>CAOKZL010002586.1:0-181742 GCA_948472985.1 Iguana delicatissima | reverse complement strand
ATGGCCAAGTGGGGAACTGAACCTTGGTCTCCAGGGTCATAGTCCAGTGTTCAACATACCACACCATGCTGGCTCTTACACATAGCATGTGTATGTGAAATGGGAATTTACAAAATAATAAGTAATACACACATGCGCCAACCACACTTAACACTTTATTTTGGATAGAGAAGGATTTCTCAATAAGTAATCAGTAAGTGCTATACTCCCTAACAATTAGTCCTCATAACAAAGATATTTGTGTTTGACCTAGATCAATGCTACTGGTGCTACAATGCCAGCACGACAGAACTTCTCTTCCTTCCTTTCATCCCTGCAGCTTTCAGTGGCACGTAAAACCAGCTCTGGATGGCTTTCCAGCTTTCTGGAGCAAGTCTTGGGGGAATATTGGAGTCTCCTGCAGAGAGGGAAGATCACTCTCTCCTGATCCTTTTGGGAAAAGACCCATATGTGGATGTTCCCTGTTGAATTTAGGTCATGATGATAAAGGCAACTGTTACAGAGATGAGACCATGTTTTACTCCTCTGCTCCTACAGTAGGCCACTCCTCCGGATTTGGGGCTGAAAATTAGTTCCAAAGATGACCGGAAGGCACTTCTAAGTGAGGGGGAGCTGTTTTTTGTCTTTTTGTTTAATTGGCCAAAAAAATGGGGTTGGAAGTTTCACAGGCTCATAGGAACAAAAATGTCACTTCAGGTGGTGTTTACAGGTGATTTGGGGGCTCACATTAAAAATCAAGGGCATTTGGCAGCTGCAAAAGGGGTGGGAGTTAGAAGCTGCATGAATCCCACAGACTGTGCTTTTTCTACTGTTGCAGTGCAGCAGTGTGAGATGTGAGAGATTACATCTTTAGTCCCACCTCATGGGCTTGGCACACAAAACAACTAATTTTCAAAAGAAGGAGTGGGCAAAACCACCTCTATGTATTCCTTGTCTAAGAAAACCCTGTGTAGTTTGTGGGGTCACCATAAGCTGACAGGTGACTTGAAGGCACATAAACACACACAGTTTTTAAAACAGGGAACAGATATCTCCATTCAGACATTGTATACCAATGACTCAATGCTTTGTACCAGTTATTTTCCCTGCCTACACCAGAGAGAATAAACTGCTTGCTGTTAGTTATTTTCGCAGACCAGTTCATCATATCAAAGCAAAAGCTGCCTTTGACAAATTTTGAATAGAATGACATCTGAATGCTGGTGATTGTATTGAACCATACACTCAAAGGCTGCAATTGCAGATGAATAATATGCTTCCAAACAAGAAATGTTGGATTTAGACAGATTGATTTTAAAAAGGGTGTTACCAATTTCCTTTTTCTACGCATGTTTCCATACATATACTCAAGGAGCACATGTTGAGAGTTTTAACCAGGAGTCATGCACATTATCACATAACTGGTTTTTCCCAGTGTGTTACCCCAAAAGGTGGGTCACTCAGAGGTCCACCCATGATGCCAGTGCCTCCGTGAAACAGTGGGGAATTATTAGCTCAAAGGGAGGCCTGTAAGAGGGGAATAACCTTACAGGATCTTTTACACATATGTATACTGGTAGTAATGCAGAGACACAAGTTGGAGATTAAAAGTATGTTTTGTTATTGTTTTATTGGGATAATACCACAATTTCACTCAAGATCCAAGCAGTCTCACAACCACACAAGGCTAACTGAAGGGAAGGAGGGAAAAATTGGATAGCAAGAAGTTAGGGTGAAATGGGTGATGTTAACCTATTCTGCAGAGAAGAGATGAAGTGATGTGGTTCAGACTAAGAGAGTGAGGGTAGTACAAGAATAGGAATCAGAGCAGCAGAGTTGATGGCCTGTGCACAGAGTACTGCAAGTTATCTGGCTCAGAGCTGGGGTTTAAATATCCTGTTTCTGCCCTGAGGAGAAAGGTGTTAATGTCTCTTTGGCAGTGTTGACAGTGTGGTTTGGAACGGGCTAATGGCTTTAGCATTAGGTGACAAAGCATTGATGAGAATTGTGATAAGCTCCTTAATGGCTGGGCAGGTGAGGAAACAAAGGAGAATTTCAGTGGGAAGAGGAAGTGGGTTGAAGACAATCAGTTGCTCTGTTGAGGCACTTTTGGGTGCTGTTGTTTCTGAAGGTTGAGTCATTGAAAGGACATTTGCAAGCTCATAAACACAGGAGCTTCCTTGACTATGACCTGACCACACACTGAGGTCCCATCTGACCTACTTCCGCACTTGTTCAACCAGTCCTCTAAGCCAACATGGTTTCTTAACCATAGCAGTGTATCATTTATATTTCATGCCAATTAAATGATATTTGCTAATTATAGCCTATCATGGAGTAGGGATGTACAGCATGGTAACGAGTGAGGTAGGGAGTAGTGAGACAACAAGCCTGCATTTAGAATCTTCAAATGTTCAGTTTATTAGAGTAATAGAGGAAGTACACGTGTAGCATTCAAATGGAACCAGCAATTACTCAATTAAGTCTGCAGAGGAAGTAGAGAGGGGAAAGCCTTTACAAGCTGTTGAAGCATAAAGGGGCAGAGGAATGCGCTCCCTTAGCAGCAAGGGGAAAATTTGGAGCTCCCTTTTGCACTTTTTCAAATGCGTTAACTGAATTAGTCTATAAACTTTAGCTTTCCATCACATCCTAAATTATTTGGGGTATGCCACAAATTCATGATGATAATACTACTTCAGGATATGGCAGCCAAGCTGAGGAAATAAGTTTCCTCCATCCAATTGTGACAGTTAAGTTATGTGTTGTGTTTTGATCCATGTGTGAGAATGAATTTCCTCTAGTAAGTAGGCAATATTTTCAGACACACAGAACACTTCTCGGTGGATAGTCTCCATGATCTTGAATCTGCAGGGATAGAGAATTAATCATAAAGCAAGAATGGTGCAGTGTAGAATCCAAAAATTCCAAAATGCTAAAATCTGATGGCTTGTAGTATCATTTCCTTAATTTCACAATATGGTACAGGTCATGATCCATAAAAGTGAAATCCTGTTTCTGTGAAATTCTTCCCTTCCCTTCTCTACTACAAGCAGCCAGATCTAGGTATACTTTGGCTACTTGCATTAGAGTACTGGGGTGAAGTGGGGAGGTTCCATCAGCATATCAGAGCACTTTGGTGTATTATGGAATGCAGTGTGTTACTCCTTCAGCATGGTGATAACTATTGTTATTTTGTAGGACAGGGTATAGATAACATCTAAGCATACTTGTTTTGCTATCTTTTGTATTAAAAAAGAGCAGCCCATGTAGGCAACCCAATCATGCTAACTCAAGTAGATTTAGATTAATTAGCTAGTTAATTCAATAGCTACAAACCATAACAGTGGATGTAATTGCTATGACAGAGTGGAAGTATATTAGCCAATCAAAGCAAATAATTATGAAGAATTGCAGTGAAGAGTGTTCTGAGCACTGTTGATACTGGAAAGTAATTTTGTAGCCATGATACTACTTTATTCCCTATGGTGAATAATGTAAACATAAAAAATATCCAGAAATTACAAAGTCTCCCTTGTTTCAAGCACAGTTGCCATGTTGATCCCAAACAAAGACAGAGAGGATCCAGAATTATTCAGATATTTTTTAATTGGACAGTTGTGGATAACAGTGTCTTGAACTAGCCTGAGCTTCAGCAGGCAAAAATCTTTCTTCCTGTTATCATAACATTCACCAGACAGTGCAAAAAACAGTTTTTGATACCTTTTGGTGATATTCTTAATTTGTTTAAAAAATATCATTCACTTAACTTCTTGTACTTTGTTGTAAATAAAAGAATGTTTGAGGTTGTGTCTGTTTAAGAGTACCTACTATTCTTGGTGCTTTCACGTTTCAATACATAAAGATGTGAATTAGGCCATTATGTGTGAAAAGAGAAGCAGTATACTGAAACCTGAGTCCATGGATAGGTTGATAGTGGGTTCCCTTTTCTGCATATTATGATTCCTTCTCATAATGATTAAGTATTATGCAACAACTGTGTTCTACCTATTCTGATCTGTATTACTGTATATGTTAAACTGACAGGAAATCTAGGCCTAGTTTGGAATCCATAGTATCTTATTTGAGAATTACAAACAGCAGCCTAATGATCCCACTGATATGGAGAAATAGGTGTCATCATGTGCAGTGGCATCACCAAGAGCACAAAAAGATTGTTGCAGTGTGTAGGACAGTCTCTGCTTAGCTATACAAGTCAATGTGGTGGCCCAAGCAAAAGAAAAAATCTGGTTCTGGAAATGAGTTACTCAGTTAGAGGAGAAGAGGTGTAATGGTAGGCACAGATCACAAAGAACAGGACAAAGCTCAAGCAGCTCTTGGATATACATAACAGACCATCTTACCATGCTGAACTCTATTATCAAATAATAACCAAGCTGATTCTATCCAGGGGCAGCTGTGGAGTTCAAGGTGAGGACACAGAGAGGGCACAATGAATGAGTGACATCAGGTTGAGGTGGGGCAAAAGGTAGTGTGAGCCCAGGAGCAAGGATGGGGGAAACGTGATTCCCTAGTTATTGGAGTCCAACCCCCATCTGTCCCAGCCACATTAAGCCAACACTTACGTAAATACCATTGAGCTCTTGTATTTGAAATGAGAAGTTGGATTTGGACCAGTGATCTACTCCAAGAGAGGTTATTCAGGAGAAGATAACAGCAGCAGGAATTGTATGTATGTATATTTTTACGGGTGTATGTATTTTGATTTATATCCTGTTCCATTAGCTCACTGTGATAGCAATAATTCAGAATCATCATATATGTAAGGTGGGTAAATTAAAACACGAAAAGGTGAAGAAAAATGTTATGTAGCCCTAAACCTGATTTCTGGCCTTTTGTAAACCCGGTACAAATGCTTCATTGACCTTGGCCAACAGTAAATGCTTATACAAATTATTTCATAAGGATAGCAAGCTATGGCTATGATCTTAGCTGCTTCTATCCAAGAGAAATATTTCAGTGGACGAGGGTATAACCAGCTGAGAGTCCATGGGTAGACAAAGCCAGTGGAAGATGCATTAAATCTTAAGCTGTAGTTAAGTTAGTGTTATATATTTATAGCACTTTTAAGACATGATAAAATATTTGCCAATAAAATCATTTGAAAACTTCCACTGTAATGCATCTTCTGCCTTTTGTTATTATCCGGAAGTGGTATGCTATGCCAGAGTTGGTGTATTCCATAACTGTGAAGTCTTTGCAGAAATAGTGCTAAATTTAATAAGAAATGTTGAGAAGAAATATTTTTACAGCACTTTAAAACCAACCATTTTATTCTAGCATAAGTTTAATTATGATCCTGAAGAGTCACTAATTTATTGAACAGTACAGTTCGGGGCCATCAGGCTATATCAGCAGAATTGTGTGGCCCCTCAGTATGTAGAAGTTACCCATCCCTCTACAGTCTTTTACTAAGATATTTGACTCATACTTTCATCATTTACCTTATGCTGTTAATTTTCTTTTGTCCTATAATTATATCTTATGCAATACAAACAAGGTAAAGTGCAGTCCTCCTGTAAATGCACTTTGTAGGCTGGGTGTGCCTTAAAAATGGTAAGCCATGGAGTTGGACGGGACAGTCCTCCAGAAGGAAATGTAGTCCACAGAGCACTCTTGCTAATTCAAGTTTATTTGCACAACCACACCGTCACATTTTTGGGCAAAAGCAACCAGAGTTGATAAATTGGCTTTGACATCTTGAATTTTCTAAGATGTTCTAAATGGAAAATACTACTGATTTTTCTATTAGAAAGCTTTTATCTATAAGGGTAGAATATTTATAAACACAGTGCCTTTTCAGAGCAGCATTTAGTTTACGGTACTTGAGACTAAGAACAGATTGTAGTTCTAAGACATGAAAAAAGTCTCAAATGTTAGTTTTTGGCAGACAAATGTGTATGCCATGGGATGACGATATGAAAAACAAAAAATGGCAAAGTTTGGCCCCACAGTTCACATGTACCCCAAAGAGGCGACTCCAGAAATCCCAATGGATTGCAATGTTACTGTGGACTTCTTCAAATATGGTTTCTGCTATGACACTAAGAAAGTTTGTTTCTTTTATCTTGTTACTTTTAGATGAATCTAATCAAGTTCTTATGTTGTTAGAAGGGAACCTGTTATGAAAATAGGTGTGAGAAATTAACAAATATAATGTTTGAGCTTTGGAGCCATAAATATAGTCAGCAGCTGTTTGTGAGATGATGCTGACTTGAGAAATTTAGTGCTCAACAGGAACATTAGATGGAATTGCTTCTGTATAGTTGTTTGTTTGTATGTATGTATTAAAATATTTATACCCCACCCTATGTCAAAAGATCTTAAGGCAGCTTACAGGCTAAAAGCACTAGGATAGCTTAAATAAGCTAAAAACATATTGAACAATATAATGAATTAAAAACAGATTTAAAAATGTAAAAGTTTTTAAAACTATAAGTAACAGTCTTTGGATTGCATTAATGAGGCCCAAAGGCTTTGGTGAACAGCCAGTTTTAACTTGGCAGCTAAATCATACACGTGCCAGTTGGGCCTCCAGTGGGAAAGCATTCCACAGTTGGGGTGCCACAGATGAGAAGACCCTCTCACATGTTGCAAAACAGTGTATTGATCTCACTGCTAGGACATGGAGTAAGGTCCTCCCACCAACAGATCTTAATCCTTGGGTTGGTATGTATTGAGGGCCCAAGTCATGTAGGGCTTTAAATGACATCACAGGCATCTTGAGTTCAGACTGGAAATGTACTGGCAGCCAGTGCAGTTCTTTTTAGACTGGCATTACTTGCTGTCTATGTGATACTCTAGTCAGCATTATCTCCAGTTGCAGCTTGCAAGCCTTCTTCAAGGGTACACCATATAGAATGCGTTACAGTAGTGTAGTCAGGAGGTTACTTAGGTTGTCTCTGTCCAGGAAAGGCCATAACTGGTTCACCAGTCAAAGCTGGCACCAAGCACTCCAAGCCAGAAAGTCCACCTGTGATGCCATTTAAAGTGATAGGGGTGGATCCAGGAGTACTTCCAGGTAACATACCTGCTCCTTCTGGGGAGGGGTGCAAGCCCATTTAGAACAAACTGTGTACTCAATTCCAGACCCAAGAACTGTCAGTCCACAGAGCCTCCATCAAATTGGGATTCAGGTTCAGTTTATTGTTAGTTGCAGGTTGGCTTTACACTCTGAAGCATGCATAGGACATGCACATTTACAGCATAGATAATTGTGTTGGAACCCTTATGTAGATTGGCTCTGCACTTCTAACCGTTGGGCTCCTAGCATGCACCTTAATTTTTTACCCTTAAGATCCATCCTTGGATCTGGCACTGGAACCCCACTAAACAAGAAGTGGCTGATTTGTTTGGTGGATTCATTGTGGTAAAGTGTGACCAATAGCCTTTGTTGCCTTTGTTAATTTTTAAATTAAAACGTCCAGACAGAATCGTAGGGAAAAAACCCTATTCAGATCTTATTCATTCCCCTCCTCATAACCAGCCTTATCTCTGTTTCTTGCTGACCCTATCTAGCTGTTTTGTAGACAAGCCTTTAGGTTATATCCTTTTCCCTGCATTCTACAACATTCCATGAGATGCAGTTGGTTGGCTCTATTCAGGCTTCTTGCTGCACAATAATGCTCACATTTGGAGTGGATGTAATCTCCAGCAGCCTGCAAAGTTCTTTTCCTGTAATAACAGCTTTGGAAAGAAATGATAAAATGAGAAGGAATGGGATGTGGAATTAGCTGCAAAATCCATTGTTTTCATTATATCACATAGTGAACGAGCCTCCTTAAAGATGCTGTTATTGCTTTGTTTTTGCTTAGGATGCTGGTGAAATGGTTCGTTCATTTGTTGGTGGTTTGGAACTCATAGTGAATTTATTAAAATCAGAAAATAAAGAAGTCCTGGCTAGTGTGTGTGCCGCTATCACCAACATAGCAAAAGATGAAGAGAATTTAGCAGTTATAACAGATCATGGTGTTGTCCCTTTGTTATCCAAACTAGCAAATACAGTAAGTAATGCCTTTCTTTATACTATACTTTAACACCTGCTAATGTACGGAAATGTGTACATGATTCCTTCCGCTTGCTGCCAGCAAGCATTGCTGCATAAGATGCTTGTTTTGGTATAACAGGGAAAAGAAAAACATTTTTTAAAAATGCAATTTAGAGAAGGAGAGAATAAAAGGCTTTGGTGTAATCTTACTGTGAAGCAGCTGAGGAGGAGAAGACCAAGCCTTTCTGTCTTTAGGGACTGAAAAGAATAACGATAATGGAGGAACAAGTCAGGGAAGTGATGATTCCTTAGGGAAGTGTAATTTCTGGGGTTCTGTAATTATTTCTTAGAATTATCTATTTTCCTCAAGGCATTCTCACAAAATTGTTTTCTTACTCACTCAGTGCTTTTAAAAGTTGTCTTTATATACTGCCCTTTATGTTTGTGCCTGTATTTCTCTGTGTGGGTCTGCTCAATATTTCTATCTATTCATGCAGTCTGAAGTCCATTATGGGGTTTATGTTGCCTTGAGACCTCGGCTGCTTGACCTCCCCCTTTAAAAATATATATTTGGAGGCAGAAGTGGCTACTATTTGCCCTATTCATCTAGTTCCAATATACATGGGGTTTCTTCTAGAGTTTAGGATCTTTCAAGGTAATACATGTCACAGAGTTAACATTAGATAGAGCCATGCTGAAAGTGTAGAGAACATCCAGACCACTTTTGTTAGTTCTTTACAATGGCTGAAATTAGCTTCTCATGTGCAGTTCCACATTCTGCTGCCACTCAGCAGTTATCAAGACCCAAGAGGGACCCTTTCTGCTGCCACTTACAGCAGCCAGTTCAGACCATAGAGGAGCAGCTGTTCTTACTTCAGTCAGAGGAAGGGGAGAAATGAGAGTATAATCTCAAATGGAGTATACCTGCCTTTTTGTTACCCCAGAAGCTTGGAGCAGCCAAATCTTCATAATCTGAATTGCTGTCCCATTCCCCTTCCTTTGATAAGAAGGAGAAAAGTAGCAGGCCGTCCCAGGGCTTGAGAGCTCCTGGGCATGGCAGATTTTGGACAGAGTGCAAAAGCAAGAGAATAGCCTGCAGCACCTCATCCAAAGAGGGATTTTCATATGTGTCAGTAACAGGATGCCAGCCAGTGTCATATGACAGTTGTTTCATTAAAATGTCCAGCAGTGCATTTCTAGGCTAAGGTATTTTTCATCTTTGCTTAGAACAATGACAAATTAAGACGTCATCTGGCTGAGGCCATATCTCGCTGTTGTATGTGGGGAAATAATAGAGTTGCCTTTGGTGACACTAAAGCTGTTGCCCCTTTGGTCCGTTACCTGAAGTCAAGTGACCCAGCAGTGCACCGAGCTACTGCGCAAGCCCTCTATCAATTGTCGGAAGATCCCAACAATTGCATCACCATGCATGAAAATGGAGTCGTAAAGGTAAGTAAAACAGTTTTTGTTAACCCAGTGATAAAAAGTCTAAATGGTAGGTGCATGGGGGAAGTGAAATAATCCTCCTTTCAAAGGTTACAGGTCTGATGATGGCTAGCAGTGGGTGGCAAATCTACTTTGGATTTTAGTCTGAACTTGAAAGAAGCCAATAAGTGGCAAATCTGCTCTTGATTTTAATATCAACTTTGAAGGAGTGGTGGAAGACACTTAGGGTGATTCATTTAGAATTCAGATTAAATCCTGGAGCAGGTTCACCACCAGACTTACATGGAAGCCAGCAGCTGCCATTGAGCAAGACTACATTATTTCCTTCTCCTTTGTCTTCATGGTAGGAAGATAAGTAATCATTGTAGTCTAATGTTAGTGTTTTGATTTTCTCCATTCCTCATGCTTCATTGGCTCCCATTTAAGAGCATGAGAAACCTTGATGTTATAACTTCATGTCACATATTTTATTTCTGTCAGGAGGAAAATGGGGGGTTTGCCACACATCCCTCAAGTGATTAGAATTGTTTGCCTTAACTGTACCGTAGCATTCATCCCAAGGATATTGTGGTAATCCTTCTTCAGTGTCTGATTAGCTCTAAAATATTGCTAAAAATCCTCTAGATAGATTGAGCCAAGGACAATTTTATAATTGTGTGTAAGCTTTAATAGCAAATCATATAGTCACCTAATATTTTAGAAAGAAAAGAATATTTAGGAATATTTAGGAAGAAAAGAATGAGTAAACCTATTATCATTATTTAAATAAACATTCTAGGGTGTGGTTTTTTTTGTAAAATACATGCTGATGTAAACAATATTTAACTTTTAAAAGCTCAAAGTACCTAGTAATTCTATGTAGCTCCAAATAGGTATTGTAGCTGTCTCACAGATAACTGCCAAAATTGAGTAATTTATTTTTTCCCCAATTTCCTTTTGGTGCCTCCATAAAATCTGAGTATTCTATTTTTACAATCTTAATTATCATTTACAATCAGGTAATTAATTCTTGTAATGTATAGTTACATACTATTATTTAGAGAGAATAAAGGAGAAAAATATGTGAAGTTCAGAGATATTTCACAAATGACAATTTGGGGGCTTTTCTTACTCAGAAGTTTCTAAAACAAAATTTTGAACCATGTGAAGTTGTTATTCACAACAGTGTTGAACAAGTTTATTACTGAAACTATTTGCTGTCACATACTCAACTGAAAGTCAATGGACGATGAAGCAAAAAGGAAACTGAAAAATTTATAATCTGAAATGAAAGTATAGATTTTAAATGTAGATGTTACATTATAAGCAGTATTTCTTTCTAATCATATTGGAAACTATCACCAGATCTTAGGGAAGGTTTTTCAGCAAATCTGTTTAACTCAGTTTTACCCAAAAAGAAGGAAATGGAGAAAGGAATTTCTTGACTACAAAGCCCTTTCCCTTTTTATGGATCAAGAGTAAACCTGATTAACCTGGCATTCCAGGTTAAAAGGTACTTCCACAGGCACAAGGTATAATTCACAACAAATGTACTAGCACTAGAAGAAGGTGATGAGAAGACCTGCCAGACTAGTTCTGCTGCATAAGTTTAGGCTACTGCCACCTCCAATAATGGTTGCAGCGCTGCTAACTTGCTATACATATAGCTCAGAAGCACAAAAAGATGATTAAAAAATCCACAAAACAACAACATTTTTATTGGCCAACCAAAATGCACAAAATACATCCATCAGGCAAAGATGTCACAGACCTATATTTTGTCTCAGATGGTCAGTTTTGTGGTCAGGTAATATGGTTTGGAGGAATCTCAAAGGTGGGAAAGGCTACTCCCCTTCTGGCCAATGAAAGATAGGTAATAAAATTTCAACTCCATTAGCAACAGAAAGGTAACTTCCCTTTAGATCCATATATCTCTGGATCTCAAGGCAGTTAAAGTGTTTTGTGGGGAAAGGCAAAACACTGAGAGAAAGATAGCATCTGAACAATAGCTCAGGGAGTTCTCATTGTGCCATGCAAGTAAGCCAATTGTTGTAAGTACCGAGGAGAAAAAAAAAGAATGTAGACAATTTATATGAAAGGCTTTGTCTCCTTGTAGAACCCATGGAAGGGAGATAATGGAGGGTTTTTTAGTTGACAGTTCATCTGGAAAAGTCTGTAGGGATAATTGAAACTTTTTCAATTGTTTTGTGGAAGGATGAAATGTTTGTCATGAGAATAACGTGGGGGCTCATGTGAAGTTCTTGTTGAACCTTGGAAATGAAAACAATATCTTACCACAATGGCTGTGTTGTCCACTTTTGATAACTAAGCCATGTGGGGAATAATGAGGAAGGGGCAGATTCCTCCCACACACTAGATGAGATGACAGCTTTGACCATGCTCCCATTGTTGTTGGGTTCCTTACTGAATCATCAGATGGAGCTGTTTCAGATGGTACTTTAGCCAGGATCCAAGCTTTGCTACACACAAGCTGCTTCTTCATTGTATTGAGTTGTGATTCTGAAACCAAAACTCCTCTGACCATTAAAATACCCTGAAAGGCAACCCAGATTTTTTTATCTTTGCTTTCTCAGAACATTACTCCCTTAATTAGATATGTTCATGAAATGACTGCTATCATAGCTGTTATTAGCTTCATGCTACTATAAAGGGTCATCACCTAGGAATTTGCTGAGGATCATGGTCATTTCCAACTTACAGTGACCCTAAGGTGAACCTATTACAGGGTTTCCTTTGCAAGATTTATTCAGAGGGGGTTGCCATTGCTTTTCTCTGAAGCTGAGAGAGAGTGGCTAGCCCAAGGTCATCCAGTAGATTTCCATGGCCAAGCAGGGATTCAGAAGCTGGTCTGCAAAGCCAGTGCTCAAACCACTGCATCATGCTGGCTCTCACTGGGGATCATACGCTGTGACAATTTGACAGCTAAAACCTGCTTTTCTTCAAGATGACAAAGCCACTGGATTGGGTCCTTTCTGGACATAATCATCCTAATCTAAAGCCAGTGGTTGGAGTCATGTGTGCAGAGCCCTCTTAAAACAGCTGTAAATACATGATTAATCTGTTGAGGATGGGGGTTCAGAGATACCTGTGTATGTGCAGATTTAGTCCCAACTCTGCTTCTTCTTTCCCACCCAACAGCTAGATTGAGCTGCTACTTCTTGGTTCCTGAAGAAGGTTACATATGCACAGATGAATCAAGGCCACTGACTGTCCCAAGGTCATATTAAGTGATCTCTGGTGATCAGAGAAGTCTCCAAATCCAAGTCTACCTGCCATAGATGTCAGTACAGTGGACTGACAGTCAGTGGCTGATATATTAAATAGGCTTAGTCTTCATCCTCAATGATTCTTTAAAAAAACAACAGGATACACACAAATATGAACAATTGGTATCATTCTTCTTATCAGGGCCCATCGCTCTGTACTTATCCCAAAAGAGAGGGTGTGAGGGAAAAAGCCTTTAAAAAAATTAAGCACCCTATCCAGTTTCACTTAATTGTTTTATCAATTGACCATTGCACTGATTCAGAATCAGAAACTGATTTGCACAGCCTAGGTATTTCAGGTTTAATTCTGAGGAGTAGTCAGGTTCCTGACTGTTAGAATACCCAGCAAAAGCTTTTGGGCTGCTGTATCCAGCCATCTCTTGATGGTTTTTCTGTTTGAATAGGCAGTCATAGATACAATTACACAGTATTTATAACATCTCCTGCCCTTTCTTAATAACAAGTTTCAGTATTGGAGTTAGCACACACATTTAGCAGTCTAGCATCAAGTGTACAGCAATCACTATATATTTGAGCTAGCCCATTGTCACTCAAATCCCAGGTAAGAGATTGTAACTGGAATTGAGATGAGCTTATTGTTGCCACGAATCTCCACTTTGGTAAGTTTCTAATTTAGGAACATTTGGATAACAAATTTGGACCTTGGCATTCTCATCTTGGCATGTTCTGAATATCTTTTAGTCTTATAAAAAGAAGCCTGTCCCACTAAGCTGTAGGTTTGCTGGAGCAGTTCAACAGAAGCTGTGCCCTGCAGCTCTTTTGGTGATAAATGAGCCGTTTCAAATAAATGGAGCTGCAGCCAATTTGTGCAGAAGGAATCATTAAAACACAGTTTTGAAAGTTCAGAATGTATAAACAAGGTATGCTAAACCCAAATATATATTGCTCATTTTAATGGAAAAGGTTGCTGCTCGTTGACTCTTCCAACTTTTAACAGGATTTGCCAAAAAGCCAAAGAATCTGGCACAGGCCATAGATAACAGTTCCATCTTTCATCTAGGTTTCTCTTCTGTATTTATCTTGCTTCAGAGAATTTAGGGAATGTCCTTTTCTTCTGACTTGGCACTTGTTCTAAACCACAGAAATACACTGAGCAGCTTCTTGCAATTGTCTTAAGACAAATGTCATTTTAGGAGACTTTCTGAAAAGTCAGGCTGGGATCCAGAGAGCCCTGTGCATAAGTGGAAAACATTTTCAGGCATGCACAACGGGGTCACTGATTTTCTATCTTGTGTGTCTACTCTGCCTGCACTGCATCATGTATGGCTCTAAGAAAATCTCTTGATCCACACAAGTGGTTTTTCAGGGGATATAAGTGAGGTGGGGTGTGGGTCCTTAATCTATAGGGAAGGCCAAAGAAGTCCCAGTGTTCAATTGGGATGCCTTATTTGGGCCTTTGGATCCTTTTTTTTACTCTGGTGTAGTTTGTGGGAGAAAAAAAAGCCCCCTCAAACAATAATTATTTGTAAACAGTGCTATCTTAAAAATTAAATGTAAGGTTAACAAATTGAGTTTCTTTTAGTTTGCAGATATTGGGCTTAGCACACTGAGGCAAGGTGCCAGGTAATTACTTTTGGCAATGAGCTGAGTAAAAATAGTTTCCTTGCAAAAGAAACTATTCACAGAAGCTGAACATAAGAAATAACAATAAAAATGGTATTTCAGACTTCTTGACTAGTCTTTTTGGCATTCGCTGAAAATAAGATACATTTCTGCCTGAAAACAGCAACTTTATTTCTACCAATTAGACATTTTTTTTAATGTATTGAATGAGAACACTTTGGGGGCTCAGTGTTATTTGCATACATTTAGTGAAACATTTGTATACTTTCTTTCAAAAATAGGGGGATCATTGCCATTTTGGGAAATAACTTCCCAAAGAGTCTAAGTTTGGCCATTTTGATGATGCCACAGTAAAATTTACTAAGGAATCTTAGCAGATTTGGGGATCTTTGTGTGCGTTTATATGCAAAGAGCAGCTGTTAGACACATTTTCCTTTATGAAAGCAAACTGGAAGGGGAGGAAGATCTTACATTTCCAAGAAAGGTCTTCATTCATGTCTTTGTAAATGCAGAGGAAAGGAATGCATTTCATTCTTTCCTCCGTCTTTGCTGGCTGGTTGCTTGGCAGGCTCCAGGCAAGTGGTGAAGGTTATATATCTATTTGTGGTCTTTGGTTCATGGAGCACCTTTAAAAATCTTCAGTCTTGTAAAAATTCTGAGGTCCAGCAGCTGGTGGGGCAATTTAGGCCTGGATAGAGTACATAGGATGAAAGATGCAAAGCTTCTGTTCAGATCTACTCTACAGGTGGGTGCACATTTCAAATAACGTTTTTTTGACCCTTGGAGCACTGCAGAAATGTTCAAAATTCATGCGTTTGACATTTTCTTCAACCCAGATCTCAAGCTTGAGCTTGAATTAATGTCCGTTGTTATTTTTCCTTCTGGTAATAAGACAGTATTGGAGTTTTTCCCTTAGGACATTAACGTTATAGATACTTACTACATATTGTGAAATAGTCATGGGGCACCAGAGGCTCTCCCATTGCAATTGCAAGTTACTGATTATATAGAAAATACCTGATATTTCATGGGTTTTGTTACTACATATTATTTTAAATAGCAACTGTAACCATTAAAGACTTGTTTTTTTCAGGAAAGAACTTACCATTCTTATTAAGGTTACTTAAAGTGCAGTTCTGTGCATTCTTTGTTGAGAGTTACACTGAACTCAATGGGACCATGGGTGGCTGATACACCCGGCTGACAAGGACACCTCTCCTCATTTCAGAGAGAGCCCACCTTTCAGTGCACAATTCAAGTAGGACTTACCACAGAATCGACATGTATAAGACTGCATGGTTACAAACGGCTCTGGAAACAGGAATGGGCAATAGATGAGCTCTATTTTTCTTTCTCTTCAAGCTATCTTTGGCCTGCAGAGTTGATCCTACTCCTGTCTTCCTGCTCACATTTCTCCACTTTCTCATTGCAGTTGGACAGTCTGCTTTGTTATAGCTTTGGAACCTGGCATGGATATGGTGCTCCTGGTGGTTATCATTTGTAAAGCACTTAAGATTTGCTAAGATTTGTGTGTATATGTGCTTTCATATTGCCTGTTGACTTATGGTGACCCCACGGATTTACACATAGAGTTTTCCTGGGCAAGGCGTTTACAGATTTAGATAAACAATGCAGTCCCTGCCCGGGAAGTCCAATTGAGTGGATCCAATATAAAAAGAAAACAGGATGAGGATGGAAGCAAGAGAAGGGCAAATTCAGTCACCAAAAAGTTAAATAATTTTCAAAGTTTGGGAGGTTACTTTTTGGAAAGGCTCTTTTGCTTCCTCCCTCTTTTATGTGGAGATTTGATATGGGCCCTGATAAAAGCAGTCAGTCAGTGGTATACACAGGCCTGCCCCAATGAGCAGGGTGGTGGGTTCATAATCGACAAAGAAGCCAACCAATCAGTGCTACACAAAACCTGCTTTTTGTTCCTTTACATCTGATCTTCGTGAGATGATTGCACATCCAGAAAAGCTACAGTGAGGACCTTTCCACAGCAGGCTTACCACTGAATTATATTGCTCCAGACATAGCCTAAATAATGTCAGTCAGCTTGACCCAGAGATATATATGTATTGAACACGTATGTGGAGCTTCATTTAGAGTCATAGAATCATAGATTTGGAAGGGGTCTCTTGGGTCATCTAGTCCAACTCCCTGCTCAATACAGGATCTCCAGCTAAAGTGTCCCAGCAGGTAGCTGTCCAGCCTCTTTTTGGAGATATCCAAAGAAAGAGACCTCACCACCTCTCTGGGCAATTAATTCCATTGGTGAATGGCTCTTACTGTCAAGAAGTTCTAACATTCAATCAAAATCTGTTCTGCTTTGCTCCATGAAAGGAACTATATGCATGGATTCCCCACACTTTCAAAAGTGCTAAATTGAGACAAATATATATTAAAAAGATACTCAAAGACTGGAGAAGAGTTAATAAACTGCAGTGTTTATCACCAAAATGTCTCAAAGAGCTCCCATTTCCTTTTAACAAAATTATGAATCCAGCTTAGATGAGTGAAGCTGAGTTCCCTTAATGATGGGTACTAAGCTATTGGTAAATATTCTCAGGTCTCTGGATCCTGAGTCATGTTGCAGACATTTTCAAGAACATTTTGCAATAATATTTTAGGTTTGTTTATCTACTTTCGATTTTAAGGGCACCGTTTGGCTGAAAGGCACTGTAAGTTAAGAGATGGGAAAGTAATTTGTTCAGTTCACACTGCAAAGCAAGTTTACATAACTCACATTTCTTGAACCAGTAGACATATTGCAGTCATACTTTGATATCCTCCTTCAAATTCTGCAGTGCAATTCTGCAATCAAAAAGTGTATGTCTTGAAGAAACCTCTGCACAAAAGTCCATGTATTTGTGAAAATAACGTGTAAAATGCATTATTGTAGGAGACATTGCTTTCAAAAATGTGTATATTAGGGCAAAGTGTGTAGCATAATCTGGAGATCAGAAGGAAACATGCCAAAAAGCATATTGATTTTTTTTAAAAAGATCATAAATGTTTGCAAAATCAACACACAATGAAGTGAAAGTTAGGAAAGTCAGAAACAGAATGGATAGATCTGTCCATCCCTGCTACATTGTCCAGCTCTGTACAGCTGAGAGATAGTAAGTTGACCAAAGCCACTCAGTGTACCCAAGGCTAACTTGACTTTTGAACTTCCAGATTGAGTATTTTTTGTTGATTCTGTCCTATCAAGACCCTGACGTAGGCCTTTTAGTGCAGACGAACACTTAGGAGTGTATATGAAAAACAACACTATGACTTAAGCTTATAAAATAGTTTTAGAAAGAAATTACAGAGCATTCTGTCTGTTAGAAGGAACACAATCGTATTTAAAAATAGTCCCATCCTGGGGACAAGAAACACCAACCAGAAATGAATCTATGTAAATCATGTATGTGTAGAAATACAGAGAATCAACTGGTTTTCTCTGTTGATGCATCTCTGTAAGTGCAGGTATTTATTGGATGATACTAAAATCAGACAGAGTAATCACATAGCGCTCAGGTGGACAATTCTGTTATCATCACTCTCTGTATCCAAGAAAAACATCATCAAAATGACATCTTGAGGAAATTTGTCATCGTAGGATCTGAATTTGCAGCCTGACAAAGAGAAGAATTCACATAACCCGGAAAACCCACAACAACCTATAATTCACATATGGCTCATATATCTTTATTTTTGTTTTTGTTACCTAAGGTGTCCACTAAACTATTCAACAGTTCTTTAATGAACAGTAGTGGTAACCTGTGTGAATTATGTACAGGCAGCATATGCACTAGAACTTCTATTATTGCTTTTAAGTCCATTGACAAAAGGCTTTTGTGCAGTTTATTAAGTATTTCAAATCTGTACTGTATACCTTTATGTCCTCTTTAGATAGCTCTTTTAAATATGGGCTGGAAAAGCATTCAAAGTAATAAAATGCTAGTAGAAAATTGGAACTTGAAAAAGAAGTACTGTGCAGACCTACTATACCTTCTCCTTTCTTACATTAATCTATATGTGTGTGTATGTGCCAAGCAAGAAATTCATGCTCACAAAAATATTTGAAGTAGTTGAAATAAGTATGAAAAAGAGAGTCCAGGGCAGAAAAAAGGATGAGTGAAGGAAGAGATAGTGATAGTTGGAGAAAGGGTGTCCCAAGGGTAAGGTTCAAACAAGTTAGACTGCGTGGAGAAAAGCAACAGGTCTGGCAAAATTCATTCTCTCTAATGCCTATTACATATGGTAAGTAACCTGGCTTCTTCTTTATCTTAGTAAAATGACTTTCCAGTGAACTGAAACAAGTGTGTGTGTGTGTGTGCGTGTGTCCCATCACAAAGAACTTTGTCCTGTCAGGCCAAGTGTCTCCTTTATATGTTAATCATCTCTCAAAAAATACAAAGCTTAAAAATAAAAATTTGAAAGCATTTCAGATGAAAGTATGCTAAAAGACTTTTGGCTTCATATTTTCCAGATTATCAGTACTGCCTGTTGCTTTTCAGGGGATGAATTTTATATCCCTCAAGATTCTCTGTACTCTCTGAATGTTTCTGGCAATTTGAGTTTTTCTAAATATTGTACCAAAGCTGTTAGAACCATATATAGACTCCAAAATTCTGGCATTTAATGATGTAGACTAATGGTTCTTAAACTGACCTTTAGTTGAATTCTTACTCCTGGTAACAGTTCTCTCCACTCTCTGATGGAGACATTTCCCCTTCTCTATCCAAACCAATGGGTTTATTTGTTTACTTATTCATTTATTTATTATGCCATTTATGCCTTACTGTATTCTGAAAATGTTCAAGGTAGCTAAGGTCTCCAAACCAAGGTAAGTGTTGAAGATTTGGAAGTCATATTTTCCCCCAGTCTTCTTTTGAGTATCTGGTGACAGAGCTGTACACCTTAGCTGATTATCACAATAGTGTACCAGGAGTAACCACCATTGAACTCAGACACATACTTCTGAATGGGCATGAATAGAATTACTGTTACAAGCAGTTGCACCTTGGGTTTTTGTAAGGATATTATGATATTGGTGGTTTTATTTTTCATTCCTTTCCAAAGATCCCCAATATGAAATTTGCTTTTTTTCACAAGAATTTATCATACTAATGCTAAATTGTTGCAATATTTGCCATGGGACTAGATCTGTTTTTTGGCTGCAATAATTTGAAGTTACTTATTGTCAGACCTTAATCAGAGTAGTGTCATGATAAATTTCAAATTGCCTGGGCTCATCATAGTCGTGCCCCTAAAGAGAATCCAAAATTTCAGACAGATGTCTTGATTCATCTTAGAACAGTTCTAGCATTTTTCCTCTTCACTGGAAGCAGGTTGCTTTGGTAATGGAACTTGATGGCCCATTTCAGGTCAAGCCACCCCAGAATACTTTGCATTACAGTCAGGCTAGTTCACAACAATTTATTGTTATTGGAAGACATATTTCGTTTGCCTCCTCATAACTGCTATGAGGACAGCAGCTATATTCAGCAAGACTGGGGAAGCTGTGGGGTGGGGATGGACTGGGAAATAGTATCATTGTTTTTAATCAGAAAGCGTTGGTGCTTTGACCCCACAAACCTTGGATTCACTACAGCACTGTGAGTAATACCTAAAGATAACCAAATTGGATTGATACAAATCCTTGAAAGTGATTTCTAGGGACCATTTGCTGTCACGCTTGCTGTTGCTGCCCATGTACCTGATGCAAACACTGTTTTTAAAACATTGTACTACCCACTGATAACTACTCAGTTATTAATCAACATATAAATAGTTAATTAAATTGACAGTTACTGTGTTCATCTGATTATGAACTTTTATCTTTAACGGGCAGTCTGTGACAACAGTTTTATGTGACTTCATACATTAATTGTGTGAACTAGCATTTGGTAGCTGGGTTTTTCCTCGCACGCTTATAATGAGAAAGGAATAATCTTTAGGTCTGCCTTTTTTGTTTCCTAGGGCAAGTTCACACCATTATTTTCCCAATTTAACTCAATATACACAAGGTCATTTTTATACACTGATTTTGGTTTAACTGAATAACATGAATGTAAGTCTTACATTTGTGTTGTGTTTAATTTCTCATGTCCGGTGTTTCACTGATAGCATTCACAATAACATACAAAATGCTCAGAAGTTTCACCTGTAGAAAATACTATTAAAGAACCCGTACTTGAGGAGCATGTGTTGCTCATTGGTAGCATCAGATTTTTTTTTGGTGAAAATTGATTCAGTCCACTGAAAATACACTACACTTATCCAAATATTAATGGATAATTTGATAATTAATCGAATTATGGATGACATTTGACACAAATTGTATTCTGCTTTTCTCGATCTCCACATTTTTTAATCTTAAGATATCTGTCTTTTGAAAGGTTTCTATGTTTAGTGCCAGCTGCTTGGTCAGAGTATGCCAAGAGACTCTATCCTATAGTAATAGGTACTCAGGAGAGAACAGAAATAAAGGCAAGCTGCCAAATCAATGCATCTTCCGACATCTCCGGTTTGTTCTGGGATAAAGGATTAGCAAGCATTTTGGCATAATGCATCCTCTGATTGTATGGCAATAGTTAGGTTTTACTCCAAAGAGAAATTTCCCAGTGTCCGTTCTGAGCTGGAATCTGCTTACTTTTGACCATAGTTTCTGAGGCCAAATTCTCTAAGGTAGCATACGCCTTCCAAAAATTGTGTTATTTTTCGTCCACCAAGGGGGGAAGGAACTCTGAATGTAAGGAGTACTGAAATTGTAATTGTGTTTTAACCGTTATTATTTTTCAGCTCTACTGCATGTTGTATTATTTATCATTTAATTGAATGAGAAAACTTAATGCAAGGGCAAATTATAACAGGCAAAACTAAGTGCCTTACTGTTTCCAGTCTTTGATAGAGCGCTGAAAGTAAATGTTGGCGGCGTCTAGATTGATACTTTTTTGGATTTGTTTCCACCATATGTTTTTATTCAAGACCTTTTTTTCCCCTTTTGTGTTATACAAAAGGCATGTAAATGCTCTTTTTGAAGTACAGCTACTATGCCTGTCCTCTTGCTAATTAGAAGATCACAGTGCAAGGAATTTGACATCTTCTTGGTAAAGTAGCACGTGGAAGAAGCAAAGTACTAAGCTGAAAAGAAAAATGCAGTCTAGCATCATTCAGAAACATTAGACCACCATTGTGATAGGGAAATATGGCAGCCAGAGTAAAATGGAGATGTTTATTTGTTTAATTTCAAGCAAGCAAAGAACAACCTGACTTTTAAGCAGCTCATTAGTCCTCATTCAGCTCTCTAGTACTAGATTTCAGGACTGCAAAGTTACTTCTGTTTATATTTGTTGAGAAGTATACAACTATACTATGCTATGTAGCAGGGACAGTCCTGATTAATTCTCTGACATCTCACTTTTTCAGCTGCTTTTAAAATGTCCCAATTTCTTTCTCCTCCTCCCACCTTCCTCCTTTGTCCTTGGCTTACCTCCGTTTGTGCAAATTGAGTTCTATGTATAAAAGTAGTTTGTACTCAGTTAACTCAGAGGAGAGGGCAAAATTTTACCCTTCCCAGTAGGCAAAAGCAAACTTCAACACACATGTTCCTGTTGGAGGGTACATAAAACATGATTTTCTAAAGAACATTGTATCATGTCAAAATCTGATTACACAGAAGCTAGAGTTCATTGTTAAATCTATTCTGTGATACTGAGGAGGGAATAGAAGGGGTTATTCCTACTTCATTTGTTTCTTTAAACTTTTGTTGAGCAATGTTTTTCTGTGTGATGAAAGGGTTGTAGAAACCTAGCTGGGAAAGAGAATTGGTTGTTTTCTTGGTGGTGCTCTGTGAGGAGCCAGACAGACACTTTGAAAAAAAAAATCGCATCTGTCACAATTGCACAATTAATGAAATTCTAGTAGTGGAAATGTTCAGAATGATGTCTGGCCCATTGTGTCGGATGAGTTTCAGTTGCTGTGGCTTGACAGTGTAAACAAGGTGCTTGGTCATGTTTAGACAACCATTTGTTATGGTTGCCCCCACTGGTTCCCTATATCTGTTAAACTGGGATACATAGCTAGGTCCAGGTTCTCACAGTAAACTCTTTTCTAAGAGAATAGGGAGTGGCAGCGTTTTTAAAAGAGTTGGTGATCAGGTCACTCCTGAAGAAAACTAGTCTGAGATCAGAAGATGGAAGCCATAGGTTGCAAGTTTTCCTTTCTTGGACAGGACGATCAAGGTATCATCTCCGTTTCTTTTATCTTCTATAAACTTCCTGAATCACCCATGTATGGCCTGGACTGATTTGACGTACCTGTAGCCCTTACCCATACAATAACCTGTTTCTCTGCGCACTTACTGCCCATAGGCATGGAGCAGTTTTGTGGTAGATCTGTCCTCCACGCCATCCTTTTCAGCATCTGCGAAACTACCGGCAAAGCTTATCTGCGGCCATAAGCTCAGTTGTCATGAAATGCAGAGGACACTGAATTTTACCTCTTTTTTTGTTGTTTTTTGTCTAAGGTGACAAGACAGATGATATTTGGAACCAGTGACTGGGCAGAGTAGACTGTCTGGATGAAGTGTAATAAACTGTGAATCCAGCAAGACAAGAGATACAGTTGATGTGTGACTTGACTGTTTGATTGAGTGTTCACGCTGATGAAGAGAACATTGTTGAAGAGGGAGTGGAAAAACTGGAAGGAAAGAAGGGAATTAGAGAAGACTGACCCCTTGCTCTCTTGCCTCAAAGTCCTTCTCATGAATGGAAGGTCTCCATCCATTCATGGAACACTTTGAGATCAAGTTTAACAACATGCATGCATATACAGGGGGGAAAAACAGAAGAATGAAACATGAAGAAGTTATAAAGCAATTCTATATATTCAAGAGCGATTAGTCCTTTAATTGCCCCCCTGCGCAAAAAATCCCAATATAGGCAGACTCTTTATTAAAAATGTATCCATTTTTCTTTTCTTTTTTACTTTCTTTTCTTTCTTTCTTTCTTTTTTTGCAAAAACGCTATATTTGTGCAACATATAGGATTGTCTGTGCATGTGAAATTTCTGCTGAAATGTAATGAACTGTCACGCCAATGTGCCAGAACTCCCACTTACCTGGGAGGAAGCTTTTTAAGTTGTGTGTGAGAATGAAATACTCAAAGATCTGCATCTCTAATCTAGACAATCACATGCTCCCCATCCCAGGTATAACCTGTAGACACACTACAAGTCCCACACCATTTGACCATTGGTATTTTTCTGTGACATCAGGGTCCTTACTCTGAAAATGAAAAATCCAGTGTGGAAGATGATGTTTGCCAAATGCACCCAGATACATGTTTATCATATACGGTGTTTACATTTTTAGGTACACACTTAAGACATTGGCTGATGTCCTGTCGATGAATTACAATGGTGTAAGTCACCATTGCAGAGCCAGCATAGTGTAGTGGTTTGAGCATTGAAATGTGACCCTGGAGACCAGGGCGCTATTCTCCACTCAGCCATGGATACCGCTCAGTGACCTTAGGCGCATCACACATTCTTAGCTCCCAGAAAACCCTGTGATAGGTTCACCTTAGGGTCACCATAAGTCAAAAGCAACTTGAAGGTATGTGGCAACAACAAGAGGGCACACTTACAGCATTGCAATTCACTTTTGTGGTCATTGCAGAGTTCAGAATTCTGTTATAACCACACAACTTTCCATATGTCATCTCCAGATCACCTTGTAAGCAGTGCAGGCCTCTATAAACATGGCCGTTTCTTTGTTGTTGGAAAGAAAGGAGATCAGTGGGGATGTGTCCAGCTATTTTCCTGTAGCTCAGTGATACCCAGCCTGGGGTATCCATACCCCCAGATATACGAACCTGGACGTTTAGAGATATGCCAAAAAAAAAAGAAAAAAAAAAGAATAATGGTGGGAAAAGGCACATATGTCAGCAGTGTAAAAAAAGGTACAAGTCAAAAGTTGTGAAATTAATTGATGAATGGTGATGCAGATTTCCTTTGTTTTTCTTGAGAAAAGCCCCGTTCCCTGGCTTTGTTATTTTGGCAAATGGTGGAGAGTCCCTGCCTGAACAGTGTGCTACAAATGCACCACTACAGTGCACGTGCCTGGCAGTATGCCCCTCACAGGCTCAACTTTTACTCTCCTCTGCCTTGCAGATATTCCAGTGCTGTTGTGCCGGTACCAGTACCTATATATAAGTGGGCATTGAGCCCTGTCAGCAGTGTTCAATGAATGAGTTCTTCCAGATCTTCTCTGCCTCTTTTCTCTTTGTGATCATTTTAAATTTTAAATTAATTTTGCGATTTGTGTATTATCAGATATGGATCATATGACGATTATAGCTTAGGGAAATGGACTGCCAAAGGGCATATGGATGAAAAAAAGGTTAGGAACCACTGCTGTAGCTGGCTGTGCAGCAAGAACATCATTTGCAGAAAACTGAGAAGCCTTGGAGGTCCCTACCTGTTGCAGCACATCTAGAGACAGGAAAACAGCTGAACACATCTCCATAGATTTCGCCAATCTCCAAGAACATGGAAATGGCTGCAGGGCAGGGGTGCTGTGCTGCTTACAAAGTGAGTTTTGGGTGGGTTAGCATTGGAAAATGTAGCTACAGACACATAGTTACATGATACATGTATGTCTTGTGATCTCAGCCTTCTTTATTTTAACTGTCAAGTGGTCCTGCAAAGGATATACAATGAAACAAAGATCATCTGAGAGTGTAAAATTTGGATGAACTTGATTGAGAAGAAGTATTTCTCTTACTTCTTCCTTTAAAAAAAAGACATTAATTTGATCACAGTTATCTGGTAGAATAGATTGGTTACCCAGCCAAAATCACCCAAAGGATCATTTGTGGAAAAGTTATGTTAGGGGTTCATCGCTCAGAATCTAAAGGAAGGCAAACGTTCTGCTGTGAACATACAGACTATAATTATAAATGGGCTATGTTTTCCTTGTTCCAGAATGTCAAACTTAAGGCTTTATTGAAACCACCATATGTACGCTATGTACATGCATTCTTTTGGTTTTCAGTCCGGCATATGAAAT
This sequence comes from Iguana delicatissima, assembly GCA_948472985.1. Classification (NCBI taxonomy): domain Eukaryota; kingdom Metazoa; phylum Chordata; class Lepidosauria; order Squamata; family Iguanidae; genus Iguana; species Iguana delicatissima. The sequence goes on along the minus strand of CAOKZL010002586.1, from coordinate 156,397 downwards.
ACTTCTGCCTTTAACTCATCTGTAAGGTTCACAGGAAAATTGCTGCATGCCTGAGGAAATACATTGCAATTAAAGTTAATCAGACTTACAGTTCATGGCAGAAACAAAAATGGGTGGTGACATTTGAGGAGTTGCATAGCAGAAGACACTTCAGTGAACACAAATGGCTGGGTGGAGCAAAAATGTGTTAAGCAATGCAAGCACGTCAGAGCAATCCATCAATTAAACACAGAGAAGTTAGGATCCTGACCTCTGCCAACAATCAGTGGCAAAGTTGTAGTGTTCTTTGTATCAGCTAGATTGCCTGCAGTCCTGGGAAGATGTTGATTTCCTTGACAACTATGGGGAAAAAAAGTAATTAATAGCTGTGCATTGATCATCAGAAAAATGAGGAAATGTCTTTGGGAGTGGATTCATATAGCCATGATTGGAGAGCTTTTTACAGGAGCTACGGCTTCCAAGTCATCCATGTGATGACATCTTACCTTGAACACTTTCCCTTTTGAAATTCTCCAGTTCTGTGATTCTGTGAACTTTGTGCTAAATTTGTGTAAACCTTTAGAAGAGAAAGAATTCAGCAAGAAGGTGGAATGTTTTTACAAGTTTCATCTAGAGGTTAGAGGTTGAAAGGTGACTGGCAAGATGCTTATTCAGTGCATTAATCTAACACAAATACTTCCTGAAATGCAAAGTGCTTTGATCTGCATAAGCATGTACCATATGTGTGCAGCTGTGATCCATGTCTCTCAGCCACTGGAAGGTTAGCAAAAGGTAGTGTATAGTTCTTCCGTCTGTGTTCAATTTCTGCTTTTATATTTAGCAGTTCATAATTTTATGTAATACTGTAGCAGTTATGAAAAATATGCAGAAGGACTGAGTGATAACAGATTTTTTGTGGTTTTATTCCATGTTGTTTGGGTTGATTCAGAATACTGAGGGCTGCAGGCTGGATTTAAAAAAGTGTTTTTTAATTAAGGCTGTGTGCACTTCTGAATACCTGAGGCCACTTTAAAAATTTGGGAGGCCCTCCAAAATCTAAGGTTCTGTGAAGTTCCTGTAAATTAAATGCTTATGCAGTTGTGTCACAGACTTGCTGCCATGAAAATACAAGAGAAACTGGGAATAACCTTTTTATGGCTGGAGAGCAACAGTTTTAAGGAGGCTTTAGTGCATTGTGGTTGATTCTGTACTTTAAAAGTATTTCCTTGGAAGTGGACTGGTTATACAGAAAAGAGTAAAACTATACTGTTGGTTGTCAGAAAGTTGTTGACAAGCCAAAGTTTAAAAAAATTCATCTTAAGTCCCAGCCCTGAACATTTCTCCAGCAATATCACTATTTTTCTAGTACAGTTGGCCCTCCACATTTGCTAGAGTTAGTGGCACAGGAGGCCCACAAAAGTGGAAAAATCACGAATATCAAAATGTGTCTGTCTGTCTGTCTGTCTGTCTGTCTGTCTGTCTGTCTGTCTGTCTGTGGGAAGGGGGCCAAGGCATGGTGGGGAGAACAGTCATCCAGGATCTAGACCAGGGCCATTTCTGCACTAGACTGCTATAGCGCTATTATTCCACTTGCAACATCCTATGGAATCTTAGGGTTTGCAGTTTTGGAAGAAGCCAGGTGGCCCCTCCCGAAACTGCAAACCTCAGGATTCCATAGCATGTTGCAAGTGAAATAATAGCGCTATAACAGTCCAATGTGGAACACTAACAGGTCAGGGAAAGGAGAGGGAAATGGGATAGATCAGCATGGTGGCTCTATACTTTCTCTCTCTCACCCATCTCCTTCCTTGGGTGTCGGGGAGCATGAGGAGAGGTTTTGCAGTGTTGAGAAATCTGGCTGCTATCTGTCCTTAGCTAACCAGGCAGCAGCTGGTGGAGGAAGAGGAAGGCCAGAGCTAGGTATTTGATGGGCTGCATGGACTGATCAGAGCCACCGAGAGGGAAGGTCCCCCTGGAAAAGAAGCGCTTGATGTGTGGGGAGGTAGGCGTTGGAGAAACTCGGAGATAAACAAATCTGTGAAAGTTAAACCTGGAAATGTGGAGGACTGACTGAACTTGATTAAGCTGAAGTTTTGAGAGATTTCACCAGTGTAGATGCTGGCATTTCACATTGTAAGGTTTTGTGTGATGCAGAGTGGACATCATGACCAAACCAGTGCTGAACATGGCAACCTCACATTGAACTGAGTCTCATTCTGCCTGTCCGGCCGTCCAGCCGTCTGTCTGTCTGTCTATCTCTCTCTCTCTCTCTCTCTCTCTCTCTCTCTCTCTCTCTCTCACACACACACACACACACACATCTAGACTGACTTGCACATATCGTTTGCCCATATATATTCACCCGACCAGCAAAAACCAATGATGTGAGGATAGGGAGATAGCAGAAAGTAATAATGTTATGGCACATGTAAAGTTGGCTGTGCATAGTAGGGGGAGGAACTTAACATGGGGCTACCATTTCAGGTGTCAGTCATATCTAGTTCCACCCTTAAAGGTACTTCATGCCTTACTCAACTTTTTTCCCCCTACATAGAGATGATTTTCCATGTAGGTGTTGTTTTCTGTTCTGGGTAGACAAATTGGACATCTGTGTGCCTCCACTAGAACAGAATATCCCACAATATATATGTAAGAAAATAAACACTTTTTCCTAAGTGGAAAGTAATTGCTACATTGGAAAAAATGATGCATGGCATGACAACAAAATCAAGTGGGAAGAATCTGACCCTGCAGTCAGATTTATCTTTGCAAATAATTTTGTGGAACAAACATAAGAACAGTCACACTGTGTCATACTAATAGTTTTTTTCAGCCCAGAATCCACTCTTTGTCCAAAGACAGGATCTGGATGCTTCAATCAGCACAATTTACGAAGAACAGGCACTCCCAGCTTCCAGCAGCAAAAGACATACAAACAACCTTTATGAGATGCGGTCTGAGCTTTCTGTCTCAAAGCCATTGATATGCTTATCTTAAATTCATCTGTTTAGTCCTTTTTGGAACTCTGTTTTGCTTTTGGCCACTGTTCTTTCTGCAAATGGGCTGTTGAATATCCAGCCTTGAAATCCTACTTCCAGAGCTGTGGAACACATGGCCGTTTTCATTCATTCCTGAATGTGTTTCTGTAGGCATGTTATTTTAAAGTAATTTATTTTCAGTATAATGGTTTTGGTTTGGAGCTCATTCTCATTTCTTTCCTTTGCATTTTGTTGTTGTTGTTTTAACAAGCTTCTGCTGGGTATGGCAGGCTCTACGGATGAAACGCTTCAGGAAGCAGCAGCTGGTTGCATAGCAAACATCCGCAGGCTGGCTCTAGCTACAGAGAAGGCAAAGTATGGCTGAAACTCCAAGCAGTTTTTTTTACCGGCTCCTGAGAGGTTTTCTTTTTAATATGGCACTGTGCTAGCTCAGAGGGGTCAAAATTGGAACCAGAATGCCTCCGAAATACATTTGTTTTGTTTTTTTAAAAAGAGTTGCTGCTTTTTTTACATGTTACGGAAAAGTAGTAACAATAGAAGTGAAAGTGAACCAAAAAGTGCATTTTAGTTGAACTTTATTATACATTTATGAGTGTCTTTCAGAATGATCAATATTTACCTCTTCCAACGTTATAGCAATGAATATCGAAAAGAAGCAACACTGGAACTTTAACAACATTGCATTTCCATGTCCTTTTCAAATACATTTTTGTATGTTATAAGCGTATAATAAATCTATTTTCCATTACTGTGTGTGGTTGTACTATCCTTCCTGAGTGTCTTGAGTAATTCTCTTCTTGCTGATCCTGTCTAATCATTCTGTCATTGTGGTTTTGCTTGTTTGAGTACTTACCAGTCTCCTGAGAGGACCGCATGCATATGTACCAGTTTCACATCTGGAACTATGGAACTTGTATTTCAAACAGAAGGAACTGTCCGTGTGCTTCCAAGACTTCCACCAAATACCTCTGCGGTACCATCAGCACAAAAGAAATTATTTCACTAGATTAGAAACCAACAATGGCCTCAGTTTAATGAGCAACTGCTAAATCTCACAGCCACATAAATATATGAGATGGATTTAAAACAAATCAGTAGTGTCTGTGTCTTCATTAGTGCTATTGCATATAATTTCTTGCTTATTATGCAGGACATTTACGCCACAAAATTTTGGTCCATCTTTTCACTAGTGCTTCTGCTATGACTCCCCCCAAAGACACTTAACAGTTGCTGTTTGCAAGGGGTGCTTAAAATTCTTTGTTCAAGATCCCCAGCTCCTCTCACTGTTCCAAAGATTCTCTGTAGAGAATGTCTGCTAACCAGGTTTAATCTGTGGTGTGAATGTGCCCCAACTTAACTTTCTTCTAAATGCAGCTTCCGTTGATGTCACTCCTGTTGAGAGTTTTGCTCTGTACTGTAGCCATGACTGGTTATATTGTTTTGGTAGTCTGCATTAGTAAGGGCAATGTCGGCCTGTATACAGCAGCGTTAGTAAACATTTTACATTTACTGCAGAAAATACTTGCAAAAACTGACCTTTTAAATACTAGTCGAGCAATGGCCGTCCTCCTCCATTAGCAAGTTAATACTTGAAATATATAAATACTTCTCCATACTTCAAATGTGAAGGTCTTAATCAGGTCATATATTTCTGTTCCCAAAGGCATTTTATCTTCAGCAGAATGCATTTATTTTAAAACAATGGCAACTGATGATTCTTCAGCATAGTTTTTTTAAAAAGTGTGTTAGATGCCTTGCAAAATCATATTCTGAGGTACATTAGTATCATCGTGTAAACTAGCTTAGTTGTTAAGGTGTCCACTATAATCTTCACTAAAGGAAAATGTAAGCTATATATTTAAGCCAAAAATATAAACCATTTTCCCATATACCACAGTTGGTGATCCTCTGAAAAATACCAGTGTTGCAGTATACCAAAAGGAAGAGAAGCTATGGTACAGAGATGGCTTTGTAAATTTAAAATATCAATAATATGATTGGTGGAATCCTGTATGATCATTATGTGCTATGTTGCACTGTAGCTACAGTGCTATGTTATGGTTTCGGGCCAGACCATGCCCCCACCCCCAACCCCACTTACTGGTACGCAGCTGCTGAGACGGACAGGTCCATTCCCCTCTCTACCAAGAAGGGGTTGCCTAAAATTCCCACCTCCTCGCATGAGCAATCTCCAATGTGAAGGCAGGAAAAGGACCCCTGTCGCAAATCCTCCTTGCGCCGAAGATCATTCACACAAGGGAGGATGGGAACATCAGGGAGCCACTTCTCAATTGATGGGAAAAGACCCCTTTGATCCCAGCAGCTGCTTACCAGTAAGTGGGGTTTGGGGGACATTCTTGATCGCTTTGTCTATATGAAAGCAATTAGCACAAAATAATCTATATTCTCCCAGCATTAAAAAAAAAGTTATTTCTTTAATAGCTAGAGTACGTAACCCTTCAACTTAGCAATGTGTATGTGGAAAGACTTGGGATTCATTACTGTACTTCTCAGAATTTTCCACTTTGCTATCAAGAAACACCTATGCAATCCAATCTGCTAAGGTCCATATACTTGGAAAATATACCAAAATTACGTGAATAAAATGAATAAAACAAGATATTGTTCAAGAGATCATGGTAACATATTGAAATACTTCTCTACAAAGCAGTCTTACTATTTCACGGCCCAAAACATGTGGATCGATGTGTTCACAGTGTCTGTCCAACGGTAAAATATTTTTTCAAGTATACCAGGTCTCACTGTGCTTCATACTGTGTATGCCTGTCTTATCCCTTTTGCCCCGTCTTTTGCTTCTCCATCTCTATCTTATGTGTTCCTCTTTCTGTATCTCTCAGTTCTCCTGGCCCTCAGTCCAACTATTAATCTGCCCTAGAGCTGATCCATTTTAAAATATGGAACTTCCACAAGTACTGACTTACCAAGTTCCCATTGATTTCCATTGGGTCTACTCTAGCTGGGGCTATTGGTTGGATTCAGCCTTGGTTCTCTGCACATAACATATCTCTGTGATATTTCTTCACCACCATCTCCTCAACCAATTTTTACTTATTTTACAGGCCCCCATTTTTTATGTGTGGTCTGGAAATAAGACTCCTTAAAGCAGGAGTGTGTGGTCTCATCCAGATGCAAAAGGACCCACTCTTATTCTCTGGGCCAACCCGCTGGGAATTTCTTCTCCATCTCTTTAGTGTGAGAGAGAGAAGGATAGTGACGGGATGGGATGACACAGAGCTAAGCAGTTCCTCCAGTGCTGTGAACTCTGCCCACTTTGGATCCACCCACTCTCAGCTCTTTATATCAAAGGTTCCACTCCTCTGCTCTAAAGCAGTCCCCAGTATTTCTCTTTTTGTAAGCTAGCCCCAATGTTTGTGATGGAATTAAAAATTTAAAAAACTTACATACTCCTCCTACCCAGAGTTGGCCTTACCAGCAGAGGAGAGAAGTAGACCACATATTTTTACCAGTAGTAGGCATAGTGTTTTAATTTAGCCACCAAAATATCCTAAATCAGCTCTTTCCTCCTCTGTTTTTTCTTTGCTTGTTTGTAATTCATTTTTCAAAACTAATTTCCACTTTGGGGTGGGCAAAGTGTGGCCCATGTAGCCTCATGGCTGTTTTTGTGCCCTCCCCCAAGGCTCCCTAGGAGTAAAAACTTTCTTTTCTTTTTTTTTGCTTCAGCATGCCTCCCAGTGTCCCCAAATACACCCTAAAGCAAGGCTTTCCAAACAATGTGTTGCGACACATTACTGTGTTGCCTCTAGTATGTTGGTGTATCATCTCCGTGGCCGAGATCTTTCTTCCTCCCCCTCCCCCCGAGCTTGTCCCACTGCCATTGCTCTCTCTGGGGCCCTTCCCCATCAAGAGCGACAGCAGCGGGCAAGGCCCGGGTGGAAGGACGCTGTCCTTCCCCCACCATTGCTCTCACTGGGACCTGTCCTGGCGAGGGTGACAGCAGCGGGCCAGGAGGGGAGTGGGCTGCCTTTCCCCACCTTAGATACACCTCTGGGTATCTCCGGTTTGCTAGTAAAGCTGAATTACTGTCTTGCAAAATGATGCATGTGGATATTTTGTTTTGTCCTGAAATACTCCCGAAAGGCCACTAGAGGGCAAGGGGCACATTTCCACCACATTTTGTAGTCGTGGGCCTATTTAGCCCCTGGAGTGTCATTTTTTGGAAGAGGAAGTGCACAGGAAATGACTTCTTCTTGCTTTCTATTGTTAAAAAGGCTTCTCCTGGCCTAAAATGCCCCAAAATGTGGTGAATACACCTCATAACCCCTAGAGGGTATTTGGGGACAGTTTTTGTTTTCAAGAGCAGGTGCGGTGGAGGACCACAGCCCTCCAAAGTCTCTTGGGGAGCTAATGCATCCCTCTCAGCATTCCACAGTTGGACCCCCCTGTTCTATATTATAGATTGGCATCATTTGTTTAACTCACAGAGCCGAGACTTTCAAATGCACTGGATATTTTCCCCAATGTGCTCCTCCGCAAATGTAAATCAAGAAAACTCTAGTAGATGTCAAAACTGCTCCACTGGTCTTTCATTAAAACGTTCAAGAGGAAAATACCTTTACCATTCATAAAACCATTCTCTTAGAGAAACACAATAGCGCTCTGGGAAGAACGTTAACAGGGGCGACCTTCCCTCCTTTGAACTGAGGCAAAGGACTCCAGCTTTCATTGCTAATATCTATCAGTCAGCAGACAAGAAAGCTTTTCTTTTATCGCTTCCTGCCTTGGATGATTTATTACCTGGTGAAAGATAGTCATTATCAACTAATCAATTGTCCCAGGATGCACAAATAGGCACTGAAATGTGAGTGTTATATTCATTTCCGCTTAAAGTTCAAGTATGTGAAAATGTAAGTTATGGCCCACTTATGCACTGTTTTATCTTTCATAAGTTACAAAGAGGTCAGATGGATATGTAGCTGTACTGTGTCAACATTCCATCTTTCTTGTTCCATTTTGTTCCTGGAACTGTAGTCATAGTTCTCTGAGTTTTCTGCTACTTAAAAAAAGAAGAAGTTTTCTCTTGTATCCTAGTTGCAAAATATTATCAGTCTATGATAAGCTGTTCTGTAGAATTCTATCGAAGCCATGCCACAGAATTCCTAAAACAAACAAGCAAGACATGACTTTGATGAAGGCTAACAAGGTTGTGAATTCAGTTTCAGTGAGCCTAATAGATTTTTAATTAGAGTAAGCCACTGATTTCTGTGTACAGTTGTGAAAGCTAAGCAGTGAAGAAAGCTGACAGGAAGAGATCAACTCATTTGAAATGTGGTGCTGGAGAGGAGTTCTGTGGATACCACAGACTGCTGAAAAGACAATTGAGTGGGCCCTAGAGCAAATCTTGCCTGAAATCTCACCCAAGGTGAAGATGATTTAACTGAGGCTGTCATACTTTGGACATATCGTGAGACAGTGTGACTTGTTGGAAAAGATAGTGCTGGGAACAGTGAAAGGCAGTAGAAAAGAGGAAGACTGCTTTGGAGGTGGATTGATGGAATCAAGGAAGCTACAGTCCTGAGTTTGCAAGACCTGAGTAGGGCAGTTGTTGAAGGAGGATGTTGGGGTTTTCTAATTTCCAGGGTAACAATAAGCTGATGGCAAATGATAACGAGATACAGAAAACTTAACACTTCCCTCATCTCTTTGACCTTGCTCACAACTGTTCATCTGGTACAATACCATCCCACTTTGTTATCTACCCTTTCTTCTACCTTTCCTCGTGATCCTATTTTTCTCACTATTTAGGCTGTATTTGGCCACCAGCTCCAGGAGAGTAATCCCCTCATGCCTGTCTTCCAACCAGTATAAATCTTTCATGGATCCTAAAAAAGTGTTCAGCTGGTGCTCACCCCTGTCCACTTCAATTAAACTCTTTGTTTCCTAAATAACAGAACAGCAGTTCAAGTGACGCCTTGTCAGGTCCCTTGCCAGCAGCGGTGGGGGTGCTGAAATGGCTCGCTCCAGCAGTACAGGCAGGCTGCGTGCCTGTTTGCAGAGTCCATTTCAAGATCTGAAAGCAAACGGCTCCCCAGCTGAAAGCTGTGGTCTTCTCATCTGTCATCTCTAAAGCTGTTCTTCACCCGGCCCTGGTTTCAGTGGGGTTGGTGGCAGGGAGGGGGGTAGAGAGAGCCAGAGATTGTGTGGCTCAGCCACACTTACTGCTCAGACAGCCCAACAACCTCTGGGGCTTTCGTGACCTGCTTTTTACCTTTATGGGCCCAAACCTTGGCCTAGCCTCCTTCTGCCAAAAATAAAAAAACAAGGAAAAAAACCCCATATGGATCGGCGCCAGGAGAAATTTTTGGCCCAAACCTAGCTGGCTAACGGGAACCATTTCTGTTGTCATTACTGCTGCACTATATAGAATTTCTCACCAAGAAAAAGATAAAGACTTCCCAATTATATTTTACTGCTCTGGCTAGGCTAGAATGTTCTTTGCCACTCAGCGCTTTGCTGCTCTTATCAAGATGCTGAAGTGAGCAAACTCACACTTCTCCTGGAGGAATCCACGGCCACTTAATAAGCAAATCTTAACAAACCTCTGTGGGTCACCTTCATTTTAAACACAAGTCCTGTCTTCAAGGCGACAGAACAGAAAAGAAGCCTGTTTTAAAGTGGGGAGTATTATGGATGGGATGGCTAGGCTCTGTGTTAGTATTTGTTCTCATTTTATTATTATTTCTTTGTTTGATGCCAGACACCTCTTCACTTACCAGCTTCTGGGCAGCTCCTGCTGTTTGTTCTGGCAACTCAGATGTTTTATGCAAATTTACGTGGGATGCAAGTAACTTGTGTGTTTTATCTCTTTTTCTTAAAAAAAAAAAATCAACAAAGACTGCAGTCAATTGTGTTTTAATGGTACAAATCTGTTTCTCCTCCCAAAACAAGAGGTGTAGCTGTGTGTGCAGGGGAACTGAAATGAAGGCATCATCCCCCCAAAAAAGAATTCTGCTCCCCAATAACATTTTCCTTTGGTCCTCAAATCACTGGCACTGTAATAACACTTCAGCTAAGCTTTAAGAAATGCAGTTCAGGTATCCAAAGAAAAGGGGAAGGCAAACTTACCAAGGGAATGCAAACACAGCGAATATGAGAGTTTTAGGTGTGAATGATTTCCAACGTCTCACGGTGTTAGAAATTCAGGGACTGAAGAGAAGTTTCATTTGTAGGGGCTGAGTCCTTCCTTGGGGAAAAATGCCCATGAAAGAACCAAAACACCAGTAGTCTGTATTATAAAATATGTATGCCTGTGAAAATAGCCATACTTCTTCAAAAACCAACAGTTTTTCTGCTATAAGTTGTTTCCCTAACTGCTTTTCCATTACAGGGTACCAAGTGGGTGCTTAACTTTGCACACGTTTCTCCGGATCTCTGTCAGGAGGAGGGCTGAGAAGAGGGAGAAAAAGAGGGGGGGAGGTTTGGAGAAGAAAAATGACTGGTAAGAAAAAGGTTCGATTAGACCAAAAAAAGCCAACAGCCTCATGCTTACCTTAGAGACACTCACATATCGGTGGCCATGCTGTCTGGGAGCTGTAGTTGGAAAAGTAACTTTTCCATAGTCTGAGTCCACACGGCAGGCACAGTGATTAGAGTGCAGAGCTTGGCAAGTCTAGGTTCTGTTTTCCCTGAGCCATGAAACTCACTGAGTGATCTTGAGCATAGTAGCTCTCAGCCTGACCTACCCCACAGGATTGTTGTGAGAATAAACTGGAGGCAAAATACTACATAGGAGCCTGCTAGAAGAAAGGTAGGATATAAATGTAACTTTGAAATAATACGAAATTACAATAGAATTAGTCAAATGAAAACAGTAGATCAAGTCCAGCCTAAACACATAAAACACATAAAAGTGTTGCCTTTTCACCTTTGGCCAGACCTAGGAATGAACAGAGAGTCAGAAAAAGCCACAGGATTTCAGTCATGACTAACATGCCTCATTCATTAAGGACAAGAGATATTTTCAGTGTGTCCAAAAATCACACAATAGGGGCATCCCTATTTTCCTAATATTGGTGGAGATACTTGGACAAATAAATATGCATTACCCTTTTTTCTTCTCTTTTGACTTATGAATAAATGCTGTCCTTCTCTTTGTATTTTCCTGTTATTCTTAATCTGTACTTCCAAAGCATTAATGAAAGCGTTGATGGACTACGCAAAGAATTATGGCAAGGAATCCATGCTTCTCAAACAGGACTGGAAGCAATGATGGGGTTACTTGAAGTTCTCAGTGTGAGGAATGATAACATTGTCTCAAGGATCTAATTCAGAGAGAAAATAAATAGTCACAAATGGGTTATATTAGAAAAAAGATTTGCTTTAATTAAGATGTAGGAATTCTACCAAGTTAGCAGATTGTATCTGCAGGGTCAGTCCATCAAACGCCTACAACACTTCAGATGTATCAGGTTCCTCTATTCCACTGCCAATTCTATACCTATTAGGAAGTTAAGAGTAAAGTGTCTCGGAGGAAGAAATAATATATTAAACTCCACTGGGTTGGTAGTTGGGTTTTGGCCCCAGTGCATGGGGTCACATTATGTATTTGTTTGTCAACAGTCCTGTGATATAGGCCACACCGAGAAAACCCAAGATCACTTTCATGGCTCAGTAGGGACTTGAAATGATCTCATTGAGAGTCAAATTTTCTCAGGCCACATCAGGCCCAGAAGAAGTACTGTTGGCAAGCATGAAAATAATGGAAGTGGCTATTCATAGTTTGATGGGGGTGATGGTGCTGCAAATGCAACCCCTGCCCCCACTCCAGGATGAGCCCAAAAATGCAAAATCCCATTCTTCGGTAACTCAGGGGAGGCCACAGGATTTCCATAGAGACACTGGCCCTCAAAAATAGTTTTTGGGTCCAGATAGGGCCCATGGCCTGCACTTTGCCCCCACAGCTCTAATCACTATGACACTATGCACATTGCAGCTTCTAGCTACCAATGCAATCAGCAACCCGTGCAGAGAGGGACTCAGCAAAGGAATGATCACTACACCTCTTTATGAATGTTGTTGGGCTAAACAGGCTGCTAGAAGCTCTGAGCATCCACTGCCTGTATTTCTGCCTCCATGGTAGCAATTGGACTCCCTGCCCTCATTGGTTGTGCCTAGTAGCAGCAGTCACCAAGGCACAACATCAACCGCCCAGAATTCAGAAAAATTACTCTTTTGGTCTCCAGCTGCTAGAACCCCACAGTGAGTCTGCCCACTGAGCTGACTGAAGGCCTGGGGCATTGCAATCCAGAAAAAAGCAAACATTCTAAGCCCTGGAAATGCTTGGCAAGGCATCCTTCTCACATCAAAGAGCGATGTGCACCAAATAATAATTTGAACTGTATCTGTCTGGCAAGGCAGTTGCTTTAACTCAGTTTCCTAGGGTACTGCTTAGCAACCAGATTGTACCAAGGCCTGGAAATTCATGGCATACCCTCCAACTGTCTCCGTTTGGTAGGGACAGTCCCAATTAATCCCACTTTTCCAGCTGTTTTTAAAATGTCCCACTTTCTTCTCTTCTCACTTTCCCCCTCTGGCCACATCTTACCACATCTGCTGCAAACTGAGTTCAAAATGCAGAAGATAATTCAGTTAATTCAGCGGGAGGGAGAAGAGAAAAGTGGCAGAATCTTATCTTTCCCAGTCAGTTCAGTCAAAATAAACTTCTGCAGCCTCTCCTAGCTTGTGTGTTCTTCCTCATGAATAACTTTTGCCACCTTGAGCCCACTCTTAATATTGCTTGGCTACATATGCCCCAGTTTCCATCTGTGAGATGTATGTCATGAGAGTGAAAATCGTGGTGCGCTCCAGAAGATCCTTGTTGCTTTTGCCTGCCCATATGAACATTCTCCTAATCCTACCTAATTCTGCAACCCACAAAATGGGGAATCCAGACCTAGAGTTTGGGAAAAGTTACTTCTTTAGACTACAGTTTCCAGACTACGCCAGCTAGCCAACCATAGTCCGTAACTGCTGGAGGGATTGGGTTGGAGTCCAAAAAAGTAACTCTTCCAGGTTCTACACTAGATCTGATCCTTGCTCTGGTTACTTGCCCATCTCTGTTTCCCATCAAATGTCATTTAAATATTAGAAGTCAGCAAAATAGGATGTGAACCACTAGCTCTAAAGTTGGTCTTCAGCTGGAGTGAAAAAGATTCAGCTGCAGAAATGTTACATACATAATGAGTGGACCCTCAGGCTGCCCCTGCTCCTTCTCCAACTCATAGAAAAATAGTGTGCAATAGAGAATGTGTTCATTGTCTGGTACAATTGGTCCAACATCCCCTTCCTTCTGAGTTCCCTATGTTGCTATATGGCACGATTTCCATTTAAATCCTCCATGAACAATTCACTTTTGTGTTATGCTCGCCTGTTTGTGAAAACAAAGGCGGGAGAGGAGGAAAACCATGCTTGTGTATATTCTCATCTCTCCTGATATTTACATAGGAACCTGGCTTCGTACACTTAAGCAGCTTTGAGAATATTTAATGAATCGGTTGTCCATCTTGGTTCAAACAGCCACACTCCTGAGATGTTTAGAAACAATTCAGATATTAAAGCACCCATTAAAATTATATCTACATTTGAGCCTGAGGATGAAATAAAAGGGAAGGCACAATCAGAGGTAGGGGCTGAATATTAGGTGTCCCAGCATCAGAATTTGGAAATGTTATCAATGTTTTTATTCCAACATCCCAGAATCTATGCTGGCAGCAGGATTATGGGAGCTGTAGTTGAAAAAAGGAATCCAGCCTCAAAATTCACATCCAGATTATTTCCTCTACCTTTCTGAATTGATCAATGAAGGCAAGAGAGTGATCCAGAAAAAAGTAGAAGAGCACAGTCCAGGACTATTACTGTTATCGACTACTACTCCCAGAATCCTACAGCCACCATGCATGGGGGTTGTGGGAGTTGTAGTACAAAAATGGAACATGTCTAAGCTCTGTAGGAGGAAGTCACACGCACACCTTCACAACATGTGTCGGACCACACATGATTTCCCCTCCCAGAAATTTCCTTGCATTCCGCTGTATTTCTTTGGTTATTATGAACTAAGGCAATTAACCACAACTGGTGGTGTCGTTTGGATTGGTGCCTTGACACAGTTTTGGATATTGTTGCAAGTGCTTTGCTTTTTTAGTACCGGAAGCCTGCGTTATGTGGAACTTACTCTATCATTTTAAGGCAGGACTGAGAACCACTGGACTCTCCGCTGGTTGTAAGACTGTAGTTCCCAGCATTCTTGGCATAGATAATGCTTGCTAGGGGTGCTGGTAGTTGCAGTCCGATAATATATGGAGGACTACATCATTCCCAGCCCTTTGCTAAGAGAATTCCCATTCTTTCTTTTCTCTCTGCTTGTTCCGTTTCTTCATGGAGGGATTTCTTTCCAAGTGTTGTGTTGTGTTGTGTGTGTCTGTTTCATTTTTCTATCCAGGATGATGATCTTTCTTGCCTTCTTTGGGTCCTGGCCTTGACCAAAAATGAAGACACTGAAATAATGGGGGATGGGTAATATCAGAATAATAGCAGTGAATGTTGCTTTTTCAACCTATGAAATGAGCTAAAGAGATTTGAATCAGTATCAAACAACCAAATAAAAATTCAACCCACCAGTTCAGTTTCCCTACGGAATGATTACAAACTGTGCGTCTGTTTGGTGCTCTTAGCTGACGAATGGTCTTATGCTGAGATACCGTATCACAGAATCATTGTTATGTTTCATTCAAAGCCTGTTAACACAATTACAGCTTGGAAATATCTAGGAATCTATGAAGTTAGGTTAGTTAGTTACCTGTTTCTTTGAGTTAATTTTTTGACTTTCTTAAATCCATTTGCCTTTTCCCCAGCATTGCCAAGAGGTGGTGCTCACAGTGCCTAAGGCCCTTTCCTCACCTTACCTTCTTCCGGTGCTGGGGTGTGGGGATCGCGTGAGTAGCCTCTGGCGAGAGGCTCTCGTGTCCGGGGTCCTTCGGCTCCGCACGAGCTGCCTGCTGCGCAAGAGCCCCACCTCTTCCTTCCATAGTGCAACCTGGGAGTTTCCCAGACTGTGCTGGGGCAGGAAGTGCAACTGGCACGGCTCCAGAGGCTCCGCATGCCAGGTAAGTGCACGTGGGGCCCGGGAGCAATGCACGATTGCACACCATTGAAAATGAAAAGGTGTGCGATCAGTGCCTGCCGGCCCCTAGAGCATCACACGATTGTGAGTGCATCGTGCAGATCGCTCCTCACAATCGCGCGACACTCCAGGCAGCCTTTCTCATGGAAAATGCCATGCAAAAAGGGCCTAAGTGATGCCACTCCAGTGAAGAACAGTGCTTAAAATAATAGAATCATAGAATTTTAGCCTTGGAAGGGGCTGCAGAGCTCATCTGGCCCAGCCCTTTGTCATGCAGGAATACACGTGCACAACCATATGCAGCTAAAACATTCTTGAGAGATGGCCATCCAACCTCTGTTTAAAGACCTTTAAAGGCGAGACCTTGACCCTATGAGGCAGTTCATTCCACTGTCAAACAGTTGTTACAATAAAATTCTTTCTAATGTTTAGGTGGAATCCATTTTACTGAAATTTGAATCTATTAGTTTGTGTTTGAATCAGATAGATTCATAATATGAGAGTCTTTGTAGCTGCATATAAAGCAGTGTACTACTTCATATTGTGTTAAAGGTATTCATTTTGCATGACAGACATGAAAGCAAAGGGTTAGCTCAGCCCATCAAATGATCATGTAGTGCTGCCAGAATTAGCTCCATGATGTCTTATGTAGTACAGTTCTTTCTCATAGGACCTTTCCACACTACACTGTTACAGTGCTATTATTCCACTTTCAACATTCTGTGGAATTGTGGGGTTCATAGTTTACTGAGGCCCAAGAGCTCTGTGGCTGAGAATTTTAAATGCCCCTCCCTAAACAGCAAAACCCAGGATTCCATGGGATGTTGAAGGTGAAATAATAGCACTATAACAGTGTAACACAGAAAGGCCCTTAGTTCAACAAGGCAAGCTATGGTTTGTACAACCAAGGCAGACACAATTTCCTTGTTACAGTGGCACTGGCTACCATTCAAAGTTCAAACTCACTGGAGTCCAGGCTTTCTGAAGAGCTGCATCTCTCCATATGAGCCCATTGGGCTTTAAGATCTTCAAGCCTGCTCTGTTCTCAATCCTGACACCTTCACTGGTATTCTTGGTGAGGACATGAGAGAGAGGGCCTTCTTGATTACTGCTGCCAGCTTTTGGAACTCCCTTCCACGAGTTAGGCTGGCCCCCTCCCTCTTGCCCTTCCAGTAGTGGGCAAGGACCTGTTGATTCAGGTGGACTTTTGGAAACAGGCCTGTTGGTGAGGAAGGAGCTTTTAAGGTGGTGGTGGGGGTTGCTGTATCCCCTGATATTCCTTTAAATTATTTTTAAATTATTTCTAATTTGATTTTTGTTTTGTTATACTAATCTATTTAATTGTGGTTTGATATATAACTTACTGTGCTTTTGCTTAGAGCTAATTCTTATGAGTTGTGTTCAGTTCCATTATTGGGAGAAAAGCATAAAACAATGAGGAAGAGGATCCGTATCACCATTATCACTTATGAGTCAGGATGGCAACTATAGTTGCCAAATCTCAGGGCCTGGACCCTCTTCTCCAGACCTCGGAGAAAAGAGGAGGAGTCTCAGGGTGAGAGTGCTGCCATGAAAAGTATGCGTATTTTCCTCAATCTTGCAAATTTTTATTTGAATGGCGTCCTCTTTGCAGCTGTGCTTGATGATTGATGATGGGACCTATCATCTGTGATGTCAGAAGGGATCATCCCTAGGTCTCAGGTTTTAGCTGTGAAATCTCACAACGTGGAATAGTCTTGACCTGGCAAGTCTAACATTCACACTATGATCTGCAATCCTGGTTTACAGCCAAGCTATTGTAGCCCCTGTGAATTATTGGTTTGGTCCAGTGGGTGGGAAAACTGTGAAAGAGGGACAGTTCATAATAATTCAGTTCAGAAAAAGAGATGGTGATAAGAAAAGCTGCAGCTGCCAAAGATAAGGATTTACCCTTTTCAATCTGAGTAAAGCACTGGGATTTTCAGTTGTGCATTCACGAGGGGGGTGAAAGGATAAATTCCTTATAGTGGATTTTTTTTCTGCATTTGCACCTATTTTTTTTAAACCTTTTGCCTTTCCACACTATACTGTTGTAGTGGTATTATTCCACTTTCAACATCCTGTGGAATTCTGGGTTTTGCAGTTTACTGAGGCCCAAGAGATCTCTGGCTGAGAATTCTAAATGCCCCTCCCTAAACTGCAAATGCCAGGATTTCATAGGATGTTAAAAGTGGAATAATAGCACTATAACAGTGTAGTGCAGAAAGGCCCTAAGGTTTTAATGTTACATCCAAGCTTGCAATACTGCTGAGCAGCATAGGCAGAAGAGCCGTACAATCAGGTCCTGAGCTGACACCTTATTTATCATGTGGAACTTTTGAGACCATTGAAATGTGTTTGGTTTAGTATATAGTTAATCATATTGTTGATTTAAAATGGATTTAAATTGTGATTGTGTTTGCAATATTCATTTAAAATTGGCCCCAGAGAACCTGGAAAAAAGGCACACTATCATTTGCTGAGAACTGGGAACAAAAACCAAGGAGCTGGCCTATTGTGCAAAGGGAGGAAAGAATGTAGAGCACTAATTCATTTCCTGCAGCATCAACTCTTAATTTGGCCTTAGACCTGATTGAAACTACATCATCATACAACTAGTAGGTAGACTCCCAGAGTTTTAAAGTGTAAGCCTGTCTGATCTATAGGTCAGACTAGAGATGTTTAGCAGGTGTTTTGCAGAGATGCTCCCTTAAATAGTGGAAGATGCCTATTTATCCTCAGCTCAGTATCATGCATGTTGTGTGCTTTGTTTTGTGCTTGATCACTGGAAGGTAGACTTAATTTGCAAGTCTCATTGCTGAGGAATGTTATCTCTAAGAAAATCCCATTGTGGGAAAGAAAATGGGTCAATATCAGGAAATACACGTCTCTCTTAATATCTAATTTTTCCCCTCAAAATGAGTTACTAAAAAAAGTAAAAGTGGAATGGAAGTTTAAGTTACTTCCCATTCATATTAGGCAAACTTTGCAAGTTTTGCAAACTTTGCAAGCTTTTGAATCCAAATGGTTCTTCTTGAGGCACTGAAAGACAAAACGTGTGCAGGAAGAGGTATTTTAGGGCACACTAGAGTGGCACTACCTCATACTTTGGCCTTTATTTGTGGCACACTTGCCAAATAGCCCTGGCCACCATTGGACCACATAATGCCGAATTCATCAGGTGAAAGAGTTCGTTAAATGTCTCCGTCGGTTTAGATGGGAAGAGAAAGCAGAGTGAAAACCAAAGCAAAGAGGAAAGTCAAACAAACCACAGGAAATGAGGGGAAGATGGCGAGCAGAACACAGCATGCCAAATAGATGGAATACCATGCAGAACCAGGAAGCTAATGTCATACATCAATGACATCAGCTAGCGACTGTCTCGAGCACACCAGCCCTCAACTGAGCCTCAAACAGACTCCTCTGTTCTTTAGTGTGAGGTTCACTCATAAAGCCATCTTGGAACAAAGTTGGAAAAACATCAAGGAAGCATGGAGTTTAGATTCTCAGTAATCTGGCCGTGTTGCTGCATGTCAACACAGGCCCTTGCTTCCTGGCTTAGTCTGGCACATGGCTAAATAACTAGAAGTGAGAGAGGCAGGGGGCATGATTTGTGTGCTGAGCTATCCAGGTACTGGAGTTCCAGCTCCCATCAGCCTCATCATTGCCTATCTTGGCTAGGATTGATGGGAAATGCAAACTTACAATGGCTAAAGTGCCAGAAGTTGCCGGTCGCAATCAGTGGTGTTTGACTTTGCCCAGTGACCTTGCTCCTTCCTCCAGGCTAAGACCATTTCTGCCCTACATTGTTTTAGTGCTATTCTTCCACTTTCAACATCCCATGAAATCCTAGGATTTGCAGTTTAGGGAGAGGCATTTAGAATTCTCAGCCAGAGAGCTCTTTGGCCTCAGTAAACCCCAGAATTCCACAGGATATTGAAAGTGGAGTAATAGCACTATAACAGTGGAGTGCAGAAATGGCCTTAATTGCCCATGTGCAGATGATAATTAAAATGTATAGTGCATGTGAAATATTTTGCATCCATCATCTAAGAAACAATCCTCTAAGGTAGAATACATGGGGCTGGAAGCTGGGGAACCAACTCATCTGTGAGTGATTCCTCATGTATGCTGTGAAAATATGTTGCAACGTGACCTACCAAAACTGACAACTTCCCCTAAGAAAAATCATTGTACGTTTTTGTCCAATGTGCAGTTCAGTCCAAGGTCACAGAAGCAGACTTATGTATGCAATGCTATCGTGCATGCAAAGGCACATTTGGTTGTGCATTTGGTTGCATCACATTGACAAAAAAAGAGGCTAGCAGAATCAAAGCAAAACTCTGCATGCAGAAATTTACAACCATCCTGTACGATATCAGCCATTGACTCTCATGGGTCCAAGAGAGTGCTTTGATGTGAAGAAGATCTAAGGCATCCTTAGATCGTGGCTGTTTACAAAGCCTTCTACTTTATTTCAGCAGAGGGAGCAGTGAGCACATGGAAAGGCCTCCATGGCTCATGCCCCCTTCACCATAGGCAGAGATTTCCACCTGTACCAGGAATTTCTTACACCAGAATACATGTGGGCATGCCAGATCAGTGTTAAAAAGCATGATGGTATCTGAATAAACCCTGTACAACAGTCCCATACCCTCCAACTGTCCCAGTTTAGCAGGGACAGTACTGATTAATCCTCTGCCATCCCATTTTTAACTGCTTTAAAATTGTCCTAGTTTCTGTTTCCACATCCCACTTTCTCTTTTTGTCCTCAGCTTACTTCAGTCACTGCAAACTGAGTCCAAAGTGTAAAAGTAGCATGCATTCAACTCAGTGGGAGAGAAGGCAGGTGGAGGCAGAATCTTGTTCTTCTCAGTAGGCTCAGGCAAAAGCAAACTGTTACAGCCTTCTCTATCTTGTCTGTTCTTCCTCATTAATAACTTTTACCATCTTCACCACATTTTAATGTGACTTGATCACACATGCCCCAGTCCCAGGTTTTCCTCTGTGAAGTACGGAAGCAAAACCAATAGATTCACTCACCTAGCCAGAGATCTAGCTTAGCTTTTCAGACACTGGCTTTCAGTCCCTGTGTATTTAATCCCAATTTTAGTGCTGAAATCAGGCTACCATCTCTCTCCTCCTTCTGCAAACTGTCTTCTCATCTTTAACATGGTAGGCATGCATCACATGGTCTTTTCTTTGGTGGTAATAACTTCACAGAGAGCCAGTGTTGTGTAGTGATCTAAACTTTGGACTATGACACTGGAAACCAAGGATCGAACCCTTGCTTGGCTATGGAAACCTGCCAGGTGGCCTTGGCAAGTCACACTCTCTCAGCCTCAGAGGAAGGCAGTGGCACCCCCCCAACAAATCTTGCCAAAGAAGTCCTGTGATAGGGTCTCTGTAAGCTGAGAACAACCTGAAGGCTCAGAGCCAAATAGCTTCATATATTGAATTTGACTGGTGCAGAGAGGTGGAAATCTTTGGTTCATTTTTGATCAGAATGTTCCAAAGTGACAAATTTATACATAAATTTGATGGAAAGAACTTGAAGGTTTTTTTAAATTAAAGAATAGTCCTGAATGTGGTCGTGGGGAGTGCTTTTGTCTAATTCACCAGTTCCTGTACAGCGTGGCTGCTCTCCCTTGCAGTTGCTTTCTTTTCAACATTGCTGAGTTGTGCTACAGAGGCTCCATCCCTTGTCTGATACCCTGAAAGGCTGTCAGCTCATAATCTCCTGGGAACCTGAATCTGTTGCTTTCACATATGGGCCAGTGTATAGACCTGGCTCAGAAGAAGAATGTGGGAGGTAGCAGGTGAACCAGCCATTAAGTGCTGCTACCACTACATCATATCTATGTGCAGTCCACCCTGTGTAGGAGGCTGTATAATGTGTCTTTGTCCTGGAGAGCCTCCAGTCAATAATAAGGTCCTGGCAGCCCGGCATAAGCCTCAATGCAGCTGAGTAAAAATGTAACATTAAGCTGAACTATTAGTCCTGCTGGTTGTCAGAAAATTATTTTATTCAGTAACTGAAGGTGGATGAACAATACAACAACGATGTTCAGTTTACTTACTGTTACCCAGGTGAATGAATGCAGCACAAGAGTTTTGATTTTGCTCCCTCTTCTTCTTCATTACAAACTGTGCAGCATTGCATTTATCTTTTCTATTCAACTGTTGGCAAGGTAGCACTGTGGGTCATACAATTTTAGGTCTTGCAAAGAATTTAATACTCAGTTTGAAGAGTTGCAGCACTGATACATGTAAAAAAATGCAGTACAATAAAGTGCAGTACCATAAAGTGCAGTACTGTAATCTTTTCCAAGGTCTAATCCAGATATGTAGAATGCACATTGCAGCATTCAGATCAACAATAATAGTGTTACAAAGGCAGAATCCCAGGCTGCTGGCCTGTCCACAATGCCCTTTGTCCATTTACATGAATCCCTATGTATGTGTGTATGTGTGAGAGAGGAAGAGAGAAGGAGAAAGATTAAGGGCATTTCTGCATAGACTGTTATAGCGTATTATTCCACTTGCAACATTCTATGGAATCTGGGGTTTGCAGTTTTGAGAGGGGCCAGCTGGCCCCTCTCAAAACTGCAAACCCCAGGATTCCATAGGATGTTGCAAGTGGAATAATAGTGCTATAACAGTCTAGTGCGGAAATGGCCTAAGAAGCAAAATGAAAGCACTTCTCTCACATTTATCCTGAATCCCAGAAGAATGCAGTTAATCATATATGTGTGTGTGTGTCTGTAACAAGCAGAAATGTAACACAAGTAGAACATTTCAGTTTCCATCTTCTTCAGTTCAGTTGCTGAAGATGAAACTGTGTTGCATACAAGGCAGCAGCTGAAATGTTTTGCTTGTGTTATATTTTCATGCATATATGCACAATTAACAAACAGACCTGGAAAATATAACACAAGCAAAGCATTTCGACTGCTGCCTTGTATGCAACACAATTTCATCTTCAGCAACTGAACTGAAGAAGATGGAAACTGAAATGTTCTGCTTATGTTACATTTCTGTTTATTACATTATGTTACAGTTCTGTTTGTTAATTGCTTTGAGGGGGGTTCCAGATGTTGCTGGATTCCAGTTCCCATTTGTCCTTATCAGCATAGTTAATGAAGAGAGATGGTGGTGGTGATAGTTCTTTGGCACAGGAAAGGCACAATTTCCTCAACCCTTCCTAAATATATTTAACCTTTGTGTTCTACGGTTGTAAGCAGCTTTGAGATCTTGACTGGAAAGCAGCATATAAATGTAGGAAATAGTACCATTCATGATGACTCCCCTTTCTAGCCATTTTGATTGTTGTATCAGCTCTAGTAAACTTTGATTCATGTCTGTCTCTTAAAAGGGACTGGCAAGGGTTGGCAACACTTCCTATCGATTATTACAAGCTGCCGAGACTACAGGGAACTGAACTTTAAGCAGAGCTTGGAAAAGTTATTTCTCTGGACTCAGATCCCCAGAATCACTCCTCTCCACTCTTTCCCTGGGCTTTGCTTCAGGAATGAAGTTAATCACTCCCACACCCTTGGAAGCAGTTGCTGCAGAGAGCAATGTGACCGGCTTTCAAGAGAGAAAACCCACTGCTAGTCCCTTGGTTTTAAAGTTGCAACCAGCTTTTGTTGCATTCCAAGTGCTTCCGTGGAAGATTCACAACAGACTTTTGAAGACCCCACAGGAATAAGGTTGTGTGTATGCTGAAGACTTTTCTTGTGACTTTGGTAGGAAGGATTTCTTTCTTGCCCCACCAAGGGGGTAACAGATGCTTTTAAAATGTATGCATTGGTGATGATGGAAGACTTGCAACACTGATTTGCTGCTTCTTTCTGTTTAGTGGTAGTATTTTATGAGACAGTTTGCATCTCCCCTTCTTCCCACTGCTCTACCACCCCCACTGCCAATATTTGGAAGCTCTTACAGGTCTTGTTAACACCGTGTTACAAGGAAACAAGATCTACCTTTCAAACATACCTAACATCTGAATCCACTCACGCCATCATGTTGCCTGGTAATCGAAGTTATCTCCTCCCCTTACAAAATCTCTCCCTGTGTTTATACCATTCTGCCCATCTGTTTCTCCTGCATTTAAGCTTACATTGATGTGTTCTGTATTCTTGAGCACCTGTCTCTCCTTTCAACAGGGCTCGTACAGGTGGCTTGTGCATTTGGATTTCATGCCTGTTGCGCCAAGCACTTCACCTCTCTTCCAAAACTTTGGCAATAAAGCTTTCCTTTTGTACACAACCTCTTCATGGCCAAACTTGGAATAAGGATTTCATTTCTGCTATTCTCTTGTAGATCCGAAGGCAGCAGCTTAGAGAGAGGACCAAACCACAGTTTGGAGCTGTGTCTCTGGCTCAAAGCAATTGGTTTACTTTTAGCACTCTTATGGATAAGGAACCTTAATTAAAAACACAATGCCTCCATTCTGTGACCCGTTCTGGATGTTAAACAAGCTCTGGAAAGAGAAATAGGAGTTGGCGCTTGTTTTCATTAACAACTTTCCTCAGACTGTGATCTCAGAAATGAAACAGAGAAATGAGGCAGAGGTGTGATTGTGTCTAAACTTTACATTCAGTAATTCAGCGGATCTCACTACATTAAAGACTTGGACTGTGTTGTATGAGTGCCAACATCAATCTTCAACAGGCCTTTCTTCATATTGCTATTGTTTCCCCCCACCCAGAACTGGTATCCAGAAGATAGCTTGCTACCATCCCATTCCATCCCTCGCTCACACATAAACACACACACACACACACACACAATCACTATCTTAGTGTCTGGAGATCTAACCTGAGTGGCAAGATTGTTTATTTTGGAAATACACAAAGTTGCTACCAGTATGGTGAAGTGTACTTTGGCTTTAGTAATTGTACCCTGGCTTTAATAATTTCCCCCACTTATGAGTTGTTGTTTTTTTAAAAAATTCAGGTTCTTATGTTAACAAAATCAGTTGCAGCTTGGTTAAGCATTTAGCCCTCTAATATATTTGAACACTTAGAGCAGTGGTTCTCAACCTGTGGGTCCCCAGATGTTTTTAGACTTCAGCTCCCAGAAGCCCTGAGCATTGACCATAGTGGCTGGGGCTTCTGGGAGCTGAAGTCCACAAACATCTGGGGACTCACAGGTTGAGAACCACTGACTTAGAGGAACACATTTTACCCCTGGAATGCTATCACACTTGAACTGATCTGTTGGGAGAAATTGAACAGCTATATTTATTATAGGAAATACATAGGGACAGGAAAAAAGCCAGTACTAAGAAACTATGAGGGAGATGCTTACCTCCACCCCGTCAAGAACAAAGAGGAGACAGGCTGGGAGGATGTGAGAAGGAGGACGTGACATCAGTAGCCATTTGGCTGATCAGTCTAAGATTGAAGAATGATCAGCATTGGCTCAATCTAGGAACTCTAAGGAGATCTGTCTGTCAATCCTTCCGTCCACCCACCCACCCATCCATCCATTCATCCATCCATCCATCCATCTATCCACATGTCCCTTACAAACACAAGTGTTTTCAGAGCAAGCTGTGTTCCACCTAGTTTCTTCTACCACGTTCCATCTTGCATGTGTGATTTGCAAATTTTGGTAATTTTTTTAAAAATGAAAAAACCCTGAAAGTAATTTTTTCCCTTGTTTGCACCACCTGAAGCCAAATTCCGTTATTGTTCTGTTGTTGTTGCTGCTGCTGCTGCTGCTGTTGTGTGCCTTCAAGTTGTTTCCAATGTATGGCAACCCCAAGGCAAGCCTATCATGGGGTTTTCTGGGGCTGAGAGTATGTGACATGCCCAAGGTCACCTAGTAGATTTCCATGGCTGAGCGAGGAATTGAACTCTGGTCTCCTGGGGTCACAGCTCAGTGCTCAAACCACTATTCCACACAGCAGAGTTATTCCCAGCATGAAATAAATTGTGTTGCAGCTATAATGAAGAGCCTCTTAGCAAAAAGAGGTTATAACCTTAATTTAGTACTTACTCAGGCCATTTCTGCACAAGACTGTTACAGTGCTGTTAATTACTTACCAACCTCCTATGGAATCCTGAGGCTTGGAGTTTTGGGAGGGGCCTTTGAGGAGCAGCTGAGGAAGCTAGGTATGTTTAGCCTGACAAAAAAGAAGATTAAGAGATGATGTGATAGCTATGTTTAAATATTTGAAGGGATGTCATGCTGAAGATGGAGCAGGCTTGTTTTCTGCTGCTCCAAAGACTAGGACACAGAGCAATGGATTCAAACTGCAGGAAAAGAGATTTCACCTAAACATCAGGAAGAACTTCCTGAAAGTAAGAGCTGTTAGACAGTGGAATATGCTGCCCTGGAGTGTGATGGAGCCTCCTTCTTTGGAGGGTTTTAAACAGAGGCTAGATGGCCATCTGTTGGGAGTGTTTTCATGGTGTATTCCCACATGGCAGAGAGTTGGACTCAATGGCCCTTATGGTCTCTTCCAACTCTACAATTCTGTGATTTTCTGGAGTCTCATGGCACCTTCAAGAGTTTCCTTTGACATAAACTTTCATGGACTGCAGCCCATTTCCTCAGGTAGTTTTGAAAAGCTACTCATCCTGATACTGCAAAGGAGATGTGCACCTCCCCACACACCCAAATGAAGTTGATGTATATCTGATCCCTTCCCACTTTCATCTCGTAGGTGGGTCAAGGTTCCAGCTAGGGTAAAAGGTGAAAGATTTATATGAATTGTAAATCATAAAATAGAGTTGTAAATTCATTTATTGTATTATTTTTTCTCTTCATAATTTTACTAAACTCATATTATCTCTCGCTCTGTCTCTCTCTTTTCTTCTTCCTTTTATCTTTCTGTCTATTTTTCTCCCTCCTCTTCTCCCTTCCTATTACTTATGTTAGTATCCTTTTTCTCTTCTTTGAATTTTAGTTTAATTTGATTTTTACATTAGATTTCTATATTGATATTTTAGGATAAGACATAATGTGTATAAAGAATAAGATTTTGTTGGGGTAAATTAATTGCTAGGGTAAAATAATTACTGGGTTTTTTTTAGTTATATTGTCATAGGCAAGTACAAATTTATCTAATTTTTTTTTATTATTTTTTTTTTCTTTCTTTTGGGTAGAGTTGAATATTGAACAATATTGCACTTTTAGATTCATATTGTTGATTGACATTATCCTATGGTCTTGTATTGTAACATATACATATGGACCTATTGTATACTGTGGTTATGTTGATTTGTAATGATGGTTGAACTTAATGAATTAAAAAAAAATTTTTTAAAAAAAGGTTCAAACTGAAGTGTGCATTCCTTCCTAGAGTCACTAGTTGCACGCTGCGGAGTCAGACTTTGGAAAAGTTACTTTTTTGACTGTGCTTCTCAGAATCTCCAGCTAGCTAAAGAGTCCAAAAAAAAAGAGAGAGAGAGAGTAAATTTTCCAGCCATTCAGCTAAGTATGTGCTAAACCAGAAGCAGCATCAGCAGAGAAGAGATTCAGATCACACCTTCCCCCATGTGCAACTCCAGACTTTTCCAAGGCTCTAAATGCAAACAGCATGAAATCCTTTATTGGTCAGTGCTGACACTTATTAGTCTCCAGCTAAAATGTCATGGCCAGCTAGAACATATCTGTAGATACTATTTGCCCTCTCATTTTTAAACTGCAGCTTCAGGCACTAGTTTATCTCTGATAAACTTAGATCTGACACGATTCTGCACAGGACACAGGATGGCACACAGTCCTGGACCTCACTTCTGCTAATTTTTGCTCACTTCACAAATGATAAAGTTATTAATTAGGACTGGAAATAATGACAGTCCAGGAATTAGGATACTGGTAGAAGAAATACTATGTGGGAAGAGGGGTAAGTCCACATTATGTCCCTTGACATAAGCATTATTTTAGTCAGATTTGTTTGTTAAAATGCTTCATTTATCCTCAATAAGGCAAAGGTACTACAGATATTGTTTGATACAGATTAGACAACCTCTGGCCTTCCAAATGTTGTTGGTCTCAAACTCCAAGGGTGAGGGATGATGGGAGTTCAGTCCTACAGAATCTGGAGAATTGTAGGTCCTCCATCTTTGACTTGCTCGGCTACACTGTAAGTTAGCTGTCTATCTTCCACTTTAGTGCTAATTGCTTATACAAATATTTTTGCAGTATCTGGCAGGACTGCATAGGCATTTTATATTTGTGAATGTAAATACCAGTCTGCTTGTTTGTTTGTTAATCCATCCATAGCAGGGGGCGAGAAATGTGTAACCACCAGATACTCTTGGACTGCAGTTCCCATCAGTCCTGCTGAATACACACTCAGTGTTCTCAGTGGTGCAGAATGATGGAGGGTGCAGTCCAACATCTGGAGAATTAAAAGTTCACTACCCCCTTAGTTAAATCTAACAATAGTTATACTGAGGGCATTGGAATTAGACTTTCCACCCTTCTAAGAAGAGGGACTTAGGTCCAGACTGTGTCTCTGATTGTCTGGGGAATAAGAAATGTTTGCTAAATTATTGGACATGCTGCAGGTAATGCTCTCTTCCGCTGATAAGAAATATGCCCCAGGGCTAGTTCTGCTACCTGAACTTACTAGACTGTACAGGTGTGATAGCTGGTGAGACAGTGAATCTTTACTGGGCTTTAGTGTGAGGGTTGAAGGAGCTGTCCAAGGTACTGCACCTATTTCAGTAGGGTCCAACACTTTGGATAGTTCCTTTAAAGTTCACACTAAAACCCAGAGTAGATGGACTGCCTCATTGCTTTTGAAATCACCAGCCGTCAGTAGGACTTACTTGTGAGTAAATGTGCTTAATACTGTGCTGTAAACCTAACTGCTACAGAAATTTAGTTCTCCGTCTGAGCAATTCCATTATAATGTGCAAGTTGGTTGGACAGTTTCCACCTATTAGCTAGTGTCCATTTGGTCACTAGCAAGGAGTGAGTGCAGTGCCTTTCCTCACTTCCCAGCTGGAACTACCTTTGTCCTTCAAGAAAAGTTTTAAATATGTGTGGTGCATGTGTGTAGAGATAGAAACAGTGTAGTAACTGCATGTGTGTCTGTGTGTGTGAATATGTGTGTGTGTTTGTGTGTTCTATTAGCAGAACATGCAGGTGGTGGTATAAAAATATGTGCATAGCTGCATAGAATGTGTCATCATCCAGCAAATACCCCTTCGCAGTGATTCAAGTTCTACCGAAGCATCCATCGCCGGGGCTCGCCAGAGCTGGGACCCAGAGGCTGAGGTGTTATTTTTGAGAACAGTGCCTATAACGAGATGTGGGCATCATCCTATCACTGAGCAGTGGTAGGATGATGCCCTGCGGAACCCTTGTTATTATGGCCACCCTTCTTAAAATTAAGTTTCCAAATTCTGCCCCAACCTCTTTCACAGGAACGTTCTGCCCTACCAGATCTCTGAGAAGAGGGCGAGAGGGTTTTTTCCCCTCTCAGGGCCAGAATCGCCATAGTTTTCCGCGTGTCACATAACCCCCCCCAAGCTACACACACACACACACACACACACACACGGGCTAATTCAATTGCTCTCTTTAAGCTTACCAGGGCCTGTTGCTTCACTGTTTCACCACACTATTGAGGAACCTGGCCAATACATCTTGACAAAAACATTTCTACAGCCTTTCCTTTGATGCCACCCCTTTTAAGTGGGAGGGCTGCAGTTCCCAGTTTTGCCTTGGGAGGAAATGGGCAGCGTTGTGTAGTGGTTTGAGCGGTGGGCTAGGAATCTGGAGACCAGGATTCGAATTCTCATTCAGCCGTAGAAGCTCAGTGGAAGACCTTGGGCAAGTCACGCTGTCTCGGCCTCTGAAGACGGCAAAGGTACACCCTCTGGGAACAAAGGTGGCCAAGAAAACCCCGTGAAGGATTCGCATTAGAGTCGCGGTAAGTCGGAAACGACTTGAAGGCTCACAACAGCAATTCCTGCGTGGCAGGTTGTCGGACCAAGAGGCGCCCCCTCTCCTGCGATTTCCTCACCAGACTGTTATAGCGCTATTATTCCACTTTCAATGTCCTATGGAATCCTAGAGTTTGCAGTTTAGGGAGGGGCCTCAAGAAAGTGGAATAATAGCGCTATAACAGTCTCGTGCGAAAATGGCCTCTGATTCTGTCAATCCTTTGTCCGCTGACACTCCGCAGAGGTCAATGCGTTTTATTCCCACTTAAACGCGTTTGCGATCGCTGCCTCCTCCAGTCCCGGCTCCCCGTTCATTTTCTCCGCTCTATACTTCGATTCAAGAAAGTCGTTTTCCATTCGATTTATTGGGTGTATGTCACACGGCCCAGTTCTATAATTCGGTTTAGTGTCGCTACGGTTCTCTGCTCTGCCTTCAGTTCAGAGCGCGCGCGTCTTTGGCTTCTAACGCGTCCTTCTTCGAAGACAAACTTAGAACAACTTTAGAAGTACTCCGTGTGCGTGCATACTATTTTCCCACGTCTAAATGCTCTTCGTCCCCTTCGCGGCCTCACCTTTCAGACTTCAAATAATTCTTCATACTCATAGGTAATATATGCCCATATTTTATTAAGATCTGGGGCAACCGCACAGCGTTTGTGAGAATTTTTTTAGTCTGCCCGTGTGCGCATTTCTGTTGTGAGAACCTACTTCAACACCTGTGATCCAAATATTTGCAGATGTGTATAGATCTTGTATAGTAGTGTATATGATGGAAAGCAAGTGTGCTGTAGTGGTTTGAGTGCCCAACTAGGACACTGGGAGACCGGGGTTCGAATGCCTGCTCCGCCATGGAAACCCATGGAGGTGACCTCACATACTCTCAGCCGCAGAAAACCCCGTGGTGAGTAATCATAGAATCATAGAGTTGGAAGAGACCACAGAGGGCATCCAGTCCAACCTCCGCGGTGACATCAAAGCACTCTGGACACATGGCCATCCAGACTCTGCTCCCAAGAAGGAGACTCTACCATACCCCATTGAGGCAGCATATTCCACTGCCAGACAGCTCTGACCATCAGGAAGTTCTTCCTGAGCTTCAGGTGGAATCTGCAACTTGAATCCATTGCTCCTTATCCTAGTCTCTGGAGCAGCAGAAAACAAGCCCACTCCCTCCTGGACATGACATCCCTTCAAATATTTAAACACGGCTGTCATGTCCCCCTGTTAACCTTCTCTTCTGCAGACTAAACATCCCCAGCTCCCTAAGCCGCTCCTCCTCATAGCGCATGGTTTCCAGACCCTTCGCCTCAGGGTCGCCATAAGTCCGAAAGGACATGAAGGCACACAACAACGTGGTGTATAGTATGTGTATGTCGGCGATCAAAGAACGTCACTCGAAATATATATTAATAACCACCCTCTTCGTGAGGAGCAGAAGCGCGTTTAATGCGGCCGAGGTATCTATCATGAAGCTCTTGATTGACCAAACGTCACAAGCGCGCAGCTACGTTTTAATTCTATGCCTGGCGTTATATCGGCTCGAAGCACCGAGGAACGACTTTTGCTCTCTTACAAGGAAGGAGGGAGGGAGGGAGGGAAGGAAGGAAGGAAGGAGGTTTGTCCTTCAGAGAACCTTTCCAGTCCGATCCCTCTACCTATGTTTCCTCGGAAGTACGATCGGCCTTAAGTGACACGTGAAGGGGCACACGACTGCAACCTTGCAGACCAGTTCTGGAGGAGATCTTGTACTCCTCAGTGTCCGGGGATGGGATGGGGGTCTTTCCAAACGAACGGGGCTGGTTGGAGAGGAGCTGGATCAAGCCCTCCCGGGATCAGGGGTGCGAGAACCTGGGCCTTTTCCGCACTAGACTGTTATAGTGCTATGATTCCACGTTCAACGTCCTAGGGAATCTTGGGGTTTGCAGTTTTGCAGTTTACTGCAAACTCCAAGATTCCATAAGATGTTGAAAGTGGAATCATAGCACTATAACAGTCTAGTGCGGAAATGGCCCTGATCCTGCCCTGTGATCCTCCCTCGAAGAGGATGCTGGCATCTTAAACTGCGTTTTTTGTCCCTTGGGGCAAATGAAGAGGGTTGGTTGGTCGATCCTCAGGTGCGTCGGAGAGGCTGCCGGAGCGAAAGAAAGAAAGAAAGAAAGAAAGAAAGAAAGAAAGAAAGAAAGAAAGAAAGAAAGAAAGAAAGAAAGAAAGAAAGTAAGTAAGTTCAGTCTGGCCTCGATCCTGCAGTCTCTTCCATCTCCGTCCCCGTTCCCGTCTCCTTCTTTCTCCTTCCCCTCCTCCCCTCCCCTCCCCTCCCCTCCCCTCCCCTCTGCCGCGGCCTCTTGACAGACACGGCCGGGGGCTTTTCCAAGCCGGCGCCGGGCCCGGGAAGCTGGATCCGGCAAGGGGAGGATGTTCGCGGGCTGGGCCGGCCAGAGGGGAAACATGAGAAGGCGCCGCTATTCACGTTCCGGGGCCCGGCGGCTCTCGCCTGGGCAATAAAGGGCGGAGCGGCCGCCGCGGCGAAGGCTTTGTGGGTCCAGAATTGCTGGCGGGGGCCGCGCCCGCCCTGCCCGCCCGCCCGCCTGCCTGCCTCGCTCGCTCGCTCGCTCTCGGGCTGCCTGGCTGGCCGAACCTGGCGGCGGGAGCTGGGATGGGAGTGGGAGCTGCAGCCCAGCCAGCCACGCCGCCGCCGCCCAGCCGGACACCAGCCGCCGCCGCCGCCGCCGCCGCTCGCCTCGGGCGCCAGGTAGAGAGCCGCCCCGGATCTCTGGAGCGCCGGGAGGAGGGGACCATGACTTAGCTCTGGGGATGCCCTCGAGCTGGGGAGCCTCCCCTCCTCGGCCAGCGAATGGGGACTGGGGGGGGCTCTAATCTCTCACCCCACACCCGCGTAACGAGGCGCCACGGCGATGGCTCCGGAGCCGCGCGTCTTGGCCGCTACCCGGTCCATTCCACGCGCGCCCACGCGTCCCACGCGTGTCGGGTTTTGCTTGGGTCTGGCTTGGTTATTGGAAAGCGTCGCTTGTGGGTTGCCCCCGTTCTTCTCCCCCGGTCCCTACCTGGCAGGGAACACGGAGATGGGGAGAGGAGGCGGGGAGCGGGAGAGACCTCTGCCTGGCCTGGGGCGGAGGGAGAGGGGCGTCTCTCTGTGCGCAAGGTGTGTGCGTGTGTGTGGGGGCTTTGCGCGTCGCTTCCGCACTACAGTGTTATAGCGCTCTGATTCCACTTTCAACATCCTATGGAATCTTGGGGTTTGCAGTTTAGGGAGCGGCCCGCCGGCCCCTCCCTAAACTGCAAACTCCAGGCTTCCATAGGATGTTGAAAGTGGAATCAGAGCGCTATAACCTCTCGTGCGGAAATGTGTCAGAGGACCCGACGGTCTCCGCCTCGTCCGGAGCGCTCGCCCGTCGTACCTGCGCCTCTTGCCTCCTCTCCCGAAGGCCACGGCAGCAACGCGTCCCACGAAGGTGAGCCAGTTGGTCATTGGCTTCTTTTATTTATTGGTGCTTACAAGCGTTCGGCGATCGAGTCTGTTGAAAATCCGGAGTTTTTCCCTATTGGGAGTAAAACTCAACGGGCGAGAGGAAAATCTTCCACCAAAACGGCGTTGGAGAGAGAAAGAAGGGCAGGAGGGCGCGCAATGTGGGACGGGGGGCTCTTTCGGGTCCTGCGTCGAAAAGAAGCTTCGGGGTCCCGTGTTCGTGCTGTCGCGAAAACCAGTCTTTCAAACCCGTGTGGGGTTTCGTTTGCTGCACGTGTGTATGCGAGACAGCCGCGGTCGTGAACCCGGGTGCGGTTTCCTCCCCCTCCTTCGTGAATGGGAGTTTTATCTGCCTGTTTATTTGCTTGGAGGGCGCCCTTTGGCGTTGTGTGTTTCCTCACCACCCGTGTTGACGGAGGGAGAAGAGAGGAGCCTCTGATTCGCTCTTAATTCTCTTTGAACGTGGGGATGATCCGGGGTGCTGTGTGAATGCGTCGCCACTTCCGGGCCTTTTGAGATCCGACTGGCAACCGACGCGGCCGTAGCTTCTCCTGCGCAGGGACCCTTGGGGGGCGGGCGGGCGGGGAGGGGAAGCGAAGGAACGAACGGTTTGGGGGCTGGAGCCCGGGGAGCCCGAGTTTTCTTCGCCTCGGCACTCCTTCTCTGAAATCTGGGGCCATTTCCGCACTAGACTGTTACAGCGCTATTATTCCACTTTCAGCCTCCTATGGAACCCTGAGGTTTGCAGCCTCAACAGCCCCTCCCTAAACTGGAAACCCCAGGATTCCATGGGAGGCTGAAAGTGAAATGATAGCGTTATAACAGTCTGGTGCGGAAAGACGTCGGCTTTTGCGTCCGTGGTCTCGCAGTGAGCTTGTAACGTGGGAAACCTCGGTTATTTTTCCCTGTCGGGTACACCAAAGGAAGCGGGGGGGGGCAGGGGAAGAAGGGGGGGCCAGGGACCGCCTCGCCAGAACGAGGAGGAGATCGGAAAAGTACATCTTCCCCAACCTATCAAGGCGCCGCTGCCGTCCGAAGGTGCAGCTGCCAGAGGCTGATACTGGACAGGTTCCCGACCGGGGACAAAGAGCCGCGTGGAAACAGGCAGAAAGGGCCGCTTGTAGAGGGGCTGCCCAAAGGCGGGCGCCGACACGCGCGGGAGGGCTCTCTCGTGGGTCGGAGGGAGAGGGGAGGCCGGAGCACCGCGGAGCTCGAACACGCGTCGCCTCCTTTGCTCTTTTCCATGGCTGTTTCCGCACTAGACTGTTATTATTCCTCTTTCAACTTCCTCTTGAATTCTGAGGTTCGTAGTTTACTGAGTCCCAAGAGCTCTCTGACTGAGAATTCTAAATGCCCCTCCCTGAACTGCAAACCCCAGGATTCCATAGGATATTGAAAGTGGAATAATAGCGCTATAACAGGCTAGTGCAGAAATGGCCCGAGCGATCTCGCGGGCGCGTGTGTTGGCATGCGCGAAGGCGCCCTCGCGGTTAGGATTTCGGTCCCCCCCGCCCCCTGTTCCATCGGCGCTGGTCAAACAAGAGTCTGCACGACATCCTTGCAAATATTGACAGGGGCCGTCGCGTTTTTTCGTTCAAGGAGAAAAGCCGCGGCGAAGGCGGCCAGAGTGGGATGCGCTTTGGAGAGATGGAGGAAGAGAGTAAAACGAAAAGCAAAGCGTGGAGAGGGAGATCTTGAAAGCGGAACACGCACACACACACCCCTCTCGGGGCTTGGAGGGCTCCGTGGGGACTGGATCCTCCCCTGTGGGTGTGCACGCGCGTGTGTGCGCGCGCCTTCCAGGAGATTTATGAAAACCCCTTGAATTTCATAGGATTTTCTTAGCCAAGGGATACTCAGAGGTGGTTCTGCCAATTCCTTCTCTTTGTAGGGACCCCGGAAGTTTTTTTCCCTTTTTTGGAAGAGGAACTCCGCACTTTTGCTTACTAGCAAGCCCTTTTATAAGAGAACCGGAGATTAGTTTCCTCAGCCATTACCACTGAAATATTCTTAAATACGAAGACTGTTGCAAGCACAGTTTTCCACACTAGCCTATTATAGTGCTATTATTCCACTTTCAACATCCTGTGGAATCCTGGGGTTTGCAGTTTAGAGAGGGGCCTAAACAGTACATCTTCTCCAACCTTTGAGGCCCCTCCCTAAACTGCAAACCCCAGGATTCGATAGGATGTTGAAAGTGGAAGAATAGCACTATAACAGGCTAGTGCGGAAACGGCCCATAACCACTGCCTTCCGTGTGTTCAGCGGCGCTTACTTCCAAGTGAGTGTGCGTGGGAGAGATTACAGGCAGCCTTTACTAGTCGGAGGAGGCTGCCAACGGAGGCAGCCGGCTTAATACTGCTTCCTCGTTCAGTACACTTCCCACGGATCGTGCCTAACGGGACTCAACTGCAAGGAGTCTTGTGCTCCAAACTGGGCAAATCACTTCAGCCTTCCAGCCCATTTTTAGGAGTGACGTGAGTCTGCCCCAACTCCCTTTTTCTGGGTCCTTGCTGCCTGGAGCCCATTTACACTATGCAATTATAACACTATGATTCCGCTTTAACTGGTATGGCGGTATCCTATGGGATCTTGGAGTTTGTAGTGAGGCACTAGACATCTCTCGCTGAGAATTCTAAATACCCCTCCCAGCACTGGAGATCCCAAGATTCCAAAGGGTGGAGCAGTGCCAGTGAAAGCAGAATCATAGCGCTATGAATGCGAAGTGTGCATCGGCTCCAGAAGGTATAAAAAAAACCCCCACGGGCAAGAGACAAAAAGGAGCAAGCCAGGGGCAAGCCAAAGCTCCAAGCATCTAAGGGCCTTTCACACCAAACAGTTATATCGCTGCGATTCCCGTAACTGTCATGGTAATGTCCTATAGGATCCTAGGATTTGTAGTTTGATGAGCCACTAGAGCTCTCTGACCGAGATCTCTCAATGCCCTCCCCTAAACTGCAAATGCCAGGATTCCGTAGGATGGGACCATGGCAACTGAAGTGGAATCATAGCGCTGTAATTGTGCTGTGTGAAAGGGCCTTTCAAGGAGCGTTTACAAACGACTTTTTTTTCTTTTTTCCCATGAAGTTCAAAGCCCAGCAGTTGGGAACATGGCCTTTTTGGGGCCACAACTGCCAGAATCCCCCACCCAGACAAACTAAACTGGATTTGCTTTATTTTAGATTCAAAACACCTCTAAGCAGCAGCTTTGCAGAAGGCTGGTTGGCGGGGGACGCTGAGAATTTTAGTCCAAAAATGTAGTATCTATTAAAAGGTAGGCGAAAGATGATGCCTCTCCCCGTTCTGTAAGGCCGGGCACACACACACACACACACACACCGCCTCTTTGTGATGTCCAACCCACACTTGAAACCTCACATGGGCGCAGAGGTTGCCGACAATAGGGGACGGCGGCGGCGGTTGTCAGGAGCGCCCCACGGGCCCCACAGTCATGTGTTGATAGTTACCTGTCCCACATCACTGTAACTTTCACAGGTTCATTTTTTGTGGGTGAGAAACTGAGGCCCGTATTTGCAAATCGCAGAGACAGGGGCCATTTCTGCGCTAGACTGTTATAGTGCTATTATCCCACTTTCAACATCCTATGGAATCCTGGGGTTTGCAGTTTAGTGCAAAAGTGGCCTGAGCTTCCTGCCTTACTGCCCCCACTCAGGGGAGTGAGTGTGATCTGGATCAGTTCATTTTCAGTTCGGTTTGCAGTGGTCTGGAGTCCTCTCCCTTCTCTTCTAATGGCCTGCCTCCCCTCCAACAGGATCTGAACCCCCGTTTGATTAATTGGAATTCAGCTCCTTGAGCTGTGAAAAAGAAGCATGACTCTGAACACAGGCAGAGTACCCTAGCGTCCTCTCCGCCGGGGCCACGGGTCGGAAAATAGAAAAAGAACGTGGTGCTGTGGTTTGACTCTCCAGACCAGCACTCTGGACAGGCCAGCGTTGGAATCCCTGGCTGACCTTGGGCAAGTCACACTCTCTCAGCCTCAGAGGGAGGCAAAGACAAATCTTGCCATGAAAACCCCGTGATCGGTTCGCCCTAGGGTTGCCACAAGTTGGAAAAGCACAGAACAACAGTCCTATTTGCAACCTTAGCTTAAGGCGTTTTCAGTCTCCCCCGTTATTTATCCTGCACGTTAATAAGTTCAAATGGACACGGGGACGTTTAATATACATGACGCCCAATCTCCTATGACTGTTTACATTTAAAGGAGTTGCACTCCGCGGTTTTAAAACGCGCCTTTAAATCTCTCTAGCGGCCATTCGTGCCACCAGAGCGAGAAAGCTTTACCTTGATTTTCAACAAGGTGTGTGTGTGTGTGTGTGTGTGTGTGTGTTAAGGAAAAGCCGATATAAACTTCAACTGTCCAAGAATTTTAAGACAGGACTCTAAAACTCGGAAGCATCTGTAATGCCAGTGTTCGAGATCCTCCTCTGTCCCTCACCAAAACGTTCCTTGAAGTCACGCCTTAAAACGGACCGCTTAATACCTTCGTAATGGCTACACGGCGAACGATTAACAATCCGGATTAACAACCGCCCTTCCACTAGACCAGGCCTTCGGCGTTCAGACGGGAAAAGTTTCAGAGCCTTTTCCCAAAAAAGCAAAGGAGAAGGGAGATGTTTTCGGTGAGGCTTCAGAGAGAAATAGAAAAACTGCTGCCCTTTTTAGATCTCGGATCCGCTGCTTGAAGTGTGGAAACCCCATTCTCGGCTTGGCCATCTTCTGCACTAGCCTCTTACAGCGCTATGATTCCACTTTGGTCATCCTATGGAATCCTGGGGTTTGCAGTTTGGGGAGGGCCCGGCCGGCGGCCCCTCCCCAAACCCCAGGATTCCATAGGATGTCCAAAGTGGAATCATAGCGCTATAACAGGCTAGTGCGGAAACAGCCTCCATTTTTCCTCCTCCTCTTCTGGCAACCGTCCGTCCCTCAAACCATCGGATCGGATTTGGAAGCGAGCCAACTTGAACGGGTTAATTTTTTTCACTGACTGTACTATCGAGAGGAAGAGAAACTCCCCTCAGGAGGAACGAGAGGAGGTGGAGAAGCCGAGATCTAAGAGGCTACGAGCCACGCCTAAGTCGTGTAGGGATCGCCTAGGAGAGGCTGCGAGGAGGCTTCTGGGTGTGTATGTGTGTGGCGCGGCCAGGGGCAGGAGATCTCCATCCGACCCCTTCAGATCTTCTTTTCCTTGGGGCTTCAGCCCCAACTGGATTTCCATGGAACTCTTTTCTGAACAGCATCACACCTGACGCCGCCGGGAAGAGGGAATGACCCTTTGGCTTCAGAGAGGAAAGAGGATTTGTTTCCTCTCGGGAGTTGCATCGCTTTAAATAGAAGTACGGGAGATCGTGGCTGCCCACGAGTCCATGGGGTGGGGACGGCCTCTTTGAGGGGATCAGGCAGTATCGGTGCCTCTCTGGGGCACGTTGGCAGGCTTAATGTGTGGATTCCACAAAAGAAACAAGCCTGGTCCTGATACACTTAGGCCACTTCCACACTACACTGTTATAGCGCTATTAATCCACTTTCAACATCCTGTGGAATCCTGGGGTTTGCAGTTTACTGAGACGAAAGAGCTCTCTGGCGGAGAATTCTAAATGCTTCTCCCTAAACTGCAAATCCCAGGAGTCCATAGGATACTGGAAGTGGAATAATAGCACTGTAACCGTGTAGCGCAGAAATAGCCTCAAAAGATGGTTGTTTTATTAGGGGCGAAAATCCCATGCGTTCCAACCTGTGTGTACTCTTAAGGCTTTCTTTTGGGGTTTATATAAAATCATAATATATGGACAATATGTTACATAATACTGTATACCGACAAAATATGATTTTATATTATCTCCAATTTCTTCGGTAGATTTCACTGGCTGCTCCCCAATTTCTACCTCGTTTCTAAGTCTGTGAGAAACAACAAAACATGGGAACCAAGTGATTGTTGTTCCTGTTGTTTTGTGGGGCTGGGAATGGGAGCGCGTGCATTCTACACAGTTATTAAAGCAGTTTAATGCCACTTTAGCTGTCCTGGTTCCATGCATGGGATTTCCAGTTTGGGGGATGTAGTGGTTTGAGCGTTGGACTACCACCCTGGAGACCAGAGTTCGATTCCCTGCTCAGCCATGGAAGCCCACTGGGTGACCTTGGGCATATTGCACACTCTCAGCCTCAGAAAACCCAGAGATAGGTTCGCCTTAGGGTCGGCATACATTGGAAATGACTTGAAGGTGCAGGAGACCATTAACAACTCCCTTACAGAAGTCTAGTCCATTCCCCTGAATGGCAGTTCCCAACGTACCGGAGGAATCTGTTCACCTTCCTGGCCTCGACTGGGAC
The DNA here is from genome assembly GCA_948472985.1 of Iguana delicatissima. Taxonomy (NCBI): domain Eukaryota; kingdom Metazoa; phylum Chordata; class Lepidosauria; order Squamata; family Iguanidae; genus Iguana; species Iguana delicatissima. Next base: position 117,496 of record CAOKZL010002586.1, on the reverse strand, counting down.
CGTTTCTGCACTACACTGTTATAGTGCCATTATTCCACTTTCAATATCCTATGGAATCCTAGGGTTTGCAGTTTAGGGAGGGACATTTAGAATTCTCAGCCAGAGTTTTTTTTAGCCTCAGCAAACTACAAACCCCAGAATTCCACAGGATGTTGACAGTGGAATGATAGGACGCATCTCGGCTTTTAAGCCACATTAGTGAAAGTTGGGTCCATTGAAAGCCAAAAGGCCTTTGTTGCCGTTGTTCTGCAGTTCAAAAGGAAGCAATCTTCCTCAGCGCTGGTCTGTTGCAGCAAAATCGACAAAGAGCCCTGTGTGGCCCCTAAAGACTAACCCCACATTCCCAACCCACAAGCTTTCGTGGAGCAGGACACACTCGGGTGTGTCCGATATTACCTATTTTGCGATGCTCCATTACAGCACGAACTAAAGAAGCACTAAAGGAGGGGACCCAAAGGTCATCCAGTCCAGCCTCCTGCCAGCTCAGGAATCTGAGGGGAGGGAACCTGTTCTAGGGCTCTTCCTAACTTTTAATCGAAATCTTCCATGGCTTCGAATCCTGTCCTCTGGAGCAAAGGAAAACACGTCCGCTTCATTATTACACGGTCTAATAATTGTAATAATAATAATGCTTCTTTAAGCCTAATTTGAGCAAAACAAAACACCATTCTGAGCCGCGCTCTCAGAGCTGCCGACCCGCGCCGCGCGCTGTGAACTGTCTTTCTCCTTCCCAACCCCGTCCCGAAGGTCCCTGCGCGTTCCCACTGGCCGCGGAGGGCCGAAGCGAAACACGCCGCTGTGGCGCCCGCTCGCCCGCCCTCTCGCCTCGCCTCGCCTCGCCTGGCAGTCCCGCGCGGCCTCTCATATTGTCTCCCCCCGCCCCGACTCTGCACGCGACGCGCAGGCGCGGGGTCTCTGTCAGAGCTCCTCGAGTGGCAGCAGTCACCGTGACCACCTTGGTCCCTTCTTTCTTCCCCAGAGCCCGCCGAGCCCCGCGAGCTGCTGAAGCGCGCGCGCGCCCTTTCCTCTCCGCTGAGGCGAGCGAGAGACCGAGAGACGCACGGAGAGGGAGAGAGGCTGCACCTCCTCGCCCGAAGGACCTCTGCCGCCGCCTCCTCCTCCTCCTCCTGCTGCCCCGCCACCACCATGAACACCATCGTCTTCAACAAGCTCAGCAACCAAGTCCTCTTCGAGGAAAACGCCAAGGAGAGGGAGCGGGGCGGCGGTCGGCCTTACGGGGGAGTCCTGGACGTCTCTCCCCACCCGGAGGTGCTCATCCCGGACAGCCCGTCCATGAAAGACAACCTCAGCCTTCGGCACAGGAGGACCGGGTAGGAGAGCCAGCTCATGCCTTTGTTGCCTGGTGGACAAGGAGACCCAGCTTGGGAAGTGGGGCTGCCTCCGCACTAGACCCTTACAGTGCTGTTATTCCATTTTCAACGTCCTATGGAAATCCTGGGATTTGCAGTTTAGGGAGGGGCCTTTGAGGGCCCCCCCAAACTGTAAACCCCAGGATTCCATAGGATGGTGAAAGTGGAATAATAGCACTATAACTGCCTAGTGTGGAAATGGCCTGGATCTGGTTCAGACTACAGCTCCCAGAATCCTCTGCCCAACATGGCCAATCAGCCAGTACTTGGGGGAAAAAAAACTTTTTGGAGTTGTAACTTCTTGAATTACCCAGTCAGCATGAAATTCCAGAATGTCACTTTTCTGAATATTGATTGGGGGTTGGGGAGATGACAAAGCTAGCTTTATGACTCCTTGTTTTCTTGTGAAGAAGACCGCTACTGCTTTGCAAATGTCACTTCTGTCTCTGGCATAGTGCAGATTTCTCCCCAGCTCAGTCACTTGTAGTTTCTAAATCCAGCCCTCCTTGGATTACTCGGAACTAATCCCCGTTAAACTGCATTTAATTTCCATTTACGTTTTAAGGTTGCCTTCGCTATGCCTGCTTACAAAGTTTGCAAATCCCACTGCTGCATTCAGTGAGGCTCACTCCCAAGAACATTTTACACAGGATTGTAAAGTCAGCTTTGTGATTCTGCACACAAGACTGGAGTCCTATGTTGTTATCACAGCCAACTGTATCAAACTTGACGCTGTGGTGCAAGCCTATTGTTGGCTAAATATAGTGGGAATATGAAAAAGAAAACCGAGTGGTTGCAGGCCATTACATGCTTACCCAGGAGTAAGCCCAACTGAATTGAATTTGGCTTACATCTGAGTAGGTGTGCATTGTGCTGTAAATAACTGAAAGGTAAATTAAGTCTAAGGTATGAGCCAGGATAATGTAGTGGTCTGAGCATTGGACTACGATCCAGGAGACCAGAGTTCGATTCCCTTCTTGGCCATGGAAGCCCACTGGTTGACCTTGGGCACATCACACACTCTTAGGCCCAGAAAACCCCATGATAGGTTTGCCTTAGGGTTGACATAAGTGACTTGAAATGACTTGACGGCACACAACAACAACTATTCCAGAAGTGAGGAAAGCAAAGTGATAAGTATTATTATTATATAGCAGGTATGTAATAAATGACAAGCTGACAGGAATTCTGAGTTGGCTAACACAGAGCTTTTAAAGGGTATCCCAAAAGTGCAGGACAAGAAGATTGTTGCTATGTATGGTTCTTGTTTGGTTTTAGACCACCTTAGAAGTGTTTTTTCCCTAAATTGTTATCTGCGAGTTTATTAAAGTTTGCAATTTCCTATGAATGGGCTATATTAATAATATCATTTGATATTAATTGCTGTAGCATTGATCAAGATACAGAGTGCTTTAAATGTTGGACCTGATCTGTGTATTTAATCCACCAAATTATGTGTTCCAATAACAAAAGTTCTTAGGAAGTTAGGAAACAGGCAGAAAGTGTGTGTGGAGAGGGATGTCCATCAGCAAAGAGATGACTCTAGACATCTTCCTTTGCAAATCAGTTCCAGTGAACAAAATGAGACAAACTAAAGAATAAACATGCATTAAATCAGACTATCCATCTGTGCCAAGTTGGTAAAATAATGTAATTATGGCAAGGTGCATAAGGGGCCTTCAGAATGCAATAGACTACAGGGGAAAATATTCTTGTTGCTGAATTGTCAATTACCAGCTCATGCTTCTTAATAACATTTCAGGTTAGCAAGATGGTGATTGTGTTTCATCAAGGTTTTTACCAGCTGATAGTAAAAGGCAAGAAGCCCAAGAGACTTGGGAAAAGGTGAGAAATAGTGTTGGTGGGGAGGTGGAATGAAAGAAGCAAGAGATGTGGCCTGAGAGCAGCACCTTCTGGAAAAAATGTAGTATTACAATCTCTTTGCTATTTTGTTGAAGAACATGACTTGTGACCATCTCAGGCAAGGTAGGAAGTCTGGGCCTTCCAGATTCCTTGGAGTAGTACTCCTAGTGGCCTCAGCCAGCACAACCAGGGGCCAGAGACTGTGTGAACTCTTGTTCTACAGTCTGAAGCATCTGGATATATCCAAGGATAGCAGAACGGAAGGTGGAGAGTTCTGGCATCTAGGACGCATTCCATTAGTGAGTTTTTCTGTTTAAAGTTCCTTTGAAGCCAACAGGGACTGTCCTTCTGTAGCCATCATATATTTCCTCAGGACTTACATGCCACAGAACATCCAGACATACTGTGTCTCAGCTTAGGAGGGTTGTAAATCTTTGCCTATTTCATCTTTGCATGCAAGGACAAATAATTTCCACATTTTCTCCTTGTTTTACTCCCAGGAGAAAACAAATATTTTTTTGCAAAGCATTTCCCCTATAGTTGCATATCTCAAAGTGCTCCAGAGAATTGTTGCATAAAAACACATAGTTTTTCTGCACGAAAGCATGTTATTGTTTTTAAAAGTGTTTTCAAAAAAAGTCTCTTGTGATTAAAATATCTTTTCTGTGCAAAAATTCAGTTTATAATGTAATAGTACATGGTTTAGTATGTAATAATTCCCTGGAACACCTTGGGATGTGTGAATACCAGGAGAAAAACTGCCTGAAAGTGTCACTGCTCTGTTACTCTTCCTAGTGGGATTTCTAAAATTTTTTCTCTGCTGGGAAATGCATAACAATATTTTCCTGTCCCTGAAGTTTAGTGTTCATTTATTTTACACAGGGATGCCACAAGACATTATGCTATCTGAGGCAACAGTGACTGCTCCTTTCCCAGGTCAAAGCATACAGTAGTTAAGTCAGCCTTCTTGTTTTGATACACGAGATAGACAATCCCTAAGTACCTCTTTTTCCTCCAGCAATAAAAATAAAAGTAAATCAAATTGGTTGTTAATATTTTATGATATCTCAAATCTGTGGCTACCTCACTCTGTCCAATGACAGAGCTGTCCCAAAATTTATTAGGCTGGTTTTGTATCTGGTAGCAATTCCCCTCTGTATTTAATCAGGAGCCCATTCACATTGCGCAGTTATTGAGCTACTATTCCACTTTAATTGCCATGGTTCCATCCTATGGAATCTTGGGTGTTGTTGTTTGGTGAGGCTCTAGAGCTCTCTGGATGAGACTTCTCAATGCCCCTTCCTAAACTGTCAGTCTCAGGAGTCCATGGGATGGAACCATGGCAGCTGAAGTGGAGTAATAGCTCAATAACTGTGTAATGTGAATAGGTCTTGGGTTGTATATGATTTTTGTGCCTTCAGTTGTTTAGGATACAGTGCTGCAAATCTTATGCCACATGCATGTGTGTATATGCTTTCAAGTCACCTGCCAACTTATGACGATCCTATGAATTTCATAGGGCTTTCTTGGGCAAGAGGTACTCAGAAGTGGTTTGCCAGGTCCATCCTTGGAAGTACAGCCTACAGCACCTGGTGTTCATTGGTGGTCTCCCATCCTGCTTAGCTTCTAAGATCAGATAGGACCTGGTACCTTTTAGAATATTTAAGCCTGTCACTTACATAAGTGTAAATCTCATCAAGCACAGTGGAGCTACCTAACCACTTGAGGAAGGACCATGTAGGACTTCATACTTCTCTGGAAAAACCAATGCATGCCTAAGAGATGAAAACAGATTGTTGACATCTTCTGTTGAACGGACTTCTGTTGGTGTAGGAATGTGCAAGCATTCCATCAGGGAAAACCTTTTCCTTTGCCTGGTCAAGAGCTCCACTGTATTACTCCTTATCTACTAACAGTTACCACATTGCCCATCACGTGTGGTTAGCATATTAATTGCATGTCATCACTGGATTGTCTGGAAAGGGCAAATTTAATTCCACTTAAGATTGGCCCGATTTTGATGTACAAATTCTTCTCCATAAGCAGAAGGGTGGTGCTCTCCTGGCAGCCAGACCATAAACAGATGTGAGCCTGAGAGCATAGGGGAGAGAGGTAGGCAAATGACTGCCACAGTTTTTCAAATACTCAACTGTTCAGGCTGTTTGATATCAAAACAAGGTGGACTTGGATAATGTTATACTGTTTTAATGTCTGTTTGAACTAGAGGCTGGAAAAGTTACTTCTTTGTACCACAACTACTGGAATCCCTCTGCTGCAGGATTCTGGGAGTTGTGGTCAAAACATGACTTTTCCAAAGTCTGGCTGTAAAAGACAGTTTGCAATGGAACATCAATTGGGAACTTGACATGGTGCAATTTTCAAACATTTTAGCAGTTTTTTGTACATAGAAGCTTTCTAAACTACCTCATGTGGAAAAATGATGAAGCCCAGATTAGCCCTGCAGGGGTTTGTGAAAATTTGAGTTAATACTTGAGTTAATGGGTTCATTGCAGGATCTCATTTATGCTTCCTATGAGCTGTGTGTAGTTTAATCCACAAAAATGTGCCTTCATGCTTACTGCATACCTTCCAACATTTCACAGATGAAATCTGGGTCACGTGGCCAAGCAACATCAGAGCATGATCAAGGTGGTACAAGCTATTAGTGAGGAAAAACAGATGAGCTAGGAGAGGCTGCAGCAGTTTGCTTTCACCAGAGTCTACAGAGAAGAGCAAGATTCTTCCTTCTCTTCTTGTCTCTCGTTTCCCACCTCACTGAGTTAACTGAGTGCAAGCTACTTTTGCATATTGAACTCAGTTTGCAGCAAATGAAATAAGATGAAAACAAAGGAAGAAAGTGGGAGGAAGAGAGAAAAACTGGGATATTTTAAAAGCAGCTGAACAAATGGGATGACAAAGGGTTAATCAAGTTTGTCCCTCCCAAGTTGAGACAGATGGGGCTATGGCAGTGGTTCTCAACCTGTGGGTCCCCAGATGTTTGTGGACTTCAGCTCCCAGAAGCCCCAGCCACTATGGTCAATGCTTCTGGGAGCTGAAGTCCAAAAACATCTGGGGACCCACAGGTTGAGAACCACTGGGCTATGGCTTTATGTGCAGCTTTTTTTTTTTTTTAAATACAAAAAGCAGCAGGTGTATGCAGAGAAAGAATCTGTTGTTTTTGTCTTTAACTTTATTTTAACTTTCTCCAAAATCTGAGACCCAAGGCAGCTTACAAATTAAGATGAGTACAGTGTAGTTAAAGATATAGAAAAGTTCAATTGTCAGGATCACAGCTAGTGTGGAGGAGGAATTTAAACCCTTTTCCTTCCCTGGTGCAGTCTTGAAAATACCTCTTCTGAAGCTGACATTTACGTTGGAAAGAAATGCCCTGTTACTGCTGACTATCGTTAAGAATGAGAAGTAACAGCTACAAGCCACTTAGTCCAGAATAGAGCTTGAGAAGTTACTTTTAAAAAGCAGTTTATTCTTCTTACTCATTACCATGTTCAAAAAGTAATGTGCCATTGTTACTTGTTGCAGTGTTGAAAAAGTAACTTGTAACATCACTCATCACCTTTTGTTATTGTTTTAAAAAAGAAAGTTTAGGATTGATAATGGATAAATTTTGAAATTCCTGTCAAATGCCTTAAAATGTGCTTCAAAGGACCTTTGAAAAGTAAATAAAAGATGTTACTGATGGCACACCTAAAATGACTTTGATCCTACTCATTGTAGTGCATTTGAAATTTCACTTCATTATAAAAAGTTGTTATACTTGTTAAAAAAAAGCAACTCTTTAGAGGTGACAACTGCACGTATATTTTACTTCCAAGCTATGGAACAAAGAGCGGTCAGCAGACATGTGATATGCCTTATGTGTTAAATTTGCAGAGATCTGGGCCTGGGCAGAGGCTGGGTAGGAGATTTGCTTGAGAATCATATGTCAGCTTGTTCTGTGAGATCCTGAAAAGAGCAGTACAATAAATACAGCCTGTAAACTGGAGTTGGTGCCAGCACTGGCATTTATTTTAACTAGTACATTTACATCTTGTCTGTCCATTTTGTTTAGTTTTAGTTTAGCTTGGCTTAATTTCTAACCCACTTTTCCACATTGGGCCATTGAGCAGCTCAGAATAAACTATGGAACTCAAGATGTTGTAGATTTGGGGAGAGACGATTCCTAAGTTTCCTCACCACAGACTGATCAGACACTGAGAGCTTTGGCAAGGTGATGGTGTCTTGTGCCTTAAAATCATGTTTTGGGACATTGCATCTTTCCAAGGAGGTGCATTGGAAAACAGATGTGCATTGGTGCGTCCTATGGCTGAAAAGCATCAAACAAGGAGTGAGATCACTGAATGAACATTTGAGGAAAAACCACTGAACAATCTGCTGCTTTTACCTCTTGAACAGTTGCCTGGCACTGTTTATTTATTCATACATTTTATATCCTGTCTTTCCTCTAAGGAGATCAAGGAGGCATACACAGTGATCCTCTTCTCCGATCCTTCTTTTCAAAACCTCACAACAACACTGTGGGGTAGATAATGCTGAGGGATAGTGATGAAGGTCACCCAGTAATTTCATGGTTAAAAAGAGTTTGGCCATTTCCGCACTAGAGTATTATAGTGCTATTATTCCACTTTCAACATCCTATGGAATCCTGGGGTTTGCAGTTTAGGGAAGGCTTGAGCCAGATCACCACACTGGCTCCTTATAATCTGCAATCTGGCTGGAATGCCATGCGTTTACACCTGCATGCACAGATGCTCACTGCTAAGTGTGCTTAATGTCAAACTGAAGCCAGTCAATAGGAGGTTGTTTTCACCTCTGGAAGTGATTTCTTGCTCATCACTTTTGTAAGTCCTGATGATCACATAACATTTTTCCTTTTTTAAGGCAGAGTTGAAGTTGAAGGAACAATATATGAGAGTTCACTATGTGTGCTGTACTCCCAGCTCTGTCTACAGCCTTATCCAACCAAAGATTCCCCATCACCCCAAAAGACCCATTATTAGGGGAATTCCCCCTTTATCTGCAGGCTAGCCTAACATGAAGGAAGAGGCTAAAGAGTTTCATCGAATACCAGATGTTTTCTGTTAGCAAATGCTGTTTTGTCTGCCTTAAAAAAAATGCTTCCAAGGACAGGCAGTGTTTCAACAGCTTCCCAGCACAAGACGGACAGCCTTTTACTTTCCTAAGAAGAGTCTATGAGCAGACTCCAGAACCTCAGTACAGTTCAAGTTTATTGAAACCTACACATTTGGCAGGTTCTTTGCCTCATGTCCCTAAGCTATGGCCTTGAGTTTTCGTTTGCTTATTTGTTTGCTTCTTGTAGTGTTATTTTGATGAATATGTAGATGTTTCTCGATGTTGTTATGGTTAGTTTGGATGACTTTCCAACTTAGGCCAGGAAAAAAAGTAAGGGAATGGAGATATGCCAAGCTGCTCTCTGCTTGTTTGTTGCAGTCCGCAAGCATATTTTTCTGTACAACTCAGAGACGTGATTATATGTTGTCTGCAAATCTGTACTCTCTCCTATGCCTATACTTGATGTACTCATTTTGAAAGATAAAATACATTAGCCTTCCAGATTTTCTATCAGATCTTTGTAGAAAACAGAGGTAGGAACATGCTGACTCGCTAAGTACTGTGGAATTCAACTTCCTGAACTCTGTGCATCCATGAGCACTATAGTCCAAAACATCTAATGAACAAAATGTCTCCCTCACTTGATATAAATTATTGGTTTCATGGCCTGCTACTCTGCAATATCTGACCAGCCAAGGGGGAAATATTGGATCAAATGGACTTTTACTTTGACGCACGTGGTTGCTCATTCATTTTGCCTCTGACAGTTGCTGATACTAGTGGACAGTAATAAAAGTATATTAAAGCTGTGGGTATTAAAGGATACATTAATCATTAGAAGACTGAAACCCTGTGCACACTTGTGATGGAAAGAATATTAAAAAATAGTGGGAAAATAGCTGGAAAACATGTTTTCTGAGTGTTGAGATGCCCTGACAGGAAGAATTCAGGGCTGATTAAGAATCTTCACGGCTTGTGACTTATTCTATGAAAAAAAGTCACATGTGGTTGTTTTGTGCAGAAAACCACAGTTTCAGTTCAGAAAAAGCTGTTTCCTGTGCAGAAAATAACTGTGCTCAAAAATATTTTCTGTGCTGAAAAAGTTGTCTCCTGTATAGAAAAGGTGTAATTAGCAATTTGTCTGCATGTTGTGCAGAAAACAGCATTGTCTGCACAGGAAAAGCAGCTTGCTGTGCAGAAAATGCTGTTTTCTGTGCGAAACAGAAAGCCATATATAAACTATGTGTGCAGCAAGTCCCAACTATGAATAAACTTTTAAAAATGTGATTTCCAATTACTTTCTTGCAATGGGAAGAACATTGCTAAAATTGATTGCTTTGAGAAGAAAATAAAGTATTGCATCACTAGTGTACGTTTAGGTTGGAATCATCTATACTGAAGATTGACTTATTTGCTGAAGATTTACTTCTGAGTGAAGACACACTTGGCTGTCCAAATGCTCAATTTAGTTGTGGCAAAGGTCTGATGAAAGTAGTGGAACTAAGGTTAGATCCATCAACTAGCCTCAGTTTGAAGTAGTCACACCTAACTTCAACTGGATTGGCCACCTAGTTAATCCATGTTTGGGGCACATTTGGCATTGGTATATTTAGGCTGTTCTATGTTTGTTACACTGAAGTTTTGGGCACTACAATAGATAATACAAAAAATATTTAACAGAACAATGAGTGTCGGCTTTAATTCAGTTGCATATAATTCACTTTTCAATAGCTATAAAAGTGTCACTGTCACTGTTTTGATTAGACATACATTTACAAAGTTGATGTATTAATTATAAGACAGATGATTACTGTGTTATTAAGTAAATGGATAGCCATAGTTTATGATATGGACATAGGACCTACATGAACTTATCTTTAGAGTTCACAGACTGAACATTACGATGCATGTATGCGAGATACATATTTAACATGTTTTGTTTCACTGTAACTCATAGCAAGAATTTGGAAAAGTTCAGCTATAATTAGTACCATGCTGGCTGGAAGAATCTGGGAGTTGTCATCCAACAGAGTAACTTCCTCAAGCTCTGCTAGGGTTTCCCTGGCTTATGGCATGAAGTGATTACAACCCATTCTGGATTAATGGCTGACAGACTGTTGAGGTATAACTCTGCCTCTGCTTTTCAGTACCCGGCAGAACAGTGGAAAGGTGAGACACAAGCGCCAGGCACTGCAGGACATGGCACGGCCACTGAAACAGTGGCTCTACAAGCACCGAGACAATCCTTACCCCACCAAGACCGAGAAGATTTTGTTAGCTCTCGGCTCACAGATGACTCTAGTGCAGGTAAGATTGAGCTATATGTCTCTCACTACATCTATGAAATCTAAGTTGCTGGTTTGTATAACTGGACTGGGTGGTTTTCCAGCCAAGTTAGATGTAATTACAGAAGACCCATGCATTTGAAAGTGGGGTCCATTCCAATCCTGATCCCATTGAAAGCTGGGAGATGGATTTAAACAGCAATAGTAGTAGTGGGGTCTCTCCCAATAGTCTGTTACTTAAGGCTACTCCTTCCCACTACCACCAGACTTTGAAACTGGAATTGAGCTTGGATGGGAGCAAAGTATCTGTGGTGATGGATTGAGAAAGATGAATGACAGGGAGTATGTTCAAGTTGATTCCCTCCCTATTACCTTTGCTCTTGAAAAATCCTGGAGTGAGGTTTCTGAAATGGGTGATAAATCCCTCCACAGTTTACCTTTCTTGATGTATTGCATGATACTGACTTCTTCTCCTACTTTTTTGCAACTAAGGCCATTTCCACACGAGACTGTTATAGCGCTATTATTCCACTTTCAACATCCTGTGGAATCCTGGGGTTTGCAGTTTAGGGAGGGGCCCCTCCCTAAACTGCAAACACCAGGATTCCACAGGATGTTGAAAGTAGAATAATAGTACTATAACAGTCTAATGTGGAAATGGTCTAAGCTGAGATTAAACCCTGGCCAGAGGAAAAAAGAGTTTGGGGTGGTAGAGTAGAGAGAGAAATACACACACACACACACACACACACACACACACATAAGGGAGGTGATTTGGATCCCCTCAACCCTGATGTCTTTTTGTTGTTTAATTCTGACTCCTCCCCTTGCTTTTTTATATTGTCACTTTTATATTGTTCAGTGCACCAACCTGCTGCTATAAAGATATACTATCATCTCTGGGGTAGCCATAAGATATAATACTTCATTGCACCCCCAGAAAATGACAGAAACAGTATTCTGTGAATGTTGTTTCAGAAAAATTATGCCATGAACTTTGACTGCTAAGAAACCTCCCTCCCGCTTTTTTTTAAGTTGGTCTTTGGGTGCTTTGAAAGTTTTTCTCTGCCTGTGCCAGAAAGTAAATACTTTTCTTTATCTACTTCTGCATCAATGCCCCTAGTATTGCATTATTATGAAAGAAACTTGGGTATCTTTTCTAACGGATACTTTTAGAAATATTTACTAGTGCAATTAAATGAAATCAGCTCTACAAATCTATGCTGGCATTGCAATTTCAAATAAAAATGCATAAAATAAGAACAAATCCAGTGATCCTCCTTATGTGTGTTGTGTGGCTTCAAGTCATTTTTGACTTATGGCCATCCTAAGTTGAACTTACAATGGGGTTTTCTTGGCAAGATTTATTCAGAGGAGGTATGCCATTGCCTAGCTCTGAAACTGGGAGAATGTGAATTGCCCAGGGTCAGGCAATGGCTTTATATGGCTAAAAAGGGATTAAAACCCTGGTTTCTCGGTGTCCTAGTCCAACACTTAGGCCATTTCTGCACTAGACTGTTGTAGTGCTATTATTCCACTTCCAACATCCTATGGAATCCTGGGGTTTGCAATTTAGGGAGAGGCCTCAAGGAAATGGCCTTAGACCACTGTACCACACTTAGGCCTTTTCCACATTTTATTTTTGAAACGGGGCGGTGCATCCTCCAGCGAGGACGTTTACACTTGGGGGCGAACTGGGTCTGGACTACTTAATGTTTGTCCGGACTTGAGCCTGCTTCGGAATGCCCAGAACTGGTGGTTCCTCATGCTATTGAAAGACCGATTAAAAGAGGACTTTCAATAGCCCGGCGCACCCGGTGCACCTCGCACCAGCGCGAGGCTGCAGATCTTCTGGGGGCAGGCTTCCGGCTGGCAAGCTTTTCCGGTTGGTGGAGAGCCTCCGCCAACTGGAAGCCTCCATTTTCATCTCCGGAGAATGTGTAGAGCAGGCGCGCACTGCTCCGGAGCGTCGTGGATCGTCGGGGGGAGCATGCCAGTCCGGTGAGTAATGGACTGCCCCGTTTCCCACCCAAAGTGCGGAAAAGCCCTTAGTCTCATTGGTTTTTCACTTGTGAAAAAGTCATATTATGTATGGTGAAAACACAAAAACAAAATAAAAATCTTGGTTTTGCCTTTAAGGAGCACATCTTCTCTAAAACAAATTACATAGGAAATATAAGTTATATCTGGAAGCTCTGCCTGGCTCCCAAACAAGGCATGTGCTTCCTGCCCAATTTTTAAGCAATAGAAGTGCCCTGTGAAAGGCAAAAGAGGGCATTTTTTGCTACTAGGGATCCTTGAGAACCCTCAGAGGGCCTGAAAATAGCTGGGTGGTGTATGCAGCTGACAGAACCATGTGTTGCCCAGTCCTATTATGAAGGATAGCCAAGCAGGAAAACTATGGCCGTTCTAGCATCAAACAAGTACTGTAGTTACTGCTAGCCCAGTAGTCTGTCTGTAGCGTCTGCAAGGACGGTTGTAATGGAAAAGCTACAGAGAAGAGATGAGACTGATGTTAAACTCTCTAAGGCAGTTTTTTGAAGCCAATTTCAAGAGATACCTAGAGGATAATGTTTTCTTCTCTGATTCCCATGTCTGCTTAAGTAATGGTGTGACCACCAAGGTTCATGGCTGTCTTTCTGGAATGTTACCCTCAAAACACTGGTGGTGTTTAACTTCCATTTATTTTAGGCTGTAAGATTTAGGGAGATTTGTCTTCTACTCTGAGAGTTCTTACAGGCCAAATGTTGTTTTTTTTCCTTGAACCTTGCATTTTTAACCTTTCATGGCTATAGGTTCCATAGAAATAAAATTGCATGTTTTTTAGATGAATATTTCCTCTTGATTTGTTGACTTTTGTTTGCTGTCTTGTTTAGCTGACAAAAGTGTGTGGTCCAAAACCATAATAATAATAATAAAAAAATCCAGATGCTCCTTCCACACTTTGCCCAGGAAAGCTGTCACAACTGTATGAAAACACATCATTCAAGAGAAAGTAAAGAATGAAAATGTGGCTCAGCTCAGATTATTGATTACAGAGAATCAGCCTTCAGAGTCACAAAGGCAGGGCACAATTTCAAAATCACACCTGAGTGACTGTAGAATAAATCCCCTACATTCACACTGATTCAAACTGACATTTCATGTATTTCTGAGAACTCAGTTGTGTTTTCACATCCATTTGAAAAGTGTTTTGCATTCCAGATGATCAAACAATGTTGCATGACTGGCTTTAATCTAACATCATAAAGTGCCAGGATACTTCTGGAGGAAACCAAAATCAAATGTGTTTTCCTGATTTGTATTTCCTAGTCTTACATTCCTGAAGCTTAGATTGGCCATAATCTCTTCCTATCATTCTGTCCAATTCCTTAATGCTTTGCAGTGATCTTTTTACTTAGTTCGACCAGCTGTGGGAGGCTGGGCAGGGGCACGTTACCCTCTAGAAGAACTTGGAGGGGCTACACTCCATCCCCCACTGCAAAAGATTGCCCCCCATTACCCTCTAGGGCCAAGGGAGCATTTTTGCAATGTCTTTAAGACCCCTGGGCCATTATAGCTCCTGGAAAAGCCTTTGTTTCTAAACAGAAATTGACTGGAAGTCACTTCTAGTTTACTTCCACTTAAAAAAAACTTTCTTGGGTCTAAAATGGTCCAGGGGAGGCCCAAAATGTGGCAAAAATGACCCCACACCCCCTAGAGGGCACTAGGAGGTATTTGTTGTGTCTCTGAGGGGCCCTGAGGAGTACAAAAATGGTTCTGGGGGGATGCACGTGGCCTGCAGCTCACACATAGCTCATACCTTGGTTAGATGATCATTGCATTTGAGTCATGATTTTGGGTCCAATTGTTCTGTCAGACCTGTCTTACCTCTAGGTTGGGGTTTTGTTTGTGCATGCTGTTTTAAGAGGTGTTGACTAACAATTATAAGTTGGGCCCTTGCCCAATTATAAGTTGGGCTGTGACTTCATTAACCATTCTAGTTCTAGATCAAGGGGAAGCAGTTACAGAAGGTCTGGGAGCTATACCAGTCTGGCTTCTCATCCTCCTGGACCCCAGCGGAAGCTGGTGGCTTCTAGATCAGTGCAGCAGTGAGTCCCAACTAGACTTTAGTTTGAACTTTAAAGGCATTGTCCAAGATGCAGAAGCCCATCTGCAAAATGGGTTCAGTACCCTGGATAGCTCTTTAAAAATTTGTACTGAAACCAGGAGCCAATTCATTGCCCTACTGCCATCACTACCTCAGCCCCTATGGGCCATACTTCCAGTTAATGATGGTACTAGAGATCACTAGAAAGGTCACTTTCAGTTTTGTGAACAGTGGTTTGGAGGACCATACAAGATGCAGGTTGGCATGTCTCATTGTAGCTTCTGAAGGGTTCTAGAGGTACTGTTCTCTCCTCCATTTCTGTACATGTGGGTGGGCGTGTCTGTATGTGTGAAATTAGATATTGTATCAGTTGGAATGTAATTGGGAAGGACTTTTTAGTCAAGTCAACATGAAGAATCAATGAAATGTTGCAGTCTATTCTAGAAGGGATTCAGAAGATACAGCAAATTAAGACTTTCTACTAAACATGCCAACTGTTGCCTCACTTCTCTCTCTGCTTAATTACTTCTTTCCTGCCTTTTCTATTTTTATTTTCTCCAGTCTTTTCTGACCTATTTCTTTTTTTTTCAACTATTGCTTTAGTTCCATCCACATTACTATATACATATGAGGTCACTTTTAAAACATTAACAAAAAATTCCTGCAGAAAATTAAGGTAGCGTTTTGTACTTTCGCTGAGATGAGGAAGTTTCAGGTAGCAGCTTTCTATATAAACTGATGGTTGTCTGTGTGTTTCTGTGAGGAGAGAATACAGGTGATCCATAGAGATTTTTATAATGTAACATGTATTTATAAACTAAGGGCCTTTCTGCACGAGGCAACGGAATTGCTCCATGCCATTACCTACCTCTTCTTCTGGGGTCCGAAGCAACGCGGACTGTCCCTGAAGCCTTTCTGCAGGGCTCCTCCTTGTCCAGGACGAATCAGAGCAGTGTGAGGTCTGTAGATCCGCACTTCTCCAGCTTCCAAAATGGCGGCTTCCGGCTTCCAGAATGGCGGCTTCCAGTTGGTGGTGGGTCCCGACCAACCGCTGAAGCTCGCCATGCCTAAAGCCCGCCCTCCACAGATCGCAGGCTTGCATCGGTGCGAGCCTGTAAATCTGCACAAGGGAGCAGGAACGCAATGGCGCGTTCCAGGAAAATAAAGACCTGTTTTTTCCGGTCTTTCAAAAACACACTGGAGGACCACTTGGGGTTGTCTTGGAGTGGACTGAGGTGCAGATCTCCGGTAAGTAGTCTGCTCCTAGTCCGCTCCAAGGTGCAGCCGACCTCCCTGCGAGGACGCACTCCCCCGTTCTAATTGCCTGGTGCGGAAAAGGCCTAAGAAAAGGAAAGTATGCCCACAAGCAAACAAATACTTCTCTGTAGAATGGCATGACCCTCCATATCCCTTCTGGGGAACCCTACACTCTTCTTTTGCCAAACAATAGTAAAAATCCTCACTTTCAGCTGGAAATATCCCAGCTCTCAGATATTTTCCTTTAGCGCAGGAGTGCAGCCCACATGCTGCTACCAAGGGTTCAAACATTTTTAAAAAATTTCTTAGTTTTTCTCTCTCCCAAATGCCCTCTAGGGAGCACGGGGCATTTGTGTCACGTTTTTGGCCCAGGTCTTCTTTGGTAATAGAACCAGAGGTTGAATTAATCCCATTCTGTGCAGATGGTATGGATCCTGTAGTGACTAGCAATCAGTTGCAAGTCTTTGCCTGGGGTATAGAATGCTGGCCAATGGCTGAAGGGAGAGTTTGAATAAATTAGTGGGTGGGGCAGGAAGGGGAAATGCCAAAGCATGCTGCAGCTTCCTATCTTTTCTTCAGTGCCATGGACCCCCATTGGATGAGGGTGGAAATGGACTGGAGAGGTCCTAGGTAAATTACAAATGGATAAATGGCCAGTACTAGAAGCTTGATAAAAGCAATCTAGGTGACACAGAACACATGGGTTGGCTGCCCATGCGTGCAGCCTAAACACCAAGGATAGGGAACACCCAGGGTAGGGAGTTTGAGATAGCAACTTCCACAGTCCCTTACCATTGGCCATGCTGGGTAGGATTTGTAGAAGCTGAAGCCGAACCTGGAACTGTTACCTTAACAATGCACTACTTGTTGCTTTCCAAAGTAATGTGCAAGTTAGCTGTCACATATGAATAATTTAATCTTCTTGTTTAATTTAGTTCCTTTACAAAAATAAAACCTAAAAATGGCCTCAAATCCTCCCAAAGTAACATTTCTGAAACAAATACATATTGTCCTGAATCCTACTACTTAGTTCCAACTAGAGAAGACTCACTGAATCAACTGTAGGGTGGTGAGTTGATATGTAGGTAAATCTAATTGATTCAATGGGTCTGTACAAATTGGGGCAAATAATAGAATTCAGGCTATTACTAAAGGAAGAAAAAAATTACTATAAACATAATTGTCATTAAAATATTTTAAAATAGTATATTGCCCTGGTTACTAAAAAAACAAGAGGGGAATGATAACTTAAACATACCAGTTCCAAGCTTTGAGCTGAAGTCCAGGATATCTGAAGGGCCAAGGTTTCTCCACTCTTTCATGCACTTTATGTTGCCTGTCCCTGTGCTTGAAGAATTTTGGGTGGAACTTTTTTTTAAAAGGAACTTTTTAAAGGCTCCTGGCTTGGAAAGGAAGCTTTGGAAAAGGAACACCTGGCCTGAATTGGTTTAGTACTGTGCCCGCTTATACTCATGCAACTGTAGCAAAGCTAATGGAACAGTGTGTAGAACATGTTTCTAGCCTCCCACTTTGCCTTTTTTTGCTTCAGAGTTAGTAACTTTATATTCCTGAAAGTACAGAACTAGAACAGGAAGTTATATCCGTCTAAAAGCCACAACCTATATTTATCTCCCCAATTAGTCTCCAATTTGGAGGCTAGCAATTTGTCCTACTAATTTGCAATGAATATGTCATGTTTTGATTTGCACTATTCCCGTGGGGTGGATTTATTTTATTTTAAATTTAGGTTTAACCATTCCTATGAATTAAAAAAAAGTCTGAACATTCTTTCCACAAGGGGAAATATGAATGGCTTTATTGTTAAATATGAAGTTATTTGCCATCATATGAAGATCTTGCTATGTTCAACTTTTTTCAGGCTTGTATAGGAAATAGTTTGTTCGGTAAAAGATAATAGTTTATGTGAGTCACTGCCTTCTGCCACTTTGTACAGAATGAAATATTACCTTACCAAACAAAATAAAGATAGGTACATATTTTAATATTATTTAAATTTTAATTGTTAATTTAGTGCTGTTTGCCAAAATGGGGAAAGCTGCCATAACACTAAACATGAGGAACGCATTTGCGCTATGGAAACGCTTCATTTCTATAAAATCCATGCCCCAAAATATACATTGGCGATACTTTTATTAGATAAACTAGAATATAGCAGCATTCAAAGACACAACTATGTTAGTCTGGATCAGTATGGAAAGGGATCTTGTAGTGTCTCTGAGACTAAGGCCATTTCCACATTCGACTGTTATAGCAATATTATTCCAGGCCCCTCCCTAAACTGCAAACCCCAGGATTCCATAGGATGTTGAAAGTGGAATAATAGCACTACAACAGTCTAGCGCAGAAATGGCCTAAGGCTGATACACCAGGGTTGTATCCCAGCTCCTCGGAGCATCCTGCCCTGATTTGACCCCTTGACTGCCACACATACCTGCTTTAACCCAAAACTGAAATCAGTTTGGAAAGCTACATGGGACCACCACCATTTAATCACATCAATACAAGAGGGCATTTCTGCTGCGTGCACATGTTCCCTGTATTGGTTTTTGTCTGGCCACATGGCCACAGCAGCTGCATTTTCTATGTGTGTGTTCCTGCCACGTATGTGCATATTGCATATTTTCCATCATTCTGACTGCCCACCTGCACTTCCAGTTGGATTGGGTACATACATGGGCAGTTACCTCAGCCCTCTCATTTGTTGCCTCTGTTCTCTCTAATTAGTTGCCTCATTTTTAAAATTTAATTCCCAGGAAAGTGGGTTTAGGGTGGAGGGCATGTGGTGCAATTTTATCCATATCTACTCAGGTACATGTCCAAATGTATTCAATAGTGCTTACCCCCAAGAAAGTGTTTTATAGTGCTTGCCTTATGAGACCCTACCCCTTCCCAGTCACCCTGCACAAAAGCACATCTAAAGACAAGCAAATGTTCAAATACCAATGATTCAAAACTTTACAAATGTCCAGAGTGCAAAGAATAAAAGAAAGAAAAAAAAGGTCTTTATCCTTCCAGCCCTTTAGGGCCCAGGCAACACATCTCCAGCAACGCCGTGCTACTGACCCACCAGTTGGTCACCACCCACCAACTTGGCCCCTCCCTTCACCACCATCCCTGATTGCACCCCAATCCCAATTCAAGGATCTAATCACACTAAAAAAAAAAAGCATCACGTGCCTTTAACCCATGTCCCTAAGTAAATGCATGTTACAATGCCTGCTGCATATTTGCTTTCTTCTTCTTTTTTTTATTATTTTTTATTTGAGGGAGTTTATACACAATACAAGTGCTTAACATTATTTCTATATTATACAACAATCTTACATTAATTCTCCATTAATTCCTTTCCCGCCTTGTTAACAAATGTACATATTAATTTATATGTTCCAATCCCCCTTCCTCTCCCTCCCTGCCTTCCCTTCCCTCCCTTTCCCACCCTCCTCCCTTACCTTAATAAAAACCATCTTTCCCCTCCCAATCCTCCCCCTTCCCTCTCCCTACCCTTTCCACTCCTTCTTCCACGTTTTCTCCTTTTCAAACTCTTTATTCTCTTTCTTAAACTAAACCTCCTTCATGTGAAGTCTTTTGTTGTTGTTGTTGTCTCTACTTCAATTAATAATATTTTCCTCTCTCTCTCTGAATTCTCACCTTACCTTAGCTGTTACCCTACAATTCCTTTATTGTATTCTTTACCTCTCTTCTCATTTCTCTTTCACCCATCTAATAATACCTTGCCACTGCCTTTCGAATTGTTGAATTGAATTACCTTTTAAACTGTTGGATAGTTTTTCCATTTCCATGATGTCCATCACTTTTAATTTCCATTCTTCTTGAGGGGGCTCTTTTTCTTCTTTCCAATATTTCGCATAGTTCAGCCTCGCTGCTGTTATTAAATTTAACAGTACTTTCTTTTTCTTCTTCATTTCACTCTTCTCTTCAATCATATTTAATAAGTATATCTCCGATTTCATCTCAAAATTCATTTCCAGCAACTTGGTTAAACTATCATGAATTTTTTCCCAATATTTTTGCATATTTGCTTTCTAGCTTGGAATATGTCCCCCTGGAGTGTAGGTAGCAGGTACCATTGTTTGTTTGAGAGAACAAGGAGTGCTCAAAGAGTGTTCAGAAACTTCAGCTAGTTCCAGGAGCTGTAGCCAGAGTGTTAACCAGGGCGGGTTACAGGGATGATACTACTCCCATGTTAAAACAGCTCCACTGGCTGCCAGTTTGTTTCTGGGCACAATTCATAGCACTAGTTATGACCTATAAAGCCCTATATAGTTCAGGTCCAGGGTACTGAGCAGGCCATATCTCCCCATATAAGCCTGCCCGGGCCCTGAGATCATCAGAAAAGGCATTTCTCTCAGTCCCACCATTGTCACAAGCATGGTTGGTAGGGATGCAAGGAAGGACCTTCTCACTGGCTGCTGCTAGTCCAGTGGTTCTCAACCTGTGGGTCCCCAGATGTTTTTGGACTTCAGCTCCCAGAAGCCCCAGCCACTATGATCAGTGCTCAGGGCTTCTGGGAGCTGAAGTCCAAAAACATCTGGGGACCCACAGGTTGAGAACCACTGCGCTAGACTCTGGAAGTCCCTTTCGAGGGAGGCAGAATGTCCCCTTCCATGCTGTCTTTCTTTTTATTCCAACAAGCTTTTAAAACAGAAAGCTTTTAAAGAACAAGCTAAGGGGCGCTGTATTGTTTTAACTGAACTGTTTTTAATAGTTTTTTTAAAAAATTTTTTGATTTTAATAGTTTTTTTATCTTTTTAATTGCATTTTATTCCTTCAGCTGTAGGTTTGAATTGTTTTAAAACTGTGAATAGTTTAATTTCATTTTAATGTTGACTTTTGGTATGTGTTTAGCATTGTTCTTCTTTCTTAAATTGTAAGCCACTCTGACCCCTAATTTTGGGAGAAAGGGGGACACTACTACTACTGCCACTTCTACTACAACTAATAGGAAGGAGGGCCAAATCTACCCCTACCCACTCATTCTCATTTCCTGCACAAATTCTGGGTGTTCTAACCAGCGATATAGCTGTGCTCTCATAGTCCTGAAACTGCATACAGTGGCCTACCTCTAACTGTGAATAGAGTTTACTGAACAGAAGTTAGAATTGATTTCTTTGGACTACAGTTTCCAGATGTCTCTAGCCAGCATAGTCAGGGGCCATGCCGATACGGGATTTGATCTAAAAGCTGTGCTCTTGAAAGATTGACTTTTACAATATCTGTAACTGAGGCCAAGTAATGTGAGTTGGGATGTAAAAACTTTTAGAACTTGTCAAGCAGTGGAGGGCAGGTACTTTCTCCCCTAGGGAAAATATGTATTTGGGGGGAATGGGAATGTATAAAATGCTTTATTCTCTCATGTAAACTTGTTTTGCTGCTTTATTAACTCAAAATCCACGTTCACCATTTAGATGGCATGTAAAATCATGCTGTTTGGCATGCTTATTAAATTTACAGTGGGATGTAGCTTTCGTTTGCTTAAATATATTTGAGGCTGCGGAGTAAAGACCCTCCCAAGATAGCTTACATAAAAGAATCTTATGAATGTTTATTCAGAACCCATACCACTCTGTTGAGTAGGTAAGTGTATCTAGGAGTTCAACCACAATACTATAAAGGCCTTATAGTGAAATGTGAACAGAATGACATCCCTTCCAACTCTAAATTTGGCAGGGACCATCACTATTTGTCTTCTGTTATCTAGTTTTTTTCAGCTGCTTTTAAAATGTTCCAGTTTGTCTCTTCTCCTCTCAGTTTCATCCTTTGTTGTCATCTTACTTCAGTTGCTTTAAACTAAGTCCAAATTACAGAAGTATTTTGAACTCAACTCAGGAAGGAGAAAAAGGAGAGGCGGGGTGGATCTTTCCCTTCTTGTTGGGGTCAGGCAAAAGCAAACTGCTGCAGTCTCTCTTTGAGTGTTCTTCCTCACTAATACCGTTTGCCATCTTCACCGTACTCTGATGTTGTTTCGCCACACGTATCGCACTTGTTATCTGTAAAATGTTGGAAGGCATGGAATAAAGATTTGTTGAGCACAGTGGTATATACTCCTAGGCCAGTGGTTCTCAATCTGTGGGTTCCCAGATGTTTTTGGACTTCAGCTCCCAGAAGCCCTGAGCATTGACCATAGCGGCTGGGGCTTCTGGGAGCTGAAGTCCACAAACATCTGGGGACCCAAAGGTTGAGAACCACTGTCCTAGGCCATTTCTGCACTACACTGTTATAGTGCTATTATTCCACTTTCAACATCCTATGGAATCCTGGGGTTTGCATTTAGATTTTTCAGCCAGAGAGCTCTTTGGCCTCAGTAAACTACAAACCCCAGAATTCCACAGGATGTTGAAAGTGGAATAATAGCACTATAACAGTGTAGTGTGGAAATGGCCCTAGACAGAGCTTCCCAAAACAAGAACAACAAAAAAACCCACCCTTTTGGCACCACTTCTCTCAGAATCCTCCAGCCAGCACTGCTGTGTTCTGGGAGTTGTAGCTCCAAAAGTTCTCTTTCCCGAGCTCTGCTCTGAGATGAATGCTTTTCAGGATTATAGCAAAAACAAGCAAAATTGCACATATGGGCACACCTCACTTAACAAAGCCTCTGACAAAGACACTCTTTTCACCACGTGTTTTTACACTTGCCCAGCCCTTGCCTTTTCCTCCTTGTCCTCTGTTTAGTTGAAAGTTTTTTAACAGTGTGGAGAGTGGGAGGATGGTGAAGGAGGACTGCAATAACACAGATTTCTGATAGCAGGTTGCAACACTGTGTTGACAGTAAACCATGCAATAAAGTTTGAGCTGAGAAAAAATGCGATTCTCCTGGCCTAGCTGTAGTTGTTTGTGCCTGCCTACAACAGGCAAGGTAGATAGCAGCTGCTGCCAGATTCCCTTACTGAGCACAAGTGAACAGCAGAACTGAGAGAAAAGAAGCAAGCAGATAAGCCTACTTTACCAGCTCCCTCCAGCATGTTAAATAGAGATCTAGATGTATAGCCACCAAAATGGAAACCATTAAAAAATGAAGACTGATGAATGAAGAAAAATATCTTTGGATACATTTTGGATGAAACTTTAAAACGGTCTCTAGGAGATTCAATTTTATTTATTTATATTTATTTTTTATGTTTGTTTGTTTGCTTACGGAAGGCTTACCTGACCTGGTTGTTTTGTTTCACATACACATATTGTTAGTTTTGTATAAAAATTTTGCTGAGACATGTTGACTCCTCCTCCTCTTTCTTCTTTGTGATATAGGAGCTTGTCCCTATTTTTTGCATGTTATATCTGCCTCGGCTGCTAAATTTTCATCTACACATCTACTTTGTTAACTGAGGTGTAGCTGTATAAAGCAGATTCCTTAGCAGTGTTTGATAACTATGATTCTTGTGTAAGAATTGGGATGTTGCAGATATTATCCTGTTTTTGACTGTGCAATGTTGGGTAGATGTGAAACATGGGAGAGTTTCAGATAGACTTCTTGCCTTCTCCACAATAACAGAATCTTTGATCTCCTCTTATCTATTAAAAAAAGTGAATATATATGTACCTCAGTTAACAAAGTAAGTATGTTCCTGGATGTTACTTTAGTAAAAACTTTGGTAGCAGAGGTAGAAACGACATGGAAGGAACAGAGAAAGCTTCTTACACATCAAAAAACAAACAAAAAATACAAGAGCAGCCTGAACATGTTTGAACAGACTTTTTATTGAGAACTAAACCTATGTGAAATGAAACAAGTCAGGTAAGCATTCCATAAGTAAACAAAAACATTTGAAATCTTCTGGAGATCACATCAAAGCTTCTTACAAGGTATTTCCAGAGATTATTGTTCCTTTCACCAACTTGTTCTTTTCTAATAATTTCCATTTTGGTGGCCAAACATTAAAAAACAACAACCCATAGATCTGTGCTTTTTTAACATGGAGGAGTGGCTTGTCTGCTCTCCCCTGCTCTCTCTCTCTCTTTGTGTTTATCCAGCTCTGCTTCACCATATCCTTGGTGCTGATGCTGCTAAAACACTTCTTCTAGCTAGATGGAGGATGGGGAGGAAAGTGGAGGGGCTGGATAGGGGTAAAATGACTTTGTATAAAGAAGCTCCTTTCTTAGAGACATTATTAACTGAAGTATGTCTGTATTCAAAACTTTTCTAGCAACTGTTCTAAATCTACTCTTCCAGATTTAAGATTGCTTTTTTTCCATAACCAAAGTGCTAATGGAAAAAAAAACCCTCTTCTCTCTTCCTTTTCTGAGGCCCAACAGTGAACTATGAACTTCATCTCTCCTTATCCACATTTAACAGAAAGCAATGTTCAGTCCTTAAACTGCCAAATCTAAAACCATTCTGTAATTATTTTTAAGAGGGCAAGGGAGCACCCAAAATATGAGCATTTGGGGATGCATTCTTTTATTATAATGATCTTATTTCATTTTTAAGAGCTTGGTTTTGCAGCCTGTTGGAATACTTTAAACAGGAACTGTTCCGATTTGTATGAATAATGCTTGCAGTTGACATGGAAATGTTGAGTGCACGGTGTTTGCTGTTGGCTTTTTCATCAAAATAGTAGCATACACACATAAATCATGTTAGCATTATATTGCTTATATAAAGAACTATGTGAATATAATACCCTAGTATCTATGACTGCACGTGGCGGTCTGATAATTCCAAAGTATGCTTCTGTACTTTTTGGCCTACAAGTATGCTTTTCGGCCTACAAATCCAGTTCTTTAGACGACGGCTGCAAACATTAATATTATTCAATTAGAGATGAAGCTGCCTTCTACATAGTCCAAATACTGGCCCATATGGCTTTGACTTCAGATTGTATGGTCCTGGACTAGTTTCCCTATGATACAGTGGTAAATATTGAAGTACACTTGCTCATGATGACATCTCCAATAGCCACTCCACCCACAAGAGTTAAAAAAGACGGACAGTTGGAAATGATCCATTTTAGCAAACGAGGACTAGCAGTTTTCTGGTTAAATCCAGTGTTAATACTATCTAAAGCAGATGCACAGCAGTTCTCATCAACCTTAGCCAGCATAGTCAATGAGGAAAAAAGCTAGGAGTTGCAGTCTAGCAGCATTGAGCAGAGTGCACATTTTGCCCACCATTGATTTATCCTTTAATTTTCACCAGGAATAAGACTTTTGTAAGGCTAGTGGATGTTAATTGCCCATTGAAGAGCAGGCTGCGCTATAAGTAGAAAAGCTCCCAATAGAATATTGCTAATGGAGCTCCAAAAAGCACTTTGGGAAAATAAAGAATTACTTTTTTATTCTCAGAAGTACCTAAAGTACTTATTTTTACAATACAAACCATTAGACAAGCAGCCCCTAACAGAACACAAGGCAGCAACAGAGGCCATTACTTGAGCTTGGTAGAATCATGGATCTCCATTACTATTGAACAAACTATAAATTAACTAAAATGTATAACTATGCCATGAAAAGGAGTGATGTTACCTCTTAAGTTACAAAGCCAGTGTAATTTAATTATAACCAGGAGTACTTGGGAAAGGAATTATTTAGAAGTAACAGTGTTGCTTATAAGGGGTTACAACCAATGCGACTGGGGAGATGCTTTCTCTGAAGTTTGTAGTTAGGCTTTGAGGAAAGCCTGAGGGTGAGATGGTAGCAAATTATGTCCTTCCTGGCTAATCAGAAAGTTCTAGCAGTTGTGATTCTCTGTATCCTGTATCCACTATGCCATTGCCCATTGGTATCAAACTGTAGCACTGGTGTGTAACTGTGGTTAGTTCTGCATGGCCTCACTATCTTAGACACCCCCACGCCTGTAGTGAGAGAGGATAGCTTCCATGTGAGTGATGTGGTGAATCTACCCAGGGTTTTAAACTGAAGTTTAAAGGAACTATCCAAGTTACTAACACTATGGGAGGGGGGTTGAGCTCACCACTTTGGATAACTTATTTAAACTCTGAAGGAAAGCTTGAAGTGGATTCGCTGCTCTTTGACATGAGCCATTTCCACACTAGACTGTTGTAGCGCTATGATTCCACTTGCAACATCCTATGAAATCCTGGGGTTTGCAGTTTCGGGAGGGGCCAGCCAGCCCTCCTGAAACTGCAAACCCCAGGATTCCATGGGATGTTGCAAGTGGAATCATCACGCTATAACAGTCTAGTGCGGAAATGGCCACGGAAGCCACCAGTAGCCACTAGTTGCCCCACACAGTGGCAAACCACAAATAATTTAGCACCCTCTCCCCACAGTACTGCTGCCTCCAGAATCCTGACTAAATCAATTTCTACAATGGTCTCTCAATTAGGCTGATCTAGATTTGAAGTTTCCTTCTCTCCAGCACTGGTAATAGTAACCAGCTGGTAAGTGTGGATATAATTAACTACAAACGTACTATTATTAAAACTTAGGATGTGATGTATGTGTTGTTCACCACTTAGCAATCTTCAACATATTAGCAGTTTTTGTTGCAGTTTTTTTCTTTATTATTAATATGGTGTGAACAATCTAAGTCTTAAGCCATCTCTGCATTACACTGTTATAGTGCTATTATTCCACTTTCAACATCCTGTTGAATCCTGGGGTTTGCAGTTTAGGAAGATTCCTTTAGAATTCTCAGCCAGAGAGCTTTTTGGCTCCAGTAAACTGCAAACCTCAGAATTCCACAGGATGTTGAAAATGGAATAGTACCACTATAACAGTATAGTGCGGAAGTGGCCTTAATCATTGAAAGACACTCCTCTCTTCCGCAGTCTATCCCACTCTCTGATCACCAGTTCCATCCACCCTCTGGAGTACTCAGTCCCTATTGCTCCAAAACTTTTCTTCAAAAATCCCTGTATTCCAACCTAATTTTCCACATCCACACTCCCATGATATTCAGAAGTAGCACTCCCTGTGCTCCCGCTCTTTTCGCCAATCATCAATTATATGCAAATTCATTGTCCGCTTGACATTCCAAGCCAGCTGTCATTCTGTCTTCGTACTTTCCCCTTACCTTACACAGCACAGAATACACCACCACCATAGCATTACTTGCATAGCATCACAGTACCCAAAACAAGCAGAAGGATGCCGCCTGACTGGATCACAGGGGTCAGAAATACTGAGCTGGCTTATGCTCTGAGTCCTTGAGCTGCAGTTATCCGCTGTACCTCATGTTTGCATTACATCCTAGAAGCCTGGTCAGTATAGCTTCCTACATTTTTCCAGACTGAAATAAAATGTGCCTGGGGCTGCAGAACTACAAAGTAAGACAATTAGAGCCAATGTACATGTTGCTTTTTTTAAAAGCAGTGATTTAAAATGACATTATAAAGTGAGATTCTGAAGTCCTGTATATTTTCAGCATTCACAAATGCAAATATAATACCCACTGAAACTGTGAACAGCCTGTGTGTCTGTCTTCCATCATGTGTCTTATAACATACACAACTGGGGGATTTGGAAGGACTTTCTCCTTCTCACTCTCTGTCTCTGTGCACATGTGACAGAAAAAAACAACAACCCTGATGCATTTGTCTTTTCTTTAGGTATCTAACTGGTTTGCCAATGCAAGGCGTCGTCTTAAAAACACTGTCCGGCAACCAGATCTCAGCTGGGCTTTACGAATAAAGCTTTACAACAAGTATGTTCAAGGAAATGCTGAAAGACTTAGTGTAAGCAGCGATGATTCATGTTCAGAAGGTTTGTTTTTAATATACTTGTAATGTTGTCCCTGAAAAGCAAATAAAACTGAAAACGGCTGCTACTTTTCAAGAAGCTGGTTTTCCTGCATGCTGTATTTTTTCCTTGAGTTGTGTTCCCTGTTCTGTTACACATTCGCATGGGCCATACATACATTTTTTAAATTAAAAATTAAGAAGTAGCCGTGTAAGTGGAGATTGGAAATCTTACTTTTTGTTGGACTACAACTTCTAAAATGTTGCACCCAGCATATTCACTGCCCAACCAGCGAACTGTAGTCCAAACAAACCAACCAAAAGCAACCCCCTGCAACAAAAACACACAAAACACAAAAACAAAAACTTTTCCAGGCTGTGAATATCGGGCTTTTCAGGTTGATTAGGTACACCTGTTCTGAGGAGGTGTATTGCCAAAAGGAGTTCTGGGTTAAGAACACATTTTCTGTATGACAGATAAGAACCCCAACAGGAATGGCAAAGAGTATACTAACTGCATAGCCCAGGCTTTGCAGGGAGATGCATACTTTGGGGGAGCCTCTCCCAAAGCTTTGGACTTGGCCCATAAATGCCCTTGTGGTCTTATATCCTAGTAGTTCTTTGAACACATTCTCTCTTCTTTGGATTCCAACTAGAATTCTAATCAAAGGGCCATGTGTCTATAGTGTATCTGTAAGGTCACTGTGCATAGACAGAGAGAGAGATTTGCTTACTATCATAACTGTAGTCGTGTCCACTGTTGTAGAAGCAAGTTACTTCTGCACCTGAACAGTGACTTATCTCATTGAAAAGTGTTGCAGAAAGAATAGTAAGCAAATCTCTGGCTGGCTTTTTACTGTCTATACCTTTTTTGGAACATGGCCCCTTTTCTGCATTCAGCTTCAAAAGGGATGCTTCTTATGCCTGTAGGTACCATATAACAGGTTTATTCTTTATGTTTTGGAGCTAGCAGTTGGTATAACTTGGGATGGGGAAAACATGGCCCCCTCAATTCTTGTGGAAGAACTCTCATTCTCAGCAGAATAGCCAGTGGTGAGGGATGATGGGAGACCCATGAAATCTGAAACTCTTATGTTCCCCATTTCTGATACAACTGGTGATGTACAAATTACCCTGCATGCGCTTATATCTTGTTCACTTCTTTAAGTAGTAAGAGTTCCACTGAACATCAGATGAACATTATTAATGAAGGCAGAGGTTCTGCAAAGGAATCAATCACTGGGTAGCAGGAGGAACTGGGCTCTACCTTGCCATAAATCTTTAAGCAGGGAATAAAGAATCAGCTGTTGGGAATGATCTAGCTTTGGATTTCATGCATACTGCAGACAGGTGAACTGCATGCTCTACTAGGTCCCTTCGATCTCTCCCAGTCTACTGGTTCTGTATAAGACTCAAAGGAATATTAAGTAGGGGTAGGCACTCACCCTGTCCATTCATAACACAGCATTTGAGTGGAGAACAGCCTCCCTGGATGGTTATGGCCAAAGGATATAATTACCTATTTTCTTTATATTCTTGGAAGTCAGATGGATCAATTTTCTGAAGCAGTTGCCTTCAGTAGTTGTCACTGGGTAGCCACAAGGGCACTTATTGGCACAGGAACTACTCTCTAGTTTTTATAATCTTGGCTTGTACACCATCTCCGTTCTGGCCACATTCTGGGCTGTGGCAGGGGACCTATTTCTGGCCATATCCGCACTAGACTGTTCTAGTGCTATTATTCCACTTTCAACATCCTCTGGAATCCTGGGGTTTGCAGTTTAGGGAGGGCCATTTAGAATTGTCAGCCAGAGAGCTCTTTGGCCTTAGTAAACTACGAACCTCAGAATTCAATAGGATGTTGAAAGTGGAATAATAGCACTAGAACAGTCTAGTGCGGAATGGCCCCTGTCTGCTATCGTCTCAGAGTAAAATTTAGGCAGTCCTGTCTATTGTGCTGGAAGCTGTCTTCTCACAGTAAGCTTTATATTTTCTAGCTTGTCTCTTGCTGCTACTGACTCCCCACAAAAAAGATCAGGCCCATTTAGGATGAATGTAGAACATTACTTCTTAAAAATGATTCATTATGTAACCCACAAAAACAACCCATTGCAATTAAAATTACAGATAAATTTCGATGATTTGTTTATTGCTTATTATATTGCTTGTTACTTTTTAGTTCCTTTTTTGGAAAAAAAAATCCATCAAAAGAAGTAATCCCCTCAAAATGTTCCACAAAGTATTTTGCCCAT
The DNA here is from genome assembly GCA_948472985.1 of Iguana delicatissima. Taxonomy (NCBI): domain Eukaryota; kingdom Metazoa; phylum Chordata; class Lepidosauria; order Squamata; family Iguanidae; genus Iguana; species Iguana delicatissima. Next base: position 87,610 of record CAOKZL010002586.1, on the reverse strand, counting down.
TAAAAGTAATGCTAAGGAGTTATAAATAAACTTGTTACATGAAGCAGTAAATGTTCCCAGTAGTTAATGTTATTTTTCTAAAGGAATATTAGTATGTCACTGTGAAAAAGTAGCATTTTACAGGTAACTTTACCTTACATCATAATGCATCGCAGTCCCCTGATATAGATCATTTTCATTGGCTAGGTGCCATCAAAACTCTTGCATATAATCATTGGATGCCAGAGTATACTTAGATTCCAGTGAGTCCCAAATGATACACACTGCACAATATATTTGAATATCTCTTTTCATGAACTGTCTATCAGCCAAAATAATGCGTTGTTCACAAATCACTTTGTGTTCTTCATATTGAGATTTAAAAAGTGTATGAGGAAAAGCCTCCCTACCTTAAATTTGAAAAAAAAAAGTGTGTACAAATTTTTGGATGGGGAAAAGATGTGATTAGCAATGTGTTGAAAGGGTACTAGAAAATACAATTATCATGATGTATTCTGATCTCACTTGTCCTTCAAAAGCTAAATTATGAATATTTGTTTTTAAAAAGATATATGGGTAATGCCTTTCTATGATGGGTCGTGTTTCTCCAGATGGTGAAAACCCTCCAAGAAGCCATATGAATGAAGGGGGTTACAACACACCAGTTCATCACACTGTGATTAAAACGGAAAGCTCTGTAATAAAATCTGGAGTAAGACCAGAAGGGAGTGCCAATGAGGATTACGTATCACCCCCCAAATATAAAAGCAGCTTGTTGAATCGCTACCTGAATGACTCATTGAGGCATGTCATGGCCACAAATGCTGCCATGATGGAAAAAACAAGGCAAAGAAATCATTCAGGATCATTTAGCTCCAATGAATTTGAAGAGGAACTGGTGTCTCCATCATCCTCCGAGACTGAAGGCAATTTTGTCTACCGTACAGGTAGGGTATTGTTTCAAAAGCTGATGGCTCTTGTTCATTCATATAACTAGGAAACTGTGGCTGCCAGTGGTACTAATCTATTTCCCCAAGCTGCAAAAAATGCATTGCACTTTAAATAATGCAAGTAGTAGAAAATGTAGCTGTCTGGTTAAAACCTGATCATAATTATTCACTTTTTGAAAATGGGTGAGAGTGGATGACTTACACTAGTGCCTTCCAAAAGTCTATTATAAGCCAAGTGTGAAAATCATTTTAAACTTTCAGCTGAAAACACAACCAACTGGAATGCATTGGCCTGAAGGAAATATGGTGGCTTAGTGAATGATTAAGCTAATTCCAAATCTATCTAAGAGTCGGAATCAATGCCAGCTTATATGATACACAAAGCCAGAATGCATAGAGCAATTTGCCCCAACTATACTACCTCTTTTGTTCAAGAAAAGGCCAGACTTGGGCCACTCTTGGTGTAGTACATAAATGATAGGAGGTCCATCCCCAAGTTCTTCGTATTATGTTTCAACATCATTCTTGTGCAATAGTCAAAGTGCATGCAGTCAAGCCTAATCTTGACTTTCAAGCCGATTAAGCTTATATATTAGGTGCAAGCTAAGCCAAAGCCAGCTCTTAAAACAAGATAATTGGTTAACAGTCCCTGGTCTCAGAAGAAGTGAAGGATAGGTTTGGATAAGTAGAATCTGTGGCATAGCCACAGGCTATTTGGTGAAAAGCAGTTCATCCACAGTCACTTACCACAGTTAGGCCATTTTTGGCAGACTTCAATGGGGAATGAAATATATATTACAAACTTTAGATATTCCATACCTTAGTTGTCTTAGTGGCTCAGTTTGCTCTGCATCCTACAGCCCTTTGCATTTTTTCCTTGCTGCATCTTAAAGACTCACCAATATTATTTGGGATACATCTTCATACTACATCAGATACATGGAATGTATCTTTATTTTTTAGATATGTATATACAGTGCTAGGAAGTGAGGAATAGACACACAAAAGATACCAGCAAGTTATTTTAATAGTTGTCATCACATTTATACGAAAAACTTGTTAGTCTTTAGGCTGCCACAAGATTCTTTGTTCCTTGTGCTCCAGTGGAGTAATATGGCTTCCTCACCCTGAAACTCCTTACTGCTTTTATTCTCTGTTGCAACAGTGCCAACATTTTCTCTGCACTGATAATCTTGCCAGCCTTTTTGTCAATAACTGGATTGTCAGTGTTAGAAAAGGTGGAAGATGGAATCTACTGTCATCACTAAAGATAGTTTCTCATTAAAATAAAGCTTAATTTATTTGATTTATATCTCACCTTTCTTCCAAATTGGATTAAGAGCAGCCTTCAGTGTTTTACTGTGAAGTGAAAATTATAACGAGATGGAGAGAAACAGTCAAACAGATAGAGTCTGCTACTTCCAGCTATATAAGTGGGGGAAAGAGAATGAGGAGTAGGTCTAGGAGGGGATGACATCAAGCCTGAGAATCGTCAGTCTATGAACGGAGAGAGAGAGAGAGAAAAAGAGCAATATGGCAGGAAGCCTTAAGTTTCTGTTTTATCTTTGTTGTCCCCTAGTGGTACCTAGAGAGCCAGTGTACTGTAGTGGTTTGTGGACTGTAGTGGACTAGGACTTTGGAAACCAGGGTTTGAATCCCTGCTTGGTCATGGAAACCAGTTAGCTGACCTTGGTCAAGTCTCACTTTCTCAGCCTCAGAGAAAGACCATGGCAAACCCCCTGCTAACAAATCTTGCCAAGAAAATCCTGTGATAGGTTGACGGTAGGGTTGCCATAAGTTGGAAACAACATGAAGGTGTACAACAAGAACAACAATTGGCAGCTAGTCATATGTGCAAGCATGTTGCATTTTTTTTCACTTCCAACATCAATGTAAAGCTTCTAGCTCTGTCTTTTTGTGCCAGTTGTGCAGATTTCCCCCCTCAACTCAGGATGTAATGATTCACCTCATTGGGAATGGGGCAGGAGAGTTACTCTAAGAGAAAATGTCTTATGGGCCAGAAAAACATTGTGAATTATGCAAGTGCTCTCTTGAGATGGGCTGATACTCTGGTGAGATTTCAATCAGTTTAGCTGATGCTGGGCCCATGGTCTGCTTTCATATGAGAAACCTCCTTCCTATTCTTTTTGTAAAAAGCCGTATATGTCATATGTTGTTTGCCTCTTGCTTCAAAAGTGCATCATTTTGCTTTTTTTAATCAAAAACTTGGAAAAGTTACTTTGGGACTACAGTTTCAAAAATCCACTAGCCATCATGTCCATTGGCCCTGAAGGGTAGAGGATTTTGATAGATGTAACCCTCAAAAAGTAATTTTTCAAAGCTGTGCTCTCAGCTACATTGATCTGACTGAGGTCTTCTTTTGGTTGTATTGTACCTGTGCAATCCAGAGAACAACAGGTGACCAAATGACTCTTAGACTTTTTAATGAGCTCCATGGATTGAAATGTGCCTTGGTCTAATCCATAAATGTTAGCTGAATTCTATCTTATGGGATTCACTTCTCTCCTTTAGTGTATTACGATAGCTTATCCAATCCAATATTATTAATTGTTTCAGAATCCTTCTTGCAAAGATTTTACAACACATGGATAGCTGTTGATTTATCACCTAGGAATCACTCTCCTGTCTTAGGCCATTTCCGCACGAGTCTGTTACAGTGCAATGATTCCACTTTCAACCTCCTATGGAATCCTGGGGTTTGCAGTTTTGGAAGGGGCCAGCCGGCCCCTCCCGAAACTGCAAACCCCAGGATTCCATAGGAGGTTGAAAGTGGAATCATCGCGCTATAACAGACTCGTGTGGAAATGGCCTTAATTTTAAAGCTGTGTGATGTTTACTCAATAAAGTGGGAATAGATTTGCTTCCCTGTGAGAAAGGCTTTCCCTCTTCGCATTTTTCTCCTATTTCCAGGGCTGGCCATACCAGTACCCACAGTGAGGTGTCTGCTCCAAACCAAAGACTTATGATGCCATGAAATGGAAATAAATGGCTGGTTATTTAATTTTACTGTTAGGACGAGGGGAAAGGTGCCTGTAAGCTTTGTCTGCCACAAGTGCCAAAATAACTAGCTTGACTTGGGAGACGAAGGTGCTGACTGCCCTTCCATCTCAGGCAGAAAAATCTGTTTGGCAAGTCCTAACTTGCGGCTTCATTGTTGTTATTACCATGTGCCTTCAAGTTGATTCTGACTTATGGTGAAACCTCTTGTAGAATTTCCTTGGCAAAATCTGTTTGTTTATTCAGAGGAGGTTTGCCATTGCTTTCCTCTAAGAGTGAATAAGTGTGACTTGCCTAAGGTGGGTTTCGTAACTGAGTGAGGATTTAAACCTTGGTTTCCTGGAGTCCTAGCCTAACAGTCAAACCAATCCTAGTCTCTTTTTCCTGAAGAATGTATAGTATCTTACCCTAAATCAGCCGTGGTTAATATTACGGTTGCAGACCATGAATGAATACCAAGTGCTGTAGCTATATTGCAGAGGAAGGAACTGGCAAAACCACCTCTGAGTATGGGTTGCCTAAGAAAATCCTGTGAAATTAATGGGGTTGCCGTAAATCTACAAGCAACTTGAAGGCACATACATACACAATTCTTCCTTGGCTATAGGTCTTGTATACTTACATTATCAAAGCCATTCCTCAAGTAGATTCTTCTCTTCATCTATAGCTTCCCTTCACAGAAAGAAATTCCAAAGCAAAATTAAGGCACTAAGCTTTTGATGGTGATTCTCTGTATCTTTGTCTAAAAGTGAAAAACGCATGTACTCTTTGATTACTTCTCAAGAGTTTTCAACCTCGTGTATGGATTTCCACTTGAAGACAAAATGATCGCACCTTTCCAAGCAAGCCTTGAGCCGAGAAGGCTGCTTTGGGTGCAGTAATGTTTGGAGTTCTACAAAGTTTTGCGTAGAGTAGGAGCTGTGGTTACATAGTTAATCTTTTCCAAGTGAAATCTCTTGGTTTTTGAATGCTATTTTTCAACATTCCAAGTGCATTTGGTCTACATTATGTGATAATCCTCTGCCAAAGTTTAGTTTTAAAACAAGCATTGTTCAAATAAGCACACAGTAACTTAAGGCCATTTCTGCACTAACCTGTTATAGTGCTATTATTCCACTTTCAACATCCTATAGAATGCTGGGGTTTGCAGTTTCGGGAGGGGATGTTGAAAGTGGAATAATAACACTATAACAGGCTAGTGTGGAAATGGCCTAAGATATGTAAACTTCTGGTTTTCTATACTTATACAACTGGAATTTTAAAATGCGCATAATCTTGGGTAATACAATTGTTACTGGACACAGCTTCTTGTCTCCCAGCATTTTAACTCTGAGTTGCAGGCAGGGGAGATTCTTTTAAGAACCCAAGGCAGCTGCACAATAGCCACAAGCACATTAACAGGAGGGACTTTTGAAAGAAAAAACCCAACAACTAGAAATTGTTGCACGATAAGTCTAATCTCCTTGTTTTTTTAATGCAGGCAGAATTCGTCCTATTTAACATGCATGTAGGCACATATTTCATTACAGCAAATAAAACTCCGCAAATGTTTAACTCTCATGCACGAGGAAGGAAGTCCCTCAGAATTGTGTTTTGTTTCAGAAGCTCCAGAAAGCTAGACCGACTAGCCCAGAATTCTACAACGCTGTCATTTTGTTCTATCTCCGTCACTTCATGGCCTTTTGGCTAAGATCAAATGTAATATCAGTGTTCTTGCAAACATCCTACAACCTTTTTAAAATAGGTTTCCTATAGTATTTCCTGCTCATAAATAATAATTCTGTGTAGAATACTTATTGACCCACAAAAATTCTCATTAGTTCAAGGATTCTCCTTTCCAGAGTTTCCTAACACTTGAGAAACATGCTTTTTGACCAATTTTCAAATATTTTTGCATATTTTTTCCACCCTTCGCTCTTAAACAGCATTCCAAGTAGTTTCCTTTCCAGGGAATGGGTCAGGTCTATTCGTATTCAGTTCCAGCAGTTCTGCAGCATTAGATTTTCTAGCACATTAAATTATCTGGACCAAGAGTGGTTTCAGACTTTGCTTTTATCGTACCATTGCCTTATTTTCACAGAAGCTTCATGTGATCCAGTTCTTTGCATGTAACCCACCCTAGTCTTTTTGCAGTTTCTTCCCTCTTTTTTCTCACTGTGGAAAATCTGCTAAGGAGAAAAAGATGGAATAACTGCCATATGCCTTCTAATCGCTAGCATGAGGAGCCTTCTGTCTGGAAATACTCTCAGTATAAATGAGTTGTTTCGAGGATGATATACTAGCGAGGGGAAAATATTTTGAGTTTGCTTACAAGGTGAACAAGTTCATGGTTTTGAGGAAAAGGATTTGATATCAAATAGATTTAGCTCATCAAATGCACACTTGGTATGGCTGAGGATTTGTTTCATTGTTTTTCACTTTGACCCTTTCTGATTTCATTTCTGTCACACAAAAGCTTGCTGTTTGGTACTGAAAACAAGATACTGCAGTTTGAAATATGGGAGCGAGGAGAGATGTGCCTGCTAGCCATGCCTCCTCTCTAATCTTGTGTTAAGTGTTCATTTGTAAAAACCAGCATCCTTGGTCCATATAAGCAGGTTCTCCACATCTGCGGGAATACAGTCAGATTTGATTATTCTCGGATTATTTGCTGTCAGCTCTGCTGCTGTCCCATGCCATTTTTAACAGGGACAGCAAGCCTCATGATACTGAGAAGCTGCAAATGAGGCTAGTAACTCCCTATTAAAAATGGTGTGGGGCAGCAATGGAGGTGGCAGTAAGACCTACTAGCCACCCACTTCTGCCTTATGAAAGAACCCTGATGCCTCAAATGAGTCCACGGTAGTTGAATATGGCGATCATACTTATTTTGGGGTGTTAAATATGGTTTGGGAGGGCCTAGAGTTATTCATGTTTTTTTCACTTTCATGGGGGTCCTGTGCTCCTAACCCTAGCAAATGTGGAGGGATGACTGTAGTTTGGACATCTCTCCAAAGCCCCAGCCAGCATGACCAATGCTCAAGGATTAGGGGGTTTATACTACAAAGTATTTGAAAGGCACTACTTAGCTTACCTGGGCTTCTGGATCAGGAGCACAGGGTCCTAGCTGGTCCTTCCCATGGAGTCGTCACTCCTTGCCAGCAGATATCTGGCTAGAGGTCACTGAGTGGACACACTGCTTGCTGACTGGCTGCTCAAAGAGACATCACTCAGGAGCTTCAGATGTTTATGTGTGGAGAAGATTGTAGGTGCTGTCATCTGGCACGTAACTTTGATGCTCAATCTTAGTCACAGTATGTGGAAGCAGCTGGTTTATGCCTTTCTACTATACAGACATAGGCTTTGTATGTAAGTTGCTTTCTCTAGTGTGGAGTAATTTATCACAGGATAGGAGAAGAAACACTCCAACGTCAGTGGCATTTATTTCCATGCAATCTATTGATGGCTTAATTTGCACCCGATCTTTTTCATTTTACCAGTATGAAATGAAATAGTAACTGAGGAAGAATTATTATGTGGGTCTACAGCAGTGGTTCTCAACCTGTGGGTCCCCAGATGTTCATGGACTTCAGCTCCCAGAAGCCCCAGCCATTATGGTCAGTACTCAGGGCTTCTGGGAGCTGAAGTCCATGATCATCTGGGGACCCACAGGCTGAGAACCACTGGTCTACAGGCACATCAGCAAACATTGTGGGCTTCAGGTTTTTCATATTATGCAAGCAATTAAAAGTATATTGTGCAATTTTTTAATTTTTTTTAGCTTGTGCTGCTTGGTTGGTTGTACTGCTGGGCTTCCCCCTCCATGTTTCTTTTTCTTTTTTCCCCCCTGATCTTATGGATCTGTTATTATTTGTAACAGCATTGTTTTATTATTCTGAGATTTATTCCTGGAAAATGAATTAAATGCCTGTCACTGGAGAGACATCAAAGAGGGAACCAGCCCAGCTTCCCATGGAAGGGCATTACACAGATTAGGAGCAGGCTCTGAACTTGTAATCTTGTTGTGCATTGCTTTTGGGAGAAATGTTGAATATAAATAAAATGAAATAAGTACATAATTCAGGGTTACCATATGTCCTCCTTTCCCTGGATATGTCCTGGTTTTGGTTTTCAGAGCTAAAATTTCTAGCTGGGTGATTTTTAAAATGTCCATGTTTTCTTACAAGATCTGGACTGGAGGAAGTGGACAATCAGGTAGTAGACCTCTGAGTGGGGACAAAGAGAGACATGACAGGTTAAAGCAGGGCTAGAGAAGGCCTCAAAGTGGCCAGCCTCATCCCATGAGGTTACCAAGTTGCTCACTGGCTTCCAGGTGGCTGTCAGTGGAAGTGGAGAGGGAGGAGGCTCTGGCCCAGTCAAACTTATGCATGGCCTTTTCTGAGGGCTATGATTAAGGCTGTGATTCTGTCCTGAGGTGGGCTTCTAACAAATTGCTTGGCCACTGAGGAAGGGCTTTCTAACAAATTGATGCTATATTTTGACTTTCATCAGTATGAAATTTAAATTTATTTTTAATTCAGTGGGGTTTTAATATTATAAATCACTGATTTTTTTTATCAGCTGTCTCTATTCTTCTCTGAACTTTTTAAAAATTTTGTTGTGAGATGTCTTGCATTCCAGTTCTGGGAGAAAGGCAGGACAGGATAAGGTACAGATAAAAAACATCAACATTACAGAATTAGAACACAAGTAAATTGACAGTAATGTTAAAGCAGAGTTGCATTAAAAACTATTAAAAACACAGCAATAAGGAAAGCACAGTGCCCAGCCATTAAATATCCCATCCTTAGTCACCAATTATTGGTCAAATTTATTGTCTGAATAAAAAAGTTTTTGTCTCTGTTACACAACAAATTAGAAGGAATGGCTTTCAGGTCCTATCGTGGTACTTCCAAATAGAACTTAACACCACTAGTTCAGGGTATATTTGGAAACAGAGTCCTCTAGCTTGCTCAGTGCTCATCGTCTGCTGGCCACAAGCAAAGCAAAGGAGAGCTGAAAGGGTGGGGAGCTCCTTGGCTTCTTTGATTCATTTGCATTTGCTTCCCTCAGGGGACAGGGAAGCAATTCAGATAGGGGAGATCTGGAGGGGGCTGCTTTCAGAAAATCATCAGGCATCTAGAACTTGATGACTGTGATTTATTTTTAGGTGTTTATGCTTAGGAGAATTTTGTGGCTTCTGGAAGTGTTTTCACTTTCTTCTTCTTGCTCAGTTCTCATTACTAAATTTATGGAGTCTGACCTCCAATATCTTCCATTGCACTAGAGCGAGCACCACAATTCCCAGTGGCCCGTCTTAAAGGTTAGAGTGCTCTGCATATAACTGGAAAACTTTTCAGTATGTGCCAGATTTATAGCTAGTCTATCTTGTCTGCTTTGCCAGCTTTTCTTTCTTCCAGTTAACTTTTACATAATAGAACATGCATTTTTAAAATGGGGCTATAAACTCTTCTTTTGGAACCAGTCAAGCGCTTGACAAAAAAATCCTCATGTCAGCCACTTCTGAACATCTGAACTGCATTTCTTTGAGGAGTATTACAGATTTTTCTTAGAAATAGGTACTGAGGACAGTTGCCTGGCACTGCCAAACACGCATTTGAATCTGAAATATAGCAGAAATTGATGTCACTGATTAGCCTTGGAGGAAGGCAAAGGTAAACCCCCTCTGAACACATTTTGTCAAGAAACCCCTGTGATAGAGTCACCTTACAGTCGCCATAAGTTGGAAACAACTTGAAATTATACAGCACACACACACAACAGACACTCGTATTAAAATAAGTAGTATAAGTTATTTCAAAGGAGCACCACACATTTTTTCCTGCTATGCTATTGAGGTAAAGCTGCATTCTGCACCTGGTATGTGCTAGATTTGTTGGGCTATAAACACTGTGTTGGCTATGGAATTATAGGAACTGTATTTCAATACATCAGGAGGATGCCTGGTTGGTGGAAGCTGTGGAAAAATCATGTTTAAAGATGCACCTGCACAGCATGGAGAAAGTAACTTTTTGGACTACTACTCCCAGGATAGCCCACTAGCCATGCTGCCTGTAGGATCACTGAAGGTATAAGTTCAATACCTAACTTTTCTAAGCTCTGCACACCTGTTGCTGTTCTCTCTCTTAACTGAGCCAACTATAGAGGCCAAGAAATTTTGTAATCTCCATCCAGGGTGACCAATGATCAGTCCAGTTTTTAAAAGGCACACTTCCAGAAGTTCTCGTATGGCTCTGCTATTTTCACTGACCTCCGTGAAGCTCTTCCAGCACCTAGTCTGCTCTTAAGACTGCAGCCAGTAACATTAGTCAGGAAAATCACTGTTTCAAAAATAGAATATTTAAAGAGTGTGAAAACTGGAAAAAGAAAATTGAGACCTTCTGTAAACAATAAAAAGAGTTGCTGATTTCATTTCTAAATCTGTTTTAAAGGTAGGTAGGTAGGTAGGTTAAAATAGTTTGCTCATACCCAGGTGGCTGTTCATTTTGTGGGCCATTCTTGTATTTCTTACTCCTCCAGGCTTGTGCACATCTATCTTGCAGGCTTTTGAAAATGTTCCCCTTAGCTTAGAGGAATGATACTTTGGTGTGATATTATTCAGTTTAGCTGCTCTGCAAGCAGGTGCTTCTAATTCCATGGTCTTCTGGGGAAAATGTTTAAAAAGCCTAGAGGGCAAATTCTTGTCCAACTCCCTTTAAAAGTAAATTGAAATATAATGTCTTCAGGGCCAATAATATATACAACTGGTCTGCTCCTGGCAGCTGCTCTAATTCTTCCCATCCCGGTGGCTGCTACTTGGACATAGTCAATGGACTGGCTGCCTGAACTTCCATAAGGAGAAGCTGCAATTGTGCAGGACGTTACTCGCCTAACCGCTTTGAGATTTGGTACATATATGTGGAAGTTTTCAAGCTTCCAAACAAAGTTCCAAGTGAAAATCTGGGTAAATACAGTCATCTGTATGTTTCTGGGATGGAGCCCCCTTCACCTCTCCCAATAGCTATCTGTCTAGAGCTTGTAGGAGTTATGGTCTGACAACATTTCGAGGGCCACACATCTGTCCTATGCTGTGAATATTCAAGAATATGTATTGGTGCATCCTATACCTGAGATAGCAAAGTTAGCTGAAAAAGGTTAATGTAGTTAATTTATTAGTAAGCTAAAAAAACAAACAAACTCAAAAACCTAATTCCATTATATTTGTGTCAGAAGTGGAAGCATTTGACTCTTACATTATTATTTAATTGCCATTTAAGTTTAAATTAAAAGCCCACCCTAAAACCCATACTAGAATGAGGTTGAAAAATGCTGTCAGTCGTTTTACTCAGCAGCCACTTCCATAATTGTCTTTAGCTTAGGAGAGAAAGAAAGAGCATCATGCATATTTGAAAAATCCCATTTCTCATACACCATACTGTAAATTCTTCTTTTGCTTTCTGTTTCTCCCTCCCTTATATCCTCCCCTTTACTTTGAATTACTGATTCCCAATAGATCCCGGCAAATCTTCCAGAGATAAGAACTTCAAAATTAAATTTCCAGGGGCAGATGAGGAGTCTCTGTGCAGACACAGTAGGACCACCTTGATGCAAAGACAAACCCTGTTCTCAGACACCCGTGCTCCTTACTTGTTTAAAATCTTTAACCTTTGAATTAACTAAATAATCATACTCTAATCTTTTTAAAAGTAATGTTAAATATTCTATTAATTTTTTAAAAATTATAATTTATATTACCAGTGAATTACATAACTACTATCTAATTGAAATAACCCACTACATAATAGTCTTAGAATAAATGTTGTGTTCTTTTTTTAAAAAAAGTGTCATGTCCAAAAGCCCTGTGTGTTTGAGCTTGTTTGGAGGTTTAGAGGAAAAGATAACTGCTGGAAATGTGAAAAAAGAGAACATTTTTCCACATATGGTGGAATTATGAACAGGCAAAAAATTTTTGGAAGAAGATTCATGATATAACTTCTGAGACATTTAAGATCAAATTTTTATTAGCTCCAGAGCTGTATTTGTTAAGTATGATAGATTGTTTGACTCAATTGAACCAAACTCAAAAAAAGATATTATTGTATGTGATTATGGCCGCGAGGATAAGTTATGCGCGAACGTGGAAGCAGCCTTTGACTCTGAAAATAGAAGATTGGGTAATTAAATTGTATGAAATGGCAGAACTAGATAAAATAATGATTTCTATGATGGATAGGCCTATGAACCAATTTAAAAATGCATAGAATATGGTATCACCTTTATGGAAATCTTATTGGGGTAAGAATGCAATTTTAGGTATGGAAAATTTTGATTAATTTGAAAGTTATAGTTAATGGAGGTAATCTCTGAATGGTATGAATTCTCTTAAGCACGATAGAACAAATAAGCATATTGGTAATACTTGGATGATATGCATTAATACATGATTAATATATGCATTAATATGTGAAAATGTATGTAATCAATAGTGCTGAAGAGAGACAGACTTGGACAGGAAAATAACGAACATACAAGATTAAAATAGAAGTTTTATTAAGAAGGTAATGGTTAGATAATTAATCATTCACTTCTTGAGGTGGGGTGGGTGGGAGGGTATTATGGGATGGAGGGGGAAGAGGGAAAGAATAGAAAGGGTTGTACAGGATGTATGACCAAACATTATTATTTGTGGTGGCATATAACTAATAGAACTTAAAATTATAATTATGGGAACTATATAAGAGTTAAACTGTAGTAGAGAGGCATATGTTACTTATTGATGTTATGCAGTTGTTTTCCATATAGATTTTCTCTCTTCTCTACCTCGTGTAGTTTTTAAGTAATAAATGTAATAAAAAAATTAAAAAAGCAAAACAAAAGCCCTGTGTGTTAATGGTGGGCTTTAATCCACTGTTAAATCTGAAACTTGGGATATAAAAGGATTCCATATTTCCACCGATTCAGTTTTTTAGTATGTCTCCTCTTGTCACTTGAGTTTTATTGTCAGTTTTTCAGCTAGAACAGTCCACCAGCACCTGTCCAGTCAGCTTTGGACATATAGTCCTTCTGCTGTTTTTCCAGGTTTTTTGTGTTTTGGCTCCTTCTGCTCCAGTCATAACTGAGATCAATTCTTTATGTGGCAGTCTTGCACTTTATCCAATAGAAATTGACAATGTTAGCAAAGATTCTGAGAAAACAATATTTTGCCTCATAATTTGATTTAACCAATTTAGAACACTGTTCCCAAAATCCTTAATCTTACGGCAGAGGACCCACATGTGGTCCAAGGTGCTTATCCTCCCTCCCTCACTGTCCCCAACAATTTTTTTAGTGAAATCAAATTAATTTTGTGTATTCAGTAGTTTTTAAATGCCACTTCTGGACCATTTTATTACTAACTTTTTAGGAAAAGTTGAAATTAATGTATGTACATTAATGTATGTTGAAATTAATGTATGTACATGATGGGCTTGTTCAAATTTTCTTTCAGCTTTCATTTGAAACAGACTTTTTAAGACTTGAACTTTACCCCTTTTTGTGTTCCAAATTAATCTTGTATCATGGTTTTATAAATGTTTGAAATTAACCCTTTTGTCTTAAGGGAGTCATTTGTACACGTAGTTTGATATGTGGTTAAGGCTGCCAATGATCTTAATTATCTGTATCTGTATCTATATTTCTGTATCTATAATGCAAATGCAGTAATGTCGGGAAATTGAAACCAGGATGGTTTTAATTCTTCTCATTTTTCCTATAATTGATTAGCTATAAAACGGTTTACTATTCATCAGTGATGTATTTAAGTCTTTTATTCCAAGTCTCAAATCTCTACTTTCAAGTCCCAAGTCCTTGCAAGATGCATTCAAATCAAGTCTCAAGTCTGGGAGCCAAATTTATTCCCCAACCTGTATTCCAGAATTTCTGGACGGAGTTGAATAAAGTCAGTTTTAACAATTTAAGTAGAGTCAGCCCTCTACTTTTGTGATTTTGCCATCTGCATTTTTGGAAGTGGGGAATAGAATCCTTCTTAGTTCCCATTTGCAAAGCTGGAGGCTTTTTCAGAAGTGGAGAATAGGATCCTTTTTATTCACCATTACTGAAGCTTCAAGAGTTTAGAAAGAAGGATCCTTCCTCCTCAAGCTCATTGCCTAACACATTTTCTGTTTTCCCCTGAGATATGCAGCCCGAACTCTGGTCGTGAGTCTTGCCTTCTGCTCTTAGGAAAAGTTTTAGAAAGCTCTTCCTATATTTAGTGGGGACAGACTGCTGGGCAGACCTCAACCCCACCTCAAGCCAATTGCCTAACTCATTTGCTGTTCCCTCTGAGAAATGTGTCCACACTTTGGGCTTGAGACAGATCATCATGTGACCAGTAAGTTGTAAGGTTTCCGGACAAACGTGTTATGTTACTGAACCATGTGCAGCAAGTCAGTCACTAAAAATATGCAAGTCTCAAGTCAAATCGAGTCAGTGTGTAATTTTTTGCTGAGTCAAGTCCAAGTTGAGTCACTGAAGTGACTTAAGTCTGACTTGAGTCTGAGTCAATCGACTCAAGTCTGCATCACTGCTATTTATAAAAAATCTCTGATTCTATACACAGCTGCCTGTTTCCACTTGCCTGACACTTTGTATTTGTCTTCATCTTTGAAATTTGGATGTTCCAGAAAAAAGCAAAATTGGAGATAATGGGGGAGCTAGCATTTGCTTTTATAGTTTTGCCAAATGGCTACCATTTCCCTTGTAAATGAATTTATTAAGTTACTATGGTGTTCATAAATATTTGATGAGAAAAGAGTCACATTGAACCTGTTCTGAGTGTCTCTGTAGGTGCACCCAGGTTTAACTGCTTTAATTAAATTCATAATCTGTGCTAGCTGAAATGCTTCATAGTATTTCAAGAGATGTAAAGACAGTGTCATAGAGTGGTTGGAGTGTTGGGCAACAGCTGTGAGCCCCCACTCAGCTATGGAAAGACATTGGGTGACCTTGAACAAGTCACACTCTCTCAGCTGCACAGGAAGGGAAAACCAAACCCCTTCTGACACGTCTTTCCAAGAGAAGCTCCAGATAGAGTTGCCTTAGAGTCACCATGTATTAGAAACAACCCAAAGGCACACAACAATTTCAAGAGACATGGTATTGCCTAACTTCTTCAAAAATGCATTTAATTCCATCTATAAATTTCAGCAATTTCTCTGAGGTAATAATTCTTTCAGTAGCTTTTTGCTGTCTTTTCAGAATCTCCAATCTAGGGCTTTGTGCAATCGTTTCAGAAGAACTCTGGGGAAAACTTATACTTTGACAGTGAACAAAAATAAAGATTGCTATAGCCAGTTACATTTGTTAAAGAATCAGCTGGAAAATGGAAAAAAAGTTGGCACATTGGCGTAGTCTCTCATTTATTTTATTTAATTTAATAAAATTATTCATATTGTACTTTTCTCCAAACAAGAGACCCAAGTGGACAGTTTCTTTAAAAAATAATTTTCATTTGTTGCTATCACTACTAAGTGCTTTAATTCCACAAGGGCATATGCTGATGACCCCCAGTTTACTGTGTCTCTGAACTGTGTAGCCAATATGTTGTATGTTGTGGAGACTCTCAGGTTCCTTTTCTACTGTATTTTTTAAGTTCAGTGAATGTAGATGAGTAGGGGTGGTTGTGAAAAGTGTGGATCAGCAACAGCACCAAGGCCAAACTGAATATGAACAACCATTTCACCTAAATGCACCATCTGGATGTGGTTGCTTTTCATCACTCAGGGCCTGTATAGAGGATGGAAGAAGATTTGAGTTGGGACTCTATTGCAAAAAGCAGGGAAATTTAATATTTCCTTTGCTGCCATAGTCCTTTTGGAAAATACACTTCCTACCCCTGCCCTGTGTTCCTAAGATTACATGTAAAGAGGAAAGCTCCCATTTATAGAAATGTCTAGGGATGGGCCAACCAAATCCTGGAATCCTCACATCCTGGGTAAGGATTCGAGATTCCCAAATCCGAATCCCTGTGCCAAAACAGGCAAATAGAATCTTTTCGATCCGCCAACTAACTAGATTGTTGGAGACCGGGACACCTGAAATCCAGGGAGACCAGGATGCCTGAAACCAGGGAGGATACATACAAGGGAAGATAGTAAGTAGATGAGGTTTTGCCTTGGAGTTATAATGGCCTTTGCTAACAATTTCACAGATTACATCTGGGCTTGTATTCTAAGATATTTAAATTGAACATTTCATATTTAAGTTCAGTACTTGACTGGAAGCTACAGGCTTGAGATTTCAAGGACAGCTGAAACATTCCTTTGCATAGCTCCCCTGCAAACCTCTTTCAGACACAATTCTGGGGTTTAGAGTTTTACCAGGTGTCACAGCCTTCTCTGCCAAAGTGTACTGGTGCATCGTCAAACTACAAACCCCACGATGCCAGAAGGAGCTATGCAAAGAAAAGCCAGTTTTGACCTGCATTATCTCTCTACTGTAGTATGTGGCCCTGTTTACACAGGCAGGAAAATGTGGGATTAAGCCACATTTTCCTGCCTGTGTAGAAAGGGCCTTCATGTCATTTTCAATCTGGGGAGATCCTGAGGCAAAACTAGAACAATTGTCTTGGCCAGATTTCTTCAGAGGGAGGTTTGCCTTTGCCTAGGCTTTTGCTAAGGCTGAGAGAGTGTGTCTTGCCCAAGATTATCCTTCTTTCCCTTGCTTTTTAAACTCTTAAAAAAAAGGATTCGAAAGATTCGAGATTTGTGAGATTTGTGGTTTCCCAGAACCTTCCAGGGATCTGGATCCAGATTCGGAAAATTCTGGATTCATCCCATCCCTAGAAAAGTCAGTTTTTCTTCTGAAGTGAATAGGCATGTGTGTGTGTCTTGACTTTCACCAGGATTATGGTGGTGAAGGAAAGATGAAATCTCCTTTCCCCGTGTACTGCAGAATAGATGAAAACTTGGACTCATGTGGCCAAGCAACATCAGAATATGGTCAGATGGCAAAAGTTATTAATGAGGAAGAACAGACAAACTAAGAGAGGCTGCAGCAGTTTGGTTTTGCCTTTTCCTACAAGGAAGGGCAAGATTCTGCCCAGTTCTGCCCCTCCCCAGTTGAGTTCATTGAGTGCAAACTACTTTTGTATTTTGAACTCAGTTTGCTGCAGTTGAAGTAAGCAGCAAAAGGGGCGAGCAGGAGGATAAGAAAGAAACTGGGATGTTTTAAAAGCTGCTCAAAAGGTGGGATAGCAGAAAATTAAGAGGGACTGTGCCTGCCAAACTGAGACAGTTGAAGGGCATGGTACCGCAGTCCCAGTAAGGGAGTACTGCTGATGTAGCTCCTGCAGTCATGAGTACATTCAGAAAGGGGTTACTTTTTCCTTTTGAAGAATGGGCCCTCAAATTTTATATTTAATTTTTTTCTTCCAACACAGTATTATCCAAACATCAATACAGAAAGGGATTATTCTTTTTTTCCAATTAACATTTTAAAAATTGGTCATCCACTTTCTGCTGTGCTTAATTTCAAATACTTATTGTCGTCTTCTCCTCCTTCTCCTTGACTCCCAGGCATGTTTTTTTGTGCAAATGTTTCAACATGCTAATGCCTGTGTCCATGGCTAATATCATTTTCATGAGCAAAACTCTTTTAAACCAAAGACATTTTTTCAAGAGAATGTTGTCACCCAATCAAGCCCCAGCCACCCCGAGCGAGCCCATGTTAATGCTTTAACATTGGTACTCAGCTGAACTGAACTGAAGCACATGTATACACAAGAGGAAGCAAGAGTATGATTAACGTAAAGCCCCAAATGCCAATTCTACAGTAGCGGGAGGGGAGGTTAGGGTTGGATTTGAGGAGACTGTATTTCTTGGCAGTAAACCTAAGGGAAAGGGGAGCCCATAAAAACTTCATTTCTTTCTGGAAAAATGTCTGTCTTGAAACCTTGTCCCTGGAACGGTTGTTCTTGTGTGTTCCAGTCTATTTCCACCATTTGATGTAAATAAAACAACAGCAGCTAATAGTCTGGTAAAAATTCTGCCTGTATCTCTGTCTGTTGGATCGGTCCATGTCTCTTGTGTAATATTAGACTATCATGGTGCTGTTCGTACTGCAGCATTTAAAGTTGTATCAGTATTTCCATGAAATCCTTTTTTTTAAAAAAGAGAGCCAAGCTTTTATAATCCAGCTGTAAAAATTCAGTCTGGGTTGAAACTTGGCAAAGTGAAGAGCTTATTCTCCCATCTGTGCTGAATGGATTTAAGCAGGTACATCTCAATGATATCAGTCTGTGCATTAATGGACTTGCAAATCTGTTGCTCCTTGGAAGGGAAAATAAAGCTGCAGGCAATTTACAGTGAGTAGGGAGACACGAAAGAAGAAATAATGGCTTCCCCGGCAGACCTGGTATAAAATGGGAGCTTTGTTTTTAAAAAGCATTTGTTCTCTAAAAGTGCAGTGTTTTGTAGCTTGTCTCATTCTAGACTATTTTTTTTAAAAAAACAAAACAAAACAATGAATTGTTGCTGTTGACTTCAGTGGAAGTGGATTGTACCTCATTCCATTACCAACTCGCCTTGCACTTGAAAAGACTCTTCTCATATTTTGCTTTTTTAAAACCACTTAGTCCCCTGTAATGGACTTTTCTAATACATCCAGCAAAGCTTACTTCTCTGCATTTTATAAATAACTGCTGCAATCCTATATCACCTTTTGCTTAACATTATATATATTTCGCTAAGCTACAGAGGCACTAAGAAATTCTTGTTAGTGAATTGTGAGGATGCATATTGGGACACCAATGAGAGTGCCCAAGGCACTTTGGTGCGCGATACATATTTTGCATAGGTGTGTGATGCTCATTGGGAACTGCTGGCTTTGCTGCTATAAAGTAACAGTGGCCCTCTATTAAGTATGGATGTTATGAAACTTGCCCAGATCTAATTCCAGTATATATAAACCCACTTATGGAGATGCAACTCTGATACAGGTTTCTGGTCAATATTTGTTGTTGTTGTCATGTTCCTTCAAGTTGTTTCCAACTTACGGGAACTCTTAATTGAATGTATGAGGGGCTTTTCTTGGCAAGACTTTTTTTGCAGAGGTGGTTTTCCATTGCCTCTGAATTTGAGGGAGGATAACTTGCCTAAGGCCACTCAGTGGGTTTCCATGGCTGGGCAAGGATTCGGACCCTCTCGAAGTCCTACCCAACTTTAAAACCACTATACCATGCTGGCTCACTAAATGAAATGACATAATATGCATATAGACATGTATATTTTGATCTTTTAAATATGATTTTTAGCCTGTACTGGTTTTAATAATTTATATGGTGCCTTGAGTCCCATTATTGAGGAAAAGGCATGATATAAAAGTTTTATTATTAATTATTAGTGATCCCTTGATCCATTTTCATTGTCACTTTAACATGGATGCAGATCTGATACTTAGAATCATAGAACCATAGAGTCAGAAGAGACCACAATGATCATTAAGTCCAACCCCCTGCCATGTAGGAACACACACTCAAAGCACCCTCAGCAAATGGCCATCTGGCCTCTGTTTAAAAACCTCCAAAGGAATTTGACTCCACCACATTCCAAGGCAACATATCTCACTGTCAAATGGCTCTTACCATCACAAAGTCTTCTCTGGTGTTTAGGTGAAATCTCTTTTCCTGTAATTTGAATCCATTGCTCCGTGTCCTGATCTCTGAAGCAGCAGAAAACAAGATTGCTCCTACTTCAACATGACTTCCCTTCAAATATTTAAACATGGCTATCATGTCACCTCTTAACCTTCTTTTCATCAGGTTAAACATACCTAGCTCTCTAAGCTTTGCTACATTGGCCATTTCCGCACTACACTGTTATAGTGCTGTTACTCCACTTTCAACATCCTATGCAATCCTGGGGTTTGCAGTTTAGGCAAGGGCCTCAGAGGCTATCCTCAAAGGCCCCTCCCGAAACTGCAAACTCCAGGATTCCATTGGATGTTGAAAGTGGAATAACAGCACTATAACAGTCTAGAGCAGAAATGGCCATTGTTATCCCACATTTTCTCCAGTGAGCTCAAGATAGCTCATGTCCTTCCCCCTTATAGCATAACAATTTTGTGAGGTAGACCAGGTTGAGAGACAGTGACAGTCTGGTAAGTTTCATGACTCACTGTGACTTGAACTTGGATCTCCTAAGTTCCAGTCTCATGTTCTAACCATTGCACCATACTGCGCAATAAGGTTGTGTAGTTTCTGCTGGGAAGAGTAAGAGAGCACCCAGGTTCTTTAAGCTCTGTGACAGCAGAGGCAATACTGCTTAACTGTTAGAACTGGGAACGTATACTCTCACTGGGTTCCTTAGGAAACAGATTGGAAATACTGTTTGAGCTCCCAGACTATTATTTATATCCTTCATTCTTACAAAAGGCAAAGTTATAGCATTTTGTAATGGCTATCTTTTTGTTGTCTCTGAACCTTCAAAGTTTATTCTAAGATTTTTGACACATTTTGTTTGAGATGATTTTGGTTACTGGTCAGAATGATAGTTCCTTTTTCACTGAGAATGTTTTCCCCTAGAAAGTATCTTTTTCAAATGTGTTTGAGAAGTTTTTAAAATGCTTCTACAGAAAATTTTATTTTTTTTAAAGAAAGCTTGATTTTATTAATCCTGGTGGTAGTTGTCCTAATAGATCTACTTTGTCTACCTTAGATTGTTTGTACTTACTGCTGAAATTAGAGGTTTTATGCAATGCCAGAATCAATCAACCAATCCACCCTTATCTGAATGAGCAAATCTTGTTTCTCTTTAAGGATTTGTGCCTGACTTCCCATAATTTTAAAAATGGATTTATGTATTCTACTGAAAGCGGCTATTGCTCTATAATTTAAACAGCAGGGGGACTTAGTGAGGGAAGCATTTGGCTGAAGCCAGAATTCCTTTAGCTTCAAAGAAACTGTTATGGTAGAATCAGAATTCCAGGAAAGCTAACAAAAAATTCCCATTGATTTTAAAAGTTACTTTCTGCTTCATGTTCTCATAAACAATACCTCAAAGCTATAAAGCAAGGTTTGCCGCTTCTGCCTGTGGAGTTAACATCCCCAGAAAAAGAAACCTGTCTTTTACAAAGTTCACTAAACACGGGCCATTTCTGCACTATGCTGTTAAAGTGCTATTATTCCACTTTCAACATCCTGTGGAATTTTGGGGTTTGTAGTTTACTGAGACCCAAGAGCTCTCTGGCTGAGAATTCTAAATGCCCCTCCCTAAACTGCAAACCCCAGGATTCCATAGGGTGTCGAAAGTGGAATAATAGCACTATAACAGTGTAGTGCAGAAACGGCCACAGACTCAAAAAAGTGTTTGTGGGTGGAGATAAAAGTAATCATAGATTAAAGAAGAAAGCCTTTCAGAGGTTGTGCATCTAAGCTTTATTGTACATTCTGGCTAATCTAGTTATTTTCTAAACCTGGTTATGGGCAGAATAGATAAACTGTCAGGAGACAGTTCTGATAGACAGAGACAAGATTACGATAGACAGATTTCCAAAGGATATCAAATTTGGAGTGGTAGTCACCACAACGTCTTTAGTTTCGAAATAATCAGAAGTAAAATTAATACAAGCCCATCTGAGTATTTCAAATCAGTTCATAGCTTTTAAGTTATACAGTTTACCAATTATGTGGATAATATACTAATCTATCAGTGGTTGCAAGCAATTCTGTCACAACCAATCCCTCTACCCCGCTTAAAAAAGTAGGATTCCTCAAAGATGAACAAAACTTGATCCCATGCATATGTGTCATCTAAAATAACATCTTAGCTAATGCACCTTCCCATCCTACAGTTACAGCTATAAAATATTCTTAATTTACATTACAGATTTAGCAGAAGGCTGTGTGTGTCCAACAGGTTAAGCAGCCACTTAGAAAATTCCCCCTCATTAGGATTCTCAGAACAGTATTTTCATTCTATGTGGTCTTTGATCTTGTGTGGACTGTACTGGGTGAAGTAGAAGGTGCTTCAATCACCGGGTGTCAAATTAGTAAAACGAGTACACTGCATTTTTTACTCCAGTAGTTCCACAAGATGCTGTCTCAGGTATTAGAATCTGCATACCCATTCCCATGTTCATGTGTATGTATATGTACACATATATCCAGTTATCATCTTTGCTGACTGGAATTATAGTGGCTTCTCACCACCCACTTACCCTCCAGTCCTTTTTTTTTCCCAATTTTTTAAAAATATTAAAATATATTTATATTCCAAAAAGATCTCATTTACATAGAATAATATTCCAGCGTAACAAAAGCAGGAAAATAGGAACATGAAAGAAGGAAAAACAACGACATTTCTATGAAAGTTGACCTAATGTCCAAATATAAGTCGGTTTGTAAATTTCATCTGTACATCATTCTTTCGAATTGTTATATTTCATATCCATTGGATCACAAGTGGAGAAAAATGATCTTTCCAGTAATGAAGTGTAAATCTTTTAGCAGTCAAATGGACATGAAAAATCTACTTCTGTTGGCCATTTATTAATTTCCAAGAAACAAATAATTGAAAAGAATATGCCTCTCCCTGAATATCAAAGAACTTTCCCAAACCAAATTTACTTGTATGATTGCAGTCATCCCTCCACATTTGCTAGGGTTAGGAGCATGGGACCCCTGTGAAAGTGGAAAAACTGTGAATAACTGTAGGCCCTCCTGAACCGTATTTAACACACGAAAAAGTGTGATCACCATATTCAACCCACCATGGATTCCTTTGAGGCACCAGGCAGAAGTGGGCGGCTGGTGGGGCTGACTGCCACCTCCACTGCTGCCCCTCACTGTTTTTACTGGGATATTACAAGCCTCGTTCACAGTTCCTCAGTCTGCAGGCCTGCAGTCTCTATTAAAAATGGCAGCAGAGCTGACAGCAAATAATTCGTGAATAATCAAATCTGCAAAAGTGAAACCTGCAAATGTGGAGGGCTGACTGTACTTCCTCCCAAAAATGTAGCTATTATGGGACAACTCCAAAAAATGGATTAAGGAAGCATTAGCACTATTACTTCTCCAACAATTTGCTGATTTAGAAAGTCCTTTCTTAAATAAATGTGGAGACCAATCTACCTACAGACCAATTTCTGCTGTATAAAATATAGTCTGAGATCTTTAGCCATACCAATTATAGATGTTAATTGATGGCCATTGATTAGTAAGAACCGGATATACCAATTCTCAATTTCATTCTTGCCATAAATCTCACCTGTTGGTTTGGATACTTGCTTGGCTTCAATTAATGGCTCTTATATTAAGGTAACTTTGGATACACTTGGGCTGCAGAGCCAAATCTGGATTGTAACAAATGTTTCAGTTCTAAATATCGTCATTTAGCTGACAAAGGTAGTTTCAACTGCTCCTGCCAAATTTAAAAAGGCAAAAACTCATCATCAACACTGAACATCTGATTCAAGGTAACAATTCCATTATAGACTCATACCTTTCCTAAAAATGGTTCCTTACCAATTTTCAAATCTGGATTCCCTCATGAAGTCAATTTGGCATGAGTGTATGGGTAAAATTGCAGTTGGTGAGACAATATTTGCCACGCAGTTCTAAGTGCTGAAATTATTGGGAGAACACTGCCCCCCTCTTTTTTTTTTTTATAAAATGACAACCAAGTATTGTCTATTTATATAGGGGATGCAAAAATGAAGACTCCAAGACTGATTGTGCTAGATTATTTTTAAGTGAATGTGTCCAATATTATTTATTATTTATTTTTAATAAAATAAACCTTAAAACATTTAAAACAAAACAAAGTCATCAAACATATAACCACAATAATTCTTATCCTTTCATCATTATTACATATTGACTTCTTCCTCACTAAGTTTGGATCTACGCTAACTATAAATTCTGTATCTTTTCATCTAATATAACAAATGATTCTATTTATTTTACCTCCTTATAGTATTTATATAGAGAGTTATTTTAATGCAATCAAACTTCATATGTGTCCAAAAATTAATGCAAGAAAAAAGATATGCCTGATGGTATATAAGAAGATCTGGAAGGCCAAACCCTCCTTCTTTAATTAGAAGTTGCATCCTTCTAATTGGAATTCTAGGAGGAGAGGAACACCGCCGCCGCCCCCAAATCTCCTGAACAATGCATTTAGTTTTTGCAAATACTTGCAAGGTATAAGTAGAAGAAGTCCACAAATAAAATTAACAATTCTAGGTATAACATTCATTTTAATTGTGTTTACTGTGCCACACAGACTCATCTTTAAGCTTTAAACTGTCTCCTTCCTGCCTGTCTCTCTAAATCTTGTGCAATATCTTTTATCACCTCACTTATATTAAGGTTAATCATCTGAGATAAGTCCCTAGGGATAATTGTACCCAGATAAATAATAGAATCTGGGCAATATCAAAACAGCCATGCTTTAAATATGCTGGAGTCTGTCTTGTCTCCCATTCACATATTTCTGACTTAGACTAGTTAACTGAATACCCATATATTTTACCAAAATTATTAAACTACTGCATCAGAACAGGGACTGACTGCTGGGGCTTTGAAATGAACAACAAAAGATTATTTGCGAAAAGAGTATTTTTAAATTCTAAACTGACATGCTCAGAGTTCCAAGCACAAGCCTGTTAAAGAAGGCAACAGACATCCCTGTCTTGTACCCTATTTCAGTATAAAAAAAGGATGAGACATAAACATTGGTCAAAAGCTCGCATGGGCCTTTTCCTCATGACACTCTTATAGTGCGATTATTCCACTTTCAACCTCCTAGGGAATCCTGGGGTTTGCAGCTTCAAGAGGGGCCGGCCGGATTCCCTAGGAGGTTGAAAGTGGAATAATTGCGCTATAGAGTGTCATGTGGAAAAGGCCATGATGTAGTGGTTTGAACATTGGACCTATGACCTTTGGCATGTCACACTTAGCCCCAGAAAACCCCATGATAGGTTCACCTGGGGGTTGTCATAATTCACGAAAGACTTGAAGGCACAAATCAACAACAGCAGTCAATGCCCTTGATGTGGAATATACATTTTTCATCTATTTCAAAAATATTTTAGGAAACCCAGAATTAGTCAATCCTGTGAAAATAAATGGGCAGTAAATTTTATCAGAGGCCTTCTCAGTATCTACAAAAATAATGTCTGGCTGATCAGTTCTGTCTGAGTTTAAAACAACCAAATATACAACCAAAGGAATAGTAATGGCCCTCTGTCTGTTTTTAATAAATCCCACCTGGTCAGGCCTTATCAAAGATGAAGTGGCTTTTTGTAATCTGTTAGCTAAAATAGCTGTAAATATTTTGATATCAACATTAAAGAAGGATATAGGATGGTAGTTAGCACAGTGAGTGTGTTCTTTAAGAGAGTGATATAGGCATCATGCAGTGATGAAGAGAGGGAGCCAGATTCTTAAATATGTTTGTAATGTTGGAGCAGTCTTGGTGCTAACAAAATGGAAAAAGCATTGTACCATTCAGTTGGAAACCCCTCAGGGCTGGGAGCCTCCACACCTGATTTGCTTTTTCCTCATCACTAGTGGAAACAGGAAAAGAATGGGCTGTATAAAATGAGCAGGAATTAAGGGGAAAATTTGGCCAACAGCAGTAGCAACAGCAGGGATATTATAGTACTCATGTTGTTTTAGACCAGGACACATTGTGCACCTGTGTTTCTGTTGTTGCATTTGAGTTGTGATGCAGAGATCCCCATGAGTACTTTTGAAGACAGACAGACAAAAACACTTAGCTGGAACACATCAGGCTGTTCATAAACATATAACAGCATCATTACGACATGGTCTTTCTCTTTGGCATATAATTTTGTGCACGTGTTTTGTACCTGCAAATCACCTGTTGATTTATGGAAACCCAATGAACATCATAAGGTTTTGTTAGGCAAGAAAAGCTCAGAAGTGGTTTTGCCAGTTCCTTTCTCTAAAATATACCCTACAGCACCTGGTATTCATTGGCGGTCTTCCATCTAAGTACTAACCAGGGCTAACTCTGCTTAGTTTCCAAGGTCAGACATGCTCTGGTGTCACAAAGGGTAACATTTTGCAACAGCCCATGAAAGTAGTTAGACCAAAAGGACCACCAGAACACAACAAAACCAAGGATGTCTCCAGTGCACATACTGCTGGAATGAATTGGACTTATTTTTGCTTGTTTGCGCTAAGAGAGGGACTTCTGAACTACATTCAAACATAAATGAGTCCATTAGCAACTAATTGTACAGCACTTGTGTATAAGGTTCCTCCTCCCCATTTAATTTTCCTATTAATTTTTGAAGTTAAGATAGACTGCCATTGGACTAGATTTTCAGCTGTGACCATTGCACCTTTTTAAAGGTCTACAGGAAACCCAGTGACATCTAAATACATTCTTCAGTTATGTTCGGAGGAACAAAGAGCAACTGGCCAATAATGGTCAGATTCTTGCATATTGCAGCTCATCTGAATCATAGAAACTGGGGCCATTTCTGCATTAGACTGTTATAGTGCTATTATTCCACTTTCAACATCCTGTGGAATTCTGGGGTTTGTAGTTTACTGTGGCCAAAGAGCTCTCTGGCTGAGAATTCTAAATACCTCTCCCTAAACTGCAAACCCCAGGATTCCATAGGATGTTGAAAGTGGAATAATAGCACTATAACAGTCCAGTGTGGAAATGGCTTGGGTTCCATCAACTGACATCACCACTCTTTGACACATAATGTTGAGGTTCAGTCCTACATTTTCAGCTTTCATTAAATTTCATAGAATCATAAAGTTGGAAGAGACCAAAAGGGCCATCAAGTTTGACCCCCTACCATGCAGAAATACACCATCAGAGCGCTCCTGACAAAGGGCCATCCAGCCTTTGTTTGAAAACCTCCAAAGGAGACTCCACCACACTCTGAGGCAGTGTACTCCACTGTCAAACTGTTCTTACCATCAGGAAATTCTTCCTTATGTTTAGATAGAATCTCTTTTCCTGTAGTTTGAAGCCAGTGCTCTGTGCCATAGCCCTTGGAGCAGCAGAAAACAAGCTGGCTCCATCCTCCATATGTCATCTTTTCAAATATTTAAACACAGCTATCACGTCACTTCTTAAATTTCTCTTCTCCAGGCTAAATATACGCAGCTCTCTGAGCCTCATAGGGCATAGTTTCCAGGGCCTAATAGGGCCTTTTACCATTTTGGTTGCCCTTCTCTGGACCTAGATTTTCTTTCCAGTAGAAGCAAACAGTTTTCAACTTTCGTTTCAAAACTCCTTTTAGAAATTTATTGAGGGGAAAAAAAGAAGCAATTATCCCATTTATTTCTGACAGCTACTTTTGCCCATAGTATCTGTCACTTAATTAAAAATCAAATATCAGAAGTTACAATTGTTTTTTTTTTACTCCTTAAAAACTTGTAATTTCTTCTTTTTAGATCAGTATCAAAATTTCTTTTTCAAAAAACTATGTCAGATAAGAGCGAGTGTCATTTTGAATACCTGTTGGCGTTATAAAAATCGTTGTCAGTGCTTTGAGAATCAATTAAAATGAAAGATTCCTATATATTCTCTTTTCAGCCTTTTTTTGTTTTTTTAAATTCCTCCTTCTGTTACGCTCTCTGCCATCATTACAGGCTCCATGTTTTGTACTGGCTGGAAATGTAACTTTATTTTTGGATTTGTTGCCATGCAGGCTGGGGGATTCTGGGAATTGTAATTCTTTAAAAAAGAAACTTTTCATGCTCTGGTCTTTGGTCTTGTTCCTTAATTGCCTCTGTTTAGCCAGAAGCACTGCCAAAAGACAGCTTTGGCTTTTTTCTTTCTTTTTTTTTTGTTCAGTCTGGCTCTAGCTAAATAGTGATCTGACATTAGAATACTTTTTCTCTGGGTTTTCTTTCTCCCCCCAGGGAACAATACTTCAAGGGCAACCTGCTTGTCCAGCATCTGAACATGTGGAAAATCCACTGCTTGTGCAGTAATGATTTTCAGATGGTCCGCTGTAGCTGCAAATCGTCCTGCAAAGCGGATGCGTCTTCTACTGTAGAGCCTTGCCACCTTGCCAAAGTGCGGCTCTGGAGAAAGCCCCATATTTTCATTTGCACAGTGGTGAAATGTGCTACGTTGCACATACCTTACGGAGAATCATTTGATTCCAGCAAATGGAGTAAATTTTCCGGCAGGGACTTGTGCTTAGCGGACCATAATGTGTATCGTTGCCCCACCTTTTCATTCCAGCCTCACTGCTAAAATTCTGGAAAAAGTCTGGTTGTGCCAAATATCCACAACGGCAATGGCAAAAGCGTCCGAAATATTGTTCCACAAATGAATGATTTTCACATATTTTTGCTTTAAAGCAGTGAGAACTGGGAGGAGGAAGGGAAGGAAATGTCTCTGCTTGGTGAGAGAGGGATGGATTTTAAATTTCAAATAGTTTCTCTTTGCTGTTGTACTTTGTGAAAAAAGCACATTCTTTACTAAAGAGCCTTGACTGTTTAATTGTTAATTAAAGCCAACATTTTCTTTTAATTTTAAACCATTCTCCTTGGACGGAAATAACACTGAAGAGTTTAAAAACTCATATCCAAGCTGCTTGTAGATGCATTTTCTTTAAACCATGGAGCCAGCACTTGGGTTCTTCACGTTGCCAAACAGACTACAAACTGTTACTGTGGGCAAAAGGAACTGAGTGCCCAAATGCCAGTCAACTAAACAAGCAAGGCTGTTTTTCTGGAGTTGTTTCTCCCCTCAGGACCTAGTCATGAATAACTTAAACCCTGTGTGTGATCAAATGTCATGCCCTTAAAATAATTGTACCATGATTTGCTCCTCTGTGTAGCTTTAGTGTTTGCTGTTGTGAGCCATGGAATAGCAATTAACATGTGAAAGATAACTGTTGCAAAAATGATAAAGTAAAGAGAGAAATAATTGAGTGAAATAAAAATGATGGAGAAAAAGAAAATAGATTTGAGGACAGGAGGGAAGGACAGTTTGCAGTAGAAAAATTTAACTTGCCTGAGGTTTTGTTGTATGAAACTAGGAGAGAAAATTAGCTTCCATGGAGAACATGCAATAGTAATGCTGTTTGCCCTGCTATGACTACCGCATTATATTCATTCAGTGCAGTTGGCAGTATTTTGCTTCCTTTTGGTCTGTCTTTATGATAAGAAATCGTGACCCTCTAAGATACCCAAAGATACATACGTGGATGGGTAGCTGGGTGGGTAGGTAGGTAGATAGATAGATAGATAGATAGATAGATAGATAGATAGATAGATAGATAGATAGATAGATATTTTTTCTCTAAACCTTTTGATACAGGTTTCATGCTTCTTGGAAAAAATAAGTTTGTTTCATGCTTCTTGAAAAAAATAAGTTTGCCAGCAAATCTAAGTGAAACATAAAGAAAAGTGAGACTCTGAATATTTTTACTCAAACCTGTCCTTCTTACCTGTGCTTTTTTTGGTTGTTGTTGTTCATTTTAAAATCAAGACGGAACGAATTCAAGGACCATTCATGACTCCTTCTCTCCTAAATGGAGACACAGATTGGATTTTACTATCAGATGTGATAAAATGTTCATGTTGAAATGGATGACTCAGTCTAATACCAGTTGGTGTCACTTTTGCATGTGTTCATCTCTGACTTTTTTTCTGTCTTGCTTTCACACTAATCTTCCCCACCCAAAAGTCACTTAAAATTTGTCATCCTAAACATTTTTCTTAAAATCCACATTTCTAAGCTCGTTCTGTCTCAAGCATTAATTTTTAAATGTGCATTTGTACATTTGCTGAATCTGGATTCATGCCTGAATATTTCCAGAATAGGAATCCAATAAGCTCATACTGGAATTCACGGAGGTCAGACTCCTCAAACATACTTTACTTCTACATTTCCCACTGTTTTACTCCCTTGTTGATTATTGCTGGTGTAAGAATGATCACAAGATTGTGACATCTGAAGGACAGAGATGAGGAAAAATGCCTACTAGAAATGTAGTTTACAATTCATGATACTTTGTAATAAATTGACTGATGCTACATGTATATAAATGCAGCTATTTGCTGGTAAACCTGGGTGCCTAACTTACATGTTAGGCAAATTGCTTACTAATTAGGGAAAAAATATTTTGCATTATTGTTTAATGTCTAAACAATTATAATGAGCCTTGTCTTTCTGCAAATCAGAGGAGCCACAAGGTTTCTCCTTACAAGTGAGCATTGATGTCGAGCAAGGAGGTGGCTTGAAGAAGCAACCAAAAGTAACTGCTCTTTCCTGCACCTTGTGCGGGGTTCTGCAGGGGGGATTCTTGGCTGGATATCCAAACCAAATTTGGCTCACTCTCTAACCTACAGTACTAGCAGTAGACTATATTATTTGAAGAACCGTATTTTCCCTTACAAGCCTGGCATTTTTGAGATCTTCTGGGGAGACTCTTCTCTCTGTTCCACCGCTCTCATGGGTATATTTGATGGGAACACAAGAGAGGCCCTTCTCAGCAGTTGCTCCCATGCTCTGGATGGAACACTCTTGCAGAGCAGACTGGCACCCTTATTATTATAATTCCACAAAGAGGCAAAATCTTTTTATTCTGCCGAGTCTTTGATAATTGACTTTTATTTAAAAGAGAAATGGGACTTGTGTAATGTGCCAGACTTTTATTTGTAGTTGTTGCTGTTTTTAACGGTTTGTTTTTAACTGATTTTAATTCTATGATCGCTTAATTTCTTTTTAACTTGAACTTTTTTTAAAATTTTTTTTATTGTATCTGCGAACTTTTAACTATGTTGTTTTACCAATTGTGAGCCACCTTTGAGTCCCAAACTGGGAACAACAACAACATTATTAGAAATCACATAGTTCCTGCTGCAGCTTCCCAACCCACTCTCCTCAATATTGGGACAATGTATTGGTATTAATGCTAGCAAGGAAATTTGTTAAATGTGTAAAAACTAAAATAAAAGCAGGAACATTTTCTGCAGAAAATAGGACCTGAGTTGGAAATACATGGATGCCTGTCTTTTTTTGTTACTTTTTGTGAATGGTCAGAGACATCCTAATACCCTGGATTTCTCCATATTTTTAATTGGCAGGTCTCACTTCAGTTCTCAGGGAGGGAAAAAAGACCTTTTATTCATGAAATATACATTTTTACTTGATTGTACTCTAGCATTTTCTTCTCTCTGTGTATGTTTGTTTTGTTTTGTTTGTTAGTTCAATTTATTTCTTGCCTTTCTCCAGGTACAGGACCCAAGGTGGCTTATAACAAATTAACACAAAGTCCTGCTAAAACCTATTTGAAACAAAACTTTGAAAACCATTGAATAAATACTACTATTAAAACAGTTTGAAACAGTAAAACACAGTACAAAGGATAAAGAGAGGCAATGAGATATAGTGGTTTGGGTGCTAGCATAGACTTTGGGAAACCAGGCTTCAAATCCCCACTTGGCCATGAAAACCCATTGGCTGACCTTTGGCAAGACACGCTCTCACAGCCTCAGGGAAGAGCAATGGCAGGCCTCCTCTGAACAAATCTTGCTAAGAAAAACCAGCGATAGATTTGCCTCAGGGTTGCCATAAATTGGAAATGGTGTCAAACTCTTGCCTCAATAAAAAAAGATGGAGAGAGGACAGGCGAGGAGCCAAATGAGGCTTCCAGGGGATGGAGTTCCACAGTTTGCTTAATCCTTCCATTATATGACATGATGTTGCCACGCCTGACTTCATTGGCCACAACAAGGGATGGTGGGAATGGACTTGATTGTCACAATATGATGGGGTAGAACCCAAGCTTGAAACATGAATTTTCTAAAAAGCTTAATTCATTTTATTGTTGTTCATGTGTATTGATCATGTTTGTTAGCTGTTACCTTTCAAAGGAACTAAAGCCAGCCTTAAAGTAAAGCTTTTGTTCCCTGAAAAAAAAAAGCTTAACTAGTCTGAGTGTCAGAATTCCTCACTTATGCAAAACCTCCCAGAATTAGAAACCAGACCTCATTTCACTGCAGAATCTTTCCAGCTTTAAAATAAACTTCTGACCTCTGATTATTGATCAGAGATGAAACCAAGAAACAGCAAAACTTTTTATTTGTTTTATCCAAAAAGTAACAAATATGGGTCCCATCAACTTAATTTAAAATGGAAAAACTTTTTTTAAAAAAAGTGTTCTTAACACTGAATGTTAATGTTCTTAATGCATTGTTTCCAAGCTCTGGGTATAATACTGTTTGCACACATTGCCTCGTATTTCTAGTTCTATAATGACCAGAGCAATGTTTCTCAGACATTTGGTTGGGGATCACCAGTAGGCTTAGGTCCACTGCCAGAGGATCTCAATGCTGCAGCCCTTAAAGCAGGAGGGATGGATGAAAGGAACAGGCAGGATGGGAGACAGATTACTAGTTCAGCATGGATGGAGGGAAAAAAATCGCAGGAGATAAATAAAAATAGTGTGAGAAGCATGTGGAAGGAGGTAGAAATGTCCTCCACTTAGATCCCCCAAGTTAGTCAACTCTGATTGACACATGGTGCCTTCATGAGCTACTCAACTAAAGGTTGAATTATGAAACTTCCTGCTACAAGAAAACCCTTGGGGCAATGTTTGAGAACCCTTGAATTATAGACTTATTTTTTTCCAGAACAACTCATAGTCCAAACTGGCACTGGGTGGGGTGCCCAGAATCCAGTCCTAATCAACTGAGCCATATGCCCCCTGCCACTTTTTGCACATATTTTTAGAAGAACGGAAAACTTGTATTACAGCTATTAAATGCAAGCTTCATATAGCAGTTTCATTCATGGTCTTTTTAAATAGCTCTTTTAATTTCATAGCTGACTCTTGTACTTGCTCACACTGCAGCATGTATTATTTTGTTCAGGTAACATAATATGCTAAGATGTAGAAATTAATGTAAAGCAAAAGAGGGAGTGAGAGAAACATATTGAGAGAGTTTTCCATGTTGGTAGCTTGGCAAATCAACGCTTTTCTTTCTTCTGTTCTGTGTAAAGTGCCATGGTATATGCTGGCTTATGGTATAGAGAAGGAAATATTTAATGAATAAGACATATTTGTCATGAAAAAAAATTAGAACTAGGGATGATTTCATAAGGGAAGCCACCTTATAAAATCTCTGTAAATGAGAACCAAAGTGGGAAAGAGAGAGAGAGAGAGGCTCCTTATCTCTATGGCAGGAGCAAACAGTTTTGTGGGAGCAATAAGTCGCATTGAATGCCCTTCCTTCCTTCCTTCCTTCCTTCCTTCCTTCCTTCCTTCCTGCCTTATTGCTAAATTTGCTGCAGAAAAAATGTGGCACAGAACATGCACACACACACACACAGTTTCCTATATGAAAACAGAATATATTGAAAACACAGCTATGTTAAAGCAGAACAGGAAGGGAACATGTGTGTGTGTGCTGAGAAACAGATGACAATAAGGAGGACGTTGAGTAGATTATGCAGAGGGTATGCACAGTGATGGCTTTTCACGTTCCTGTACATACAAAATGTTTAGACTAACTCTCTTAAGTTACTATAGAATCTGGGATGCAGCATGGATTTTGAGGTAGCCTGAAGCTGGAAATTATGGTAAAAAATTCATTTTGGTCCATAATCTTTATGCTCTAGAGGTGCATGGATACAGTAGATTTTCGTCTTGACTCATTTAATGCTTTGCAGTCTGCATTTTTAGAGGGAAAATATATCCCTTACTCCAGATATATTGCACTTGTCAGCCAGGCATGGTTGAAGCAGCTGAACACATGCTTCTCTGCTGCCTATGCAGCAAGGACATACCACAATTTTAGCAGTTTTATGAGTCAGGGCTGATTGTTTTTATTTTGTATTTCTTTTTATCAGAATGAAATTACTCCTAAGGTAGCAAAATTTCATGTTCCAGCTTATTCGAGTAGGAATCAGCTGGTTAAACCTTCTTAGTAGTTTTCTCAGAAGTAACTCACTAGATTCATCACTGAAGACATTTCCGTTTTTGTGGTTGTATAAAATGATTGAAAACATTTGGAAAATGGTTGAAAAATGTGTTCTTGCGAGCCAAGAAACCCTGATTAGGAGAATCCTGGACTGAGGAGATTCTTCACAGTTGCAAGCTTACTCTACACAAAATTCATCAATAATTGTTTTTTGGGGGGAAACTGTGAATGTTAGGAAAAGGCCCAACCATTTTCTGTGCAGGGGAAAATTATTTTCCATACAGAAAGTGCTGATACCTGCACACAAAATGCTATAGATGAAACTTTGCATAAAATCCACACTTTTTTTTTTTTGCTCAGAAAACAGCATTTTCTACATAAAGAATAATATTTTGGGCACCAAAATATTTTTTGTTCCATATAGAAAATGCTATTACCTATGCAGGAAATGCTGTTTTCTGCACAAAAATACCACATGGATTTTTTTTGTGCAGAATAAGTCCAGAACTTCAAATTGACTAGAAACTGGAAACATCCCCACTGTAGAAATCAAAATCACTAAAATTAATACAGTAGCTACCTTTGAAAAGAAAATTAGCTAAAAATTACTTCCCTAATGCATATGTGTTAGAACCTTCCCAGACTCGTTCATTTTGTACTTGTTTATTTTCTAATTGTAGAGGCTAGTATATGACTGTAATAAAATTATGCCATATTTTAGCTTTGTGGTAAGTCACCTTGGGTCCCATGTTTGGAGAAAGGCAAGCTATTAAATAAATAAAGGTAGTGCTAATTTTAAGTAGACCTCTTCTAAAACAAGGCAGCTGATCGATAGAAAAATCTTTGCACTCTGCAGAGAGGTATCTTACACCAAACATTCTTAATCAATTTCCACTTAAATCATCCAAATTCTAAACTCTTTTAGCTCAAGACGATTGAGCATTCCTATTCAAATAGGCTTGTTTATCAAGACTGTTCAAATCACTACAGGTTGGCTTCTTTGTTAAATTTCTATCCTGCTTTTTTAGCTGTAACAGTATCCTCAACAGTAATACAGTTCTAACCAATCAGATAGGTCACTTCTCTGATTTAGCAGTGATTTTCCATTGCTTCACTGTAATAAAGGGGGAAAAATAGAGCATCATATGAAAACAGAAAGCTTCGGATGTCAAAGAGTTAGAAAGAAGGCAGGTTGTGAGATGGAAGAAGAATTGTAGTTCATATTATTCTGAATGTCAGGAGAGAGTGAACAGAGAGAAATAATTTTCCTTCTAAAATGCTAGACCTTGAATTCATTCAATTAAATGAATTGACAGCAGGTTTAAGACAAGTAAAAACTATTTGCAAGTAACAGATAATTGCCCCAGGGCTATTAGACAAATTCATGGAGAAAACTAAAAATAGCTGTTTCTTGCCATAACAGAACAAGAATGGAACCTCTATAAATTTATAGCAATATTGTTCTGTTTACAATATGCTGGCTGCTCCCTCTGAGTTGACTAGCCACTTGCACATCAGTTTAAAAAGGGGGAGAAAAGTAGACAGTAATTTGCATGACACTTTCATATTTAGAGGTTTGTTTGTTTTTTTAAACTAGGATTAAGCAGGAATGCCATACAGATCACATAAGTAGGGAACACTGTGATTAACAGAGCTGTGTGTTCACCTGCTCAGTCTGTTGTTTGGGTGTTAAATCTTGATGGGCATATGTAAGTCCTCTGCTGCTCTCCCATCCTGATTTTTTATCTTTAAACTGGACCTAGACTAGGCTAGGATTCAGAAGGCCGCCCTTCTCTAAAGAATGATGAATGGTCATTATGTTCGTGAGCCAGGACTGGGGACAGACTGCTGGACTAAAACTGCTCTTAGTAAGATCCAGAAGAAACAGCTCTTAGGGAACAGGCTCCTCCCTAAAGTGCAAACCCCAGGATTTCATAGGATGTTGAAAGTGAAATAACAGGCTAGTGTGGAAATGGCCAGGTACATACTGTGCTTGCAAGAGTCTTCATGTTTAAGGATATTTCAATGGTGGTGACTGAGGAAACTAATCTTCCCTTCTCCTATAAGGGCCTGCTAGTAAGCAAAATTAATAACCTGCCTACCAGTGTGGAATTCCCCCTTCCCCCCAAAAAAAGAAAAAAAAAACTTCCAGGGTCCCTACAACAGGAAGGAACTGGCAAAACCACCTCTGAGTATTCCTTGCCTAAGAAAACCTGATGAGATTCAAAGGGTAGCCATAAGTTGTGTGCATTGGGCAGAATCCAGTCCATCAGCAGGGGCCCCACAGAGCCCTCCAACCCCCAAGAGGGGGGGTGCGTGTGTTTCACTTTCAAGGTCTCCCCCCCCCCGCCTTGCTGAATACCCATTCTTAGATTATCTATAAGAGATTAAGATAAGAATACACACAAAACTGAAATCGACTTATCCTTTACTTAATGCTGTAAGACGTAATTTTCAGGGCTCTTCAGATCCATTATGCTCATTGAAAGTTTTGCTACTGATTTCAGGAGCGTGGCAGGTTGAAACCATGTGGAACATGGCTGCTCCACTTCCAGCTGTTGGCTCATTTCAATAACTAATCCAGAGGACTATGGCTTTTCCAGATGTTACATTAATTAATGTATGTCAGCTTCCCCAAATCTCCAGATATTTTAGAGAATAACTCCCATCATCCTGGACCACTGGAGGGTACCAAGTTGGAGAAGGCTGATATGTTCAAAATAACACTGGACAGTTTCTTTTCAATAAGGCAGCTGGCAACTCCTTGTGTTGGTGTGCTTCAAAACAACATCTGCCTGGTGTAAAAGGAAACCTTAGTTTGGATTACGTAATTCATATGTGCAAGAAAAATATTCAGTTTTTTTCTCTGTGCAAATATCTGCCAACAGAGTAGACATTTTTCAACTTAAAATACATATGTTTTGGAATTAAAGCATGGTGAAGTGTATTTGCTTCAGGTTTAATAATTAACACAGGTTTTAGCCTAAGGTCTGCTCTCCAGAGATAGATGAGTAATTTATAGTTACCTGAGAGCTGTTATGATAGAGAGGCTTTCTTTTAAAAAGGAGTGAAAGTCATCATTCTTGTGAAATTCTTTTTTGTTTGCTTAGCAATTTGGAGGGAGGGGACTAGGTTGGACCCCATGAAAGCCAGTGGGAGATATGCTGTTGATATTTGCTAGGCTGAGACCCAAATTCTCTGGCCACTTTCTTTCACCCTTGAGCAAAGGATTATTCTTCATGGCTAACGCACATAGTGCAAACCTTGTGAAGGTCAGAGAGGCCAATCTCTTTGTTCAGTGAAAATATTTATCTTCAAATCCCAAAAACGTTATGAATCATTTTTGGTGTTTTAAGGTCAGGATGTGGAGTAAATTATTCCAAAAGTTATAGTAGCCAAATATTATTCCCTCCAAACGTTTGTGTAATATCTGTTTATCTGTGGTCAGATGACTGCCATGTATAATTAGAGGCAGACTTTGTCAAGTTAAAACTGCGTCAATACAGCTGAACATAGGCATGTCGAAGAGACTGGTTTGTATGTTTTTTTTATTGTTAGCTACCGAAGTGTCAAAAGCATTTAAGATGCTTCATTCAATTAATTCAGATCAATCTGCTAGAGCTTTTAGGCAGATGAATGTGATTGAAGGCAGATAAACACTTTCAGGCTCACCCCATATATTCTGAGATTTTTCCTCAAAATTTGGAAACCCTACAGTCATTTTTAAAAATGTTTTCACATTTATTTATTTAATTTATATCCAGCCGTTCTCCCAAAGTGGCTTGCTTATACCAATTTGTACCAAAGTTCAGCTGAAATATTCTATAACAAAAGTTAAAAAAAAAAACAAGTTAAGAAACAATTAAACAAACAAACAAAAACCTATTAAAAAGAAGTTCAAGGTAAGGCTCCTGAAGATGTGCCAACTCTCAGACTAGAACCTGGGAAAACTAATTTTTTAAGTCTGTACATCCTATAACCCACCAGCAAGTACAACCATTTGCCCACTACTATTGCACTGTGATTCCTTCTGTTTAAAGGCTGCTGCCACCATTATTAAAGAAGAATTCAATAGCCATTTAACACCTGCAGTATCTGCATTCATGACAGGAACAGCAAGAAGGGCACAGACCAAACTGATAGTTCCTTAGTTTTGACAATGATTTGGGGGCAAACATTTATTAAGCGGTTCACATTCCACTTTTTTGGCAAAGGAGAAAAAATACTTTTAACTTAATTGCTCTTTGTTTCACATCCCTCTTGTGTATTTTGTCTTTTTTATTGAGAAAAAGGATTTGATTTCAAGGCATAACAAGCTTCTGTTTCTTTAATATTTGTCATGTACTGAGTCCTGGAGAGAACAAACACTATATATTCTCCCAGTCACTCTGACATGTGAGGTGTCTAATTAGTCAATGTCAGAGAGGAGCCAATCATTAAAAGATATTTACAGCCAGCCTACTACAAAGAGGGCTGTCTAGACAGTGAAACTTGGCACTGAATAAAAACGAAGGAAGATGAGTGGTAGCCATGCAGCTCCTAAATGACATTTTGGCCCCATGGAAGAAAATATGTCACGGGTCTCTTTCCCCCGCTCTGCCCACTACTGACCTTGACTCTATCCAGAAGAACCCCATCTGTAATTATCATTATATTATTGTTTTTAATGCAGCACTCTGCCTGCACACTGTGCTTTACAAATCACATTTCAGTCTGGTTTTTCCCCCCTCTGCTTTTGCATCTGGGAAGCAATCCAGCGCAGCCTTAAGCATATATAAGTCCGTCTATTTTAGTAAATTTCAGCATGCCCAATGGCCTGTAGGATTGTACCCCTGATCTTTGGAGAGAGCAGGTGATAATTTCTGAAGGATATGCCCTTTTTCCTCCTCTTTATTGGGCTTTGATATTAAGGGTAGAACAGGGGACCAGAGCAGTTTCTCTTGACTTTGCAGCTCTTCGGTCTGTGAGATGAATTTTTAAAATCTCTAAATTGTGTTCAGTTTGTAGAAAGCATGTTCCCAATCCACCTAATATAGATAAATCATACTTTACTGCCATCATATCTGTATTAGGAATAAAACGGAACTTAGAAATCTATCCTGTTTCCCTTGTCATTTAAGGCAAAATAACAATAACAACAGCTGGTTTCTATATATTAGTGTTTGTCCTAACGGCATATAATTTTAACTTCCTAACTTTCCCTGATCATTTTTTAGAACTGAGGTGGGAATTATGACTTTGATTTACAATGGGGTGGGCAAAATGTGGCCTTCCAAGAGTTGCTGAACTGCAGTTAGCCGTGTTCCTCACTTTTTGGGTGTGCTGTCTTTGACTGCCCAATGTGATGCACTCTAGGACAAGGCAACAGGCTTTAGCTATAGGTGCTGAGCGTAAGTGACCCAAATTTAGCACTTTTCAGACTGCAGTCCTATGAAGATTTATTCAGGAGTAATTTCCACCAGGTTCAGTGGGACTTCTTTCAGAGTCTCTCATTCATGACAATAAATTCTTCAGTATTGTTAGCAGGTGTACTAAGTGTATCATAACACCAGATGCTGTACCAGAACTAGCCCTCATTCACTTGAATGTTCTTGCTGTCAAATGGAGGCAAGACTCATGATGATGGCTATTTTGTTATGTTTCTACCGCTATTATGATATAGTGAAAGTAGGTGATGTGGTCAAATTCATAGTTATTTGGCTTGATTAATGAACTTATGCTCAGTCACATTACAAATAAGGGCATTGTCTATCTCTCAAAATTTCAATATTGCGTACAATATTTTGGCACTTTGAATATGGAAGGCTGCCATGTCACAAATTCCAGGGACTTGGGAAATATAGCTGACTATGTATTCATGTCAATTTAAATCAAGAGGAGTTCCATAACTAGTCACATTATATCTATCACATTATATCTAGTGACAGAGCTTGAGGAGAGGGCATACTTGAGTCAGCTATAGTTGTCATACTGCCGCAGCCAGCATGGCCAGGGATTCTGGGAGTTTAGTCCAGTCAGTAACTAAGTGTTGGCTAAGATCCTTCCTTCTCTAATACTGATGGAAAATGCTTTTAATCCAGTTATCAGTTTAGGATCATAAAGGAGATGCATTCTCACGGGTTACAACTTAAATGCTCTTCTCTGTAGAACTGCCAGACCCCAAAGACAAACATGCTCCAAAAAAGGAGTGACTTAAAACAGGAATACAATAAACAAAGATCTCTTAGTCATTCATTGAAATGTTGTTGCTTTTAGCCACATTATCATCTGGACTGAAACTTTATTTTTAATCCATAGACACATGTTTTCCCTGTGAACATTCATGTCAATTTCTCTTCTGAAACAATATGATTATGTGAACTCTAGTTAACTTAGCTTGCCCTTTGCTGTAACCCCAAGAAGCTTTATCCTGCATACCTCATGTCTGCCTGTAAAGTGTGGTTTGGGAAGACTGTAAGTAACCTAGAAAATTACATTAAATCACCACTAAATCACATATGTGTGTGTAGTCCAGCGATGTCTGCCATTTTCTTCTTCCCACTCTTTCCTCCTTTAGATTATTTGGAAAATCTGGGTCAACACAGGCATCTCCAAAAGTAACAAAACCCAGTTCACACGAGATGGGAAGGGAGAAACAGTTGAGCATGTTCATGCCAGATTTGATATGAAATTCAGAATTGCTGAGCACAATGCCAAACATACAAGATGTGCTTTAGTTTGTCTTTCTTCTGAGCTATAGTTCTTCTTTCCAGATTCTTACAAAGGAGCCAATGTGAGGCTGTAAAAGCCACTGGTACTTCACATTCAGAAGACATGGGGGATGGAGGTACTGATGTCATCATGCCCTCCAACTGTCCTGAATTGGCAGGGACAGTCCTGATTAATCCTCAATCATCCACTTGTCCGGCTCCTTTTAAACTGTCCCAGTTTCTCTCCCCTCCTCCTTCATCCTCAGGTTACTTAAATTGCTGCAAACTGAGTTCAATGTGCAAAAGTAGTTCACATAATGTTATCTCCATGAGTTGTACAAAGGTTCCTCACTTTCCACAGAACTTCAGGAAATCGTGTTGCATCTTCATGCATTTATTATTTTATGTGTTACATCTAACCATTCCTCCAGTAAGCTCAGGGTGGCATACGTGGCTCTCCTCTACCTCTGCTTTAGCTTCCTCACAACAATGTAGTGAGATGGATCAGTCTGAAATAGAGTGACTGGCTCAATGTCACTCAGTTGACATGAATTGCTCAATGGAAGACCAGAACCTACATTTCAGACTAGTACCCCCAAATCCTATTCTAAAACTTAACTGCTGTACTACATTGGCAGTGTGACAGAAGCCCTACTGGTTTAAAATAGATGATATTATCTTCAGAAATGTTGAATGAAAATATAGGAGAGAGTGTTTTAAAGGCCTTCAAACCATTTTGTATCCTGTCTGATCTTGGTAGCTAAGTGGGGTTAGCTCTGATTAGTACTTGGATGGGAGACCACCAATAAATACAAGGTGCTTTATTCCTTCAGAGGAAGGAACTGGCAAAACCACATCTGTAAGAATACCCTGTGAAATCCATGGGGTTGCCATAAGTGGAGGGTCAATTGAAGGTGCATATGTACCTCCCTGGCCTCCCAGTGTGCAAACCATGCAGGGTGGGCAAAGAAAATATAAATTAACTTGTTTGTTTCAAGTTAGAGCTTGTTATATTTTTGAGAATTACAAACATGCCTGATTTGACTTACAAATACGTTTTTGGCAGTACAGCCGGTGGTGAGTCCTGCCAGAATTGTAGCCAAAATGAAGTAAGCAGGGAAGAGTTTCAGCATGCTAGTGGAGCCCTGAGGCTTACAGAAACCTTGTTTTAAAAGCCAAGTGGGCACCCCTACAATATTCCAAGGGCAACCGAGTATGTTCAAGTAGCAGTGAATGAGTAAAAGATGTTAAGGAACAAGGACAATGAGAACTGTAGCCCAACAAACTCTTAGGGAAAGTTGCAAAACATTTTGTTGCTGGCTCTGACTTGTTTTCTCAATAAAATGCTTACCTGGACCTGCACAGTGGACGATGCTGGGGAGGGGGTTAAGCTTTTGAGGGTCTCTGTGGGAGAGACTAGAATATAATCTGTGATTAGTGCCTGGCTTCACATTATAACACGTGTTAAGGGTAGAGCTCAGGCTGTTTGAGATGTGTTACTCCCCTCATCTCAACCCACCCTCCAACCTGCAATGCAGTGTAAGTTTATTTGGTTGCTTTGGGGCCAAATAGGATTTTTTTTTACACTTTTACCTTTTTTTAACCTGTGCTGTATTTGGAAAATTGGCTTAGGTGGTTTCATTTTGGAAGGTAGCAGGGGAAAATAATAATTTGGTGATCACTTCCTGGCACCCATTTTAGGTGTAGGATAGGACTCTGGAATGCCCTCTTCAGGGTCCTGTGTCCCAGGCGTGGAAGAAGAAGGCTACTGGGATTTGGGCTCTCACTTGTACGGTCCCTGTGGCTTGGGTGGGAATTCCCTGGGTTACCTTCCAGTAAGCCAATCCAGCAAGCAACCAAAGGCAGTTTGGATTGCCCATGGGGCTTAAGGTTTTTGCGCCCAAGGGAAGACTGAGGAGATCATCGGGGGTTGACACCTGGCCTCAACTGAACCTGCATCAGGTTGCCCCCCCCCGTTCCATTTCCAGGACATTGTGTTTTCTAAATAGGTCAGGTAAAAATAAAGTGGCCCATATTCACCCCATTTTTGTTGTCTGATCTTGTTATTTCATGGTTGACCATCAAATGGTACTCCATCTCTTTTGCAAAGTGCGTCCAACAACTGTAGAAATTAGTCATGCTTCTGCTTATGTATTTTCACCACAGGGCAGTTGATTCCACTGTATTGGATGTGTTCTCTGAAGGCATTTTAGGCAAGTAAGAGAGTCAGCTTGGCTTCATGGTTAAAAGACTATGGATGAGAAAACATAATTTCACACCTTTACCGATCCATGAAAACCACTGGATGACCTTGGACAAGTCAGTATCTTTTGATCTATCTCATA
The DNA here is from genome assembly GCA_948472985.1 of Iguana delicatissima. Lineage (NCBI taxonomy): Eukaryota > Metazoa > Chordata > Lepidosauria > Squamata > Iguanidae > Iguana > Iguana delicatissima. The sequence continues at coordinate 44,736 of CAOKZL010002586.1, read as the reverse complement.
CCATAGGGTTTTCCTATGAAAGAATAGGAGAGAAGAACTATGTGATGCCACCTGAGCTTCTTGGAGTCAAAGATACAGATTTCAGTGACAGCAATGGTAGTGGTGATAATGATGATGATTAATGATATGCAACAGAAGAGGCTCCTGGCATGTTCCCAATGTTATAACCTTAGCTGGGTGTTATGAATCCATGTGTAGTCGTCATGTACTTGAATGTCTCCACCACTTTCCTCATGTGGAGAGTTGCTTTGTAAAGAAGAGAGTTATCAGTGCTGTGAGTCACCATGGAAAGTCTCTACACATGGAGGAGGTGCTTACCTTCTCCATATCCCAAAAGTGACAGAAGTATGTGAATGGCAATGTAAAATTTCCAGACATTTTGAGCAGAAAGGCATTTTCCGCAAAGAGCAGAATTGGAGAAACACTGAATATATGAAGTATAAATATGAAACATATTTTAATATCAGACCTAAACTTTCTTACCACTCATGGTATCTGTAGAACTTTCTGCCTGTCCCACATTTTGAATGAGTTCCTTCTTTTCTTGTCAACTTCCTTCACTCTCCAGCTTTCACAACCATACACATTTGTAACTTGGCATATAAAGTTGTACCATATGACATGTTTATGAAATTTAAACAAGTTTTGTACAAGCAAAATTGTGAACATACTGTATACTAAGAGAAAGCTGTAAGTAGCTGTACATTATGCTGCCTATGTGTGCATATCTTAGTTTTTGTCTTCTGAGAATTGGGCAGGGGGAAATGTAAACATAAAATGACAACGTTTGTAATAAACAAAATTAAGCTTATAATTTGGACAGAAATAGTCTCAGGACTAGGCTAGTCTTAAGGACAAGGCTAGCAGTACATTTGATTTCAGTTTTGATACTGAAAGATTGAACTCTTTAGCAGCATATTATTACCACAAGGAACACAGCTTCCTCCATGCTCTTCTTATGGGCATGGCAGCAACTACCACATGCAGAAATGTATTTTTTTATTTGAGTGTTATATATGTCTGCGATATGATTAAGAATTATTGTTCTCTGTAGACTGTCTCGTGTAACAATTCTCATCATGCGCAGTTGTATTATAAGTAAATAAAACCTTACCTTCAAAAGCATTCAACTCATTCAAAGCAAACAAACAAAGTTCACCTGAGAGTTTTTGCATTCCCTGAAATTTCCAATTTTGTGGGAGGATTTTCCTCTAAATCTTTCTAGGTATTTTCCCCCCAGGTCTCTATGTCTCTATATTCCAAAGGGAAAAAAGAGATGTCATAGTCCCTTTCCTCTCATTTTTAGTTCACCTAGTCTCTTAATGCCCAAATAGTACCAATAAGTAGGGAATGTACTCCTGAATATAGCAAGTAACCAGTCCTTATTGCATTTATCCAACAATCATGACTCTGCATAAACAGTGTCATTAAAATAATGGAAAATGAAATGAGATAGAGTCCAGTCTAGAACCATTTTGGAACTTTAACAGACATATTTACAATCCTTAAAAATTTACTATTGTGAACTTTTAAAATAATGGCTACAACAATTAATACAATTAATACAACAAATAGTGGTGGCAACAGTAAATGTTAATATATAAGTGATAGAAGGTTGGCTATCTTCTATTAATTTCTCTTTGAGCTAGGTGTAAAGAGACAGAAGGAAGTAATGCACAAGTTTTTCAACCTGACTGCAATCAAAGATATATTTCTGTTTTGTCAGAGGGATGCGTAAATATAGTGACCCAAGCCCTCCTCCCTACAGTTTCTTTCAAATTCTCCATTAAACCATCTGACTTCCTTTACAGATAAAATGGAAAACACAATACTCCAGTTGTACATACAGCACTATTAATCTTACCAGTGTAAAGCATGGGCTCTTGCACCTGCTTGTCTTTATTAGCTTTTACTGATAGGACAATAATCTAACTTGAGCAGAAGGGTACCATGGAAGTCCTCTTGCACAAGCTCGGTTTCATTGCCATTGCAGAGTTTCTATGCAGTTCAAGTGAAATTCTGCAGAAGAGCTTTCTAGTGAATTGCGCCCAAAGCACAGCTGGCTGTTGATTTAGAAGAGCTGTATTATTTCACCTGGCAATCCCATATACAATATCTTTTTACTTGTAGCACTAGCAACCCTCCATCTGGAAATACCCCCAGACTCTTTATTACAAGTCTTGTTCCAAGGAATATTCTACCATGCCATATTCTTCACTCAAGCTCCAACCAATCCCAGACAGTATGATCAAGAGTCAGGAATTGTGGAGGTTCTAATCCAAAACATCTGAGAATACCAGCTTTTCTGCTCCTAATATCCCATGCTTACTGGGGTGGGGGCACTGGTCCATCACTCCGTTGCTCCAGGGTTTTTTTTCCCTGTAGACTTTTATGCATGTTTAGTCAGAAGTCACTGTGTTCAGCAGAGTTCACTCTGTAATAAATACTAGTCCTGGTATTGTTTGATGCAATTATTAAAAGAAAAGGTTGAATTTAGATGAAATGCATGGGTAATGTTCACAGACACTTTTTTTGGTCTCCATTCCGTGACATAAATCCTAACTTTGTATATTATACCCCTTCCTTTCGATGATATGAAAATACAAAAATATTTGCTGTATTAAATGAAAATACAGAATAACTTAGATTTTTTTTATATAGTGGTTGAAGGCTGTAAGGAGGAACAGCTTAGGGACTTGGGTATGTTTAGGTTGGAGAAGAACACTGAGAGGTGACATGATAGCCATCTTTAAATATCTGAAGGGATGCCTTATAGACAATGGACCAAACTTGTTTTCTGGTGCTCCAGAGATTAGGACATGGACCAATGGGCTGAAATTGCAAGAAAAGAGATTTCACCTAAACATGAAGAAGAACTTCTGGATGGTAAAAGCTGTTCAACAGTAGCATAGATTACTTCTTTCAGTGGAGGTGCTTAAACAGAGGTTGGATGGCCATCTCTTGGGAATGCCTTAGTTGTGTATTCCTGTGTACCAGCAATTGGACTGAAATGTCCTTGCAGTCCCTTCGAATTCTATGATTCTGTAAGATTTTTTAAAATAAAAACTATAAACTTAGCCGATAAATATTTTGCTATTCTGGAACTGAGGAAACCCAGCAAGTGATCTCTGTGCTGTTAATAAAGGATTGTCCTTTATTGGAGGAAAGGGGGGGGGGAACCAGACATATCTGGCAAACCTAATGTACACCAAGAGATGTACAATTTTGTGGATGAGCAACTTATTTAACACTTGTATTATTTAATCCAGCTGTGGTATAATTCAACACAGCATTATTCCATTGTTTAAATGTTTGTAAAATTCCACAGTTGCTTTGTACACAATTAATGTTTCTTCGAGCGGTGTGCAATGCATAAAACTCTCAAAATAAGCTGTGTGCTGTATTCCCAGGCGGCACTGTGGATGATAAGTCTTGGGTTTGTTATTTACTGAAGAAAATATATTGGAAAGTTATCAGAAAAATAACTCTTCTCCCCACCCCACTCTCTCCTTCGTCTGCACTTTATTGTGCTATTCAGAACAGCTTTATTGTGCTATTCATAACTACAAGTTGTTTCCTTCTCCTCTTGAGCAGCTGAGCTGCTTGCTTCTCTCTCTTTGGGAGGATCTTTGACACAGTAACAAGGAAGAGGAGACTGATTTAAAATGGGGAACATAAAACTATGATTCACAAAGATTGATGGAAAATCTTTCAACTTGGCTGTTGTATACAAGGTTATGACTTAAACCAGAATGCTGCCAAAATCAAGAGTAGTGTAGGGCCATTTCCGCACTAGGCTGTTATAGTGCTATTATTCCACTTTCAACATCCTATGCAATCTTGGGGTCTGCAGTTTAGGGAGGGGCCTTTGAGGCCCCTCCCTAAACTGCAAACCCCAGGATTCCATAGGATGTTGAATGTGGAATAATAGCACTATAACAGCCTAGTGCGGGAATGGCCCAGATTTCAGTGGCTGATGCTGGGATCGCCCTCTAGGCATCAGAGATGATTCCAGATCAATGACTTCTTGTGCTACTGATCAAAAGATACTTTCCACCAATTTTTTAATCTTTACCAGAGTTTGTTTCTCCACAAATCAAACTCTGGTAAAGAGAAATAAAAAAAAAACCAATAAGGGAAAACAAGTGGAAGACCCTATCAACTCTGTCCCCATAAACAGCTGTAAATGAGGCAGGGCAGCTCAGAAATAAGCTTTTGCTTGGATGCTCCCTTGGATAGTCTCTGCAGGGGGCTTACTGGGCTTTAGAAAGAGCTGGACAGTAATAAATTCCCATTCCCTATCAGGGCCAAGGTCTAGAATGTCAATGCAGGCCAACGTGTCTAGAGGAAGGCAACCAAAATGGTGAAAGGTCTGGAAGCCAAGCCCTATGAGGAGTGGCTTAAGGAGCTGGGTATGTTTACTCTGCAGAAGAGGAGGTTTAGAGGGGACATGATAGCCATGTTTAAATATTTGGAGGGATGTCAGGTCGAGGAGGGAGCGGGCTTGTTTTCTGCTGCTCCAGAGACTAGGACAAGGAGCAATGGATTCAAACTACAAGAAAAGAGATTCCACCTAAACCTCAGAAAGAACTTCCTAACAGTCAGAGCTGTTCTGCAGTGGGATATATTGCCTCAGAGTGTGGTGGACCCTCCTTCTTTGGAGGCTTTTAAGCAGAGGCTGGATGGCCAATAGTCGGGAGTGCTTTGATGTGTGTTCCTGCAGGGAAGGGGGTTGGACTGGATGGCCCCTGTGGTCCCTTTCAACTCTACAATTCTATGATTCTATGATTGGCCCCATCAAGCCTAGTCAAGACTCTGGCCATTTCCACAACGGGATATAGCCCGCGCTGGGACCACCTCACCAGGAGGTCGCCTACACCGTGGGGTGCGGTAGGGCGGCTTGAAAAGGTGAGGTTGTACACCTCAAAGTGCCCTCGTGTGGCCGCGGGGGTGGCGCCGCGTGTTTTATAAAGACCACCTTTCAAGTGGTCTTTTTAAAACAAGATCGCGCTAGCCCGTCGCAGCGCCCCATGAAGAACTGCAGGGGCGCGCAAGCGCATCCCTGCAGAGCTGCCCAGGGGCGGGCTTCTGGCTGGCACGCTGCCCCGATTGGCGGAGCGCCGCCGGAAGCCTCTGGCTGCCATTTTGGACACCGCCAGACGCCGCCGGACGCCAGCGGCATGTAGAGCGGTGAATGCGCACTGCTCCCCACGGGGACGGAGCCACCCGGGTTAAAGTAAGCTCTGTTCCCACGTGCGCCGCCCTGTTCCACCACGTTTCATGCCCCCCCCCGTGTGGAAAGGGCCTCTGTGTTTTACCCTTTGTTACTATTTAGATCATTATGAAATAAAAAGAGACGTGATGCTAAAGGTGCCTGCGTACGTTTATTAAAATTGCCCAACATGTTTTGGAAAATATTTTAAGAAAGTGATTAGAAGTCTATACACCTTTTATCAGTGTACCACTGGTGAAAGAATATTATTTTCCAAAACACATTGCACAACTTTTAATAACTATAATAAAAACAGGCACTTTGAGAGTCATGTATGTTTCTTGGTAATGTTTAGTTTTCAGTGCCTTTCTCCTCCGCCCCCCCCGCCTTTTCCTGTTGAGGCTCAACCCCAGCCCAGAAATAGTCAGGATTTGTAGACAACTAGCAGTCATCTGGGAAAATGTCAAAGAAGCGTATATTGTTTCTAAACTGGACCAGATGTGATTTATGTATTGTTACAAGTTGCCTCATGAAAGTCACCAAGATCTTTTGGAGTTTGTTAAAAATGCTTTTCAAACTAACATTTGATCTTTACTTCACACATGTACGCTTCAAATGAAACTTGGAATATGTCTATTTTATTTTAAAAGTATTTTAGAAGTATTTATATCTCCTTATCTCTGAGGAGTGTGGGATGGTTTAGATCAAAGCCAATAATTTCATTCCAGTTAAAACAGAAAGCACGAATGTAGTACTGTTGAAACACAGAACTGGTCTTGACCAATGATTAATACCTTGGCTCCAAATGCTACAATTTTAGTATCGTTCTCCATGAAAAGCTTCTGTTAACTGTGTTCAGGATTCCAGTAGTGAGAGATTTATAATTCTCTTGGAAGCAACAGAAGACAGGAAAAAGGTAGAAATAGGATGAGGCCTTCCAAATGAACCAGAAAGTAGCACTCTCTGAGCATTAATGAAATGATGAAAGTCTTGGAGACAAGCAGGAGGGGAGATATGCTACAGACTATTTTTTTTAAAGTTGCTTTATAAGAACATCTAGTCCAATGTTATCAACGCTGACTGGAAACTACTCATAATATCCTAAGGAGAGCCACGACAGATCATTTCAAAGGCCTGTTTAGTGCAAAATTCTGCTCACATGGTTGCCAGTCAGTTGCATATGGGAAGCCCATCAGGAGAACATGAGTGCAGTTGGTTCTTAGGCTTCGTATGGCTTTTATTCTGGAGGTGATACATGGCTATCCTGACTAGTAGCCATTAATAGCCCATCTTCCATAAATTAACAATCCCCTTTTAAATCTGTCAATATTTCTTGTGGCAGTTAAGTTACATAGTTTAACTATGCACTGCATGAAGATCTACAGGTTGACCCTCCCTTATCCATAAATCCAAAATCTGAAAACGTCCAAAAAACAAAATTTTTTGCTGCTGGCCACCTGCTTCTGCCTTCTCAGTGGTGGCAGTGGTGCTCTTCCTTGTTCATCTCTTAAATCCTCAGTCTCTTTTTTGCCACTTGATGCCTGCTTCTTCCTTTGATGGTGCGGCTGTGGTGCTCCAGCTCATTTGTTTCAGATCTGAAGAGTGCCATAGCCACCACCTTGAAGGCAGAAGTGAGCAGGTGGCAGCAAGAAGAGAGAGACTTGGAATCTGAGAGATGAACAAACAGGAGCACTGCAGCCACAGCCTCGAAGGTGGAAGCGGGTGGCTGATGGCAAAAAATGAGAGACTGAGGTTCTGAACTTGGGCTGAGCGCTACTCTTGGATTCTCACCATTTCACCAGCCTCGTCTCTCATACTCAACATGAATAGCAAACAGACAAGACACAAGGCTATTCCAAAATGTCAGTGTATTCCAAAATAAAAATAAAAATCCAAAATATGGAACGCTTCTGTTCCCAAGAACTTCAGATAAGGGATTCTCAACTTGTATTTTATACTGTCTCTCCTGAATTTCCTACCATTCAGCTTCAGTGAATGACTTCAGGTTCCAGCCTTATGAGAGAGGGATAAAACTTTCTCCTTATCTACTTTCACGACACTATGCATAATTTTACATGTATCTCTCATGTCTCTCTTTATTTGCATTTTTTCTAGGCTAAGTAACTCCAAACGTTGTAATCTTTCCTTATAGGGCAATTGTTTAAGTCCCTTGGTCATTTTAGTTTGTCTTTTTATTTTCCAGCTCTAGTATATCCTTTTTTTCCCCCTCAGAACTTTACATACTATTTCTTTTTACAGCTTTACATACTATTCACCATGGATTTATATAAAGGAAGTATGATATTGATAGTTTTATTTTGTATTCCCATACTGATTGTGCCCAACACAGAATTTTTCTTTTTTCGCAGCAGCAACCTGGGTTGACATTTTCATCAGGCTGAGTACTGTAATCTGTAGCTGCCGGCTTAGGATTCCATCAGTGTATATGAAGTTGAAAAAATTTTGGCCCCAAATGTGTATCACGTTACTATATTTGCTTACGTTGAATCTCATTTGCCATTTTAGTGCCTCTTCTCCCGGTTTAGTGACATCCTTTTGGAACTCTCCACAAACTGTTTTTCTTCTCACCTCCCTAAATAATTTAGTGTCATCAGCAAATATGGCCCACTCAGCAGTCAGTCAGCCCTAAGTCCCAATTGTTCATTAATAAATTTTAAAAACAGCAAGCCCAAGTGACTCCAATGCTCACTTTCTTCCATTGTGAGAACCCTTTATTTATTCCTAATCTGCATTTTCTGTTCTTTAGCAGTTTTCAGATCATTAGAAGATTTCCTCTCTCATCCCATTACTGCGAAGTTTGCTGAGGAGTTTTTGATGGTAGACTTTATCAGAAGCCTTCTGGAAGTCTGAATAGACAATGTCTTTCAAACCACTTATGTCCTTATGTTTATTAACTCTTTCAAAGAACTCAAATATGTTTATTCGATAGGATTTACCTTTGCAGAAGCCACGTAGACTCTCTTACAGCAGAAATTGCCTTTCTGTTTGCTTGATAATGGTGTTTTTAATAAACTTTTGAGCTATTTACCTGGAACAGATGTTAAAATAATTGGCCTATATTGTCTTAGAGCAGTGGTTCTCAACCTGTGGGTCCCCAGATGTTCATGGACTTCAGCTCCCAGAAGCCCCAGCCACTATGGCCAATGCTCAGGGCTTCTGGGAGCTGAAGTCCACGAACATCTGGGGACCCACAGGTTGAGAACCACTGTCTTAGAGTGTTCCTTGAACCCCTTTAAAACTGGTCATTCTCCAGTCCCTTGGTATAGAGGCTGGTCTTAGGAGATGTTCTAGATTTTAGTTAAGCAATTTCCCTTTTGAGTTTGTAAAGAATTCATGGGTGAATACCACTTGGGCCTGGTGATTTGTTTGTTTATAATTTTCAATGGAGTCTTGAATTTCCTGTTTTGTCACTGTGTTTTGCCATAGCTCCTCACTCACTCCTTTTTGAAACATCAGGTCAGGCAAGGGTATTTTCTCTGTATCTTCAGATGAAAATAATTCATTCAGCATCTTTGCAATATCCTTGTTCAGAAATCCTGTAATTCCATTGTCATCCAAGGCTTCAGGCAATATCCTTTCTTAGTCTTGCTTAGACATCTTTGGTATTACAGGTGGTCTTCCATCAAAGTACTAACCAGGACTCAACCTGTGTACCTTCTGAAATCACATAAGAAATGGTGCATTCAAGGTGCTATGGAGCACACTCATCCTTGAGGACTTTGGGGTGAGACCACTTCCTTAACCAGTGATGAATGTCACCCTTGAAAAATTATCTTCCACTAGGAATAGAAAGGATATTTGCCATTATTCATTTCCTGCTCTCAAGATAGGCTGCCTAATACTCCAGAAACCTGGGTAGAAAGAATGACACAGAGGTAAGAATTCTGCACAGTTTTCACCTGGTATTCACACATCTTGAAATGTTTAGGAAATCATTCTGTGTAGAAATACACATGGGATTTTTCCGCACAAGAATTGTGGATTTTACTTATGTTTACTCAGATGTGAGTCCTAGTTTTTACAAATAGGTCTTCTTCCTTGGGATCAGCTTGCTCAAGGCTTCCTTTCCAATTTAACAATTCCTAGAAGTGTAGGTGGGCTTCTTATTTAGGTTTATTATCATCACTATGACATGCATATAGAAAAAGATGTTAAGTAAAATAAATGCATATCTGACATAAGAGCAGATATAGGAAACTTTGGGACTACATGTCCCAGGGCATAGTGACAATGGCAGTCCAATAACATTTCCAAACTCTCCACCATAACAAGATGTATATTTGTTTCAAGGATGAAATGGTTATATATCATCAAAGTTAGCTCAAACTACAGATTTCAGCACTGGAAATATTTTCTGCGGCTACTGGCAAATGTACGTGTAGCTGAATACTATAATCAGAACACTGAAGAAAATGAGCATTATCCAGCCTGAAGATATGCAATAGAATTTCTGTCAGTTATTTTTGACTTATGGCAACTGTATCACAGGATTTTTTTTGGCAAGACTTGTTCAGAGGAGGTTTGTTTTTCCTTCCTCAGAGGCTGAGAGAGTAGGACTTGTCCAAGGTCTCCCAGTGGCTTTACATGGCTGTGCGGGTATTTGAATCCTGATCTCCAGAGTTATAATCCAACACACGAACCACACTGGCTCTCATACTGTTGAAAAATAGGATTCAGAAGGCAAAACAAATAGTAAAAATAATCTTTATCTATTCTATCAAAAGATAGCAAACCATACATCTATAACAAAGCAATGTTCGAAACAAATATAGTAAAAGTATTAGAATGAAGAAGAGCAATAAGACAAATAAAATAATACAAAATAGCAAATATACCAAGCAGCAAAAAGGACCAAACTAACGCAGTCAAACAAAATGCAGTGCAAAAAAGGAAGCAGCCCAGTTCACAGTAATACACTAGCCTTATAAAGGTTGTACAGCTGATTTAGGTAACATATATGGCTGAAGGCCTTCTCAGTCTCAGCAACACACCAGTAACCCTATAATGACCAAAGTTATAGATCTTGTCCATATTTCAACACATACAACTGGATATTCAGCAGTAATTCAATTCATTCATTCTTCTAGGACTAAGGTACTTTCATATCACAGTGGCAACAGTTAAGGTCTGAATGTTCAACACATTGCAAAACACAGCCTCTTTGAAAACCAATTAGAGATGTACATTTGCAGCTGTTTCTTCTTTGTGTACAAGGGCATATAATTTTCATAGTTCTCTCCCTTCTCCTGGAGAAAACAAACATTTCTGCCCAGCTTTCACCTGGTATTCACAGACCCTGAATTATTTTCTGCAGAAATACACACAGATTTTTTTGCACAGAAATGGTAAGTTTTGTGTAAAAAAACTCATTGTTCGTGCAACCCCCCACTCCACTTTCTAAGAACACAAATGTTTTATTGCGGGGGGGAAATCATTTTTGCATGGAAGGCCCACTCTATGTGTGTATTTGGAAATGGTATTTTTGTGAAAAAAATCCACATTTTTCTTACAAAAAGTACCATTGTTCATGGAAAAAAACGTGGAGGTCTGTACAAAAGCGTTACCGCATTTTTGCACAAAGAAGTGTGGTTGTTAGAAACTGTGCGTGAAAAAATGTTCAAAAACTCATATTGGATTCCAATGAGAGTATTTCTATAAATTGTTAATGGAAAGAAATCCTTGGGCAAGTTACTCCCATGTAGGAAGACATATAAGATATACAATTCCCACAAAAAATGTGACTTAGTTGTGAGTAAATGTGCATAGAATTACACTGCTTATTTATACAAAATCTTATCATTTTCCCATGGCAATTTTAGAGCTGATTTTTAAAAAATCTAGTGGATAAATCTAGCTGATTAATTGATTAACGTGGTGTGTAGCACATACTTACCAAACCATTGTTTCCACTGGAAAAAGGATGAAAGGGAGTATGATGCCATGATAATGCTACAGGAAAACAGATTGTTTTTAGCATTGCAGAGGGAAAAATATGTTTTTCGTCTACAGGGAAGAGAGCATTTCAAAACTCTCTGGACAGATTCTGCCACAGGCTGTTTTAGCAATCTCTCTTCCAAGGGTTGGGAATCATACAGCCCTCCAGATCTTATTGGACATTGGCTATGCTGGCTAGGGCTGCTGGCAACAATATTGGAGTGTGTGTGTACAATCCTTATCTTTCTAACATTAGCAATAGAATGGTATCCTCTATTGCACTTGATTTTTTGGGTGTCATATTGATGGAGATGTATCCTGACCTTGGGACTAATTTAATGTGTAGTCCCTCCTTCTCCCCCAATCCTGCATATGTTTGGAGTTTCAGTACATGTTGAATTCTTCTTATAAATAGGTTGAGAGATAACCATATACCCTCTGGGAGATTGGTGGTAATAAAGAAAAAAAATCTGGCTTTATGTATGTTCTTATCAGAATATTTTGAAGGCATTATTATGGTAATCCTTATAATTCAGCCAGCATTATTATCCTATCTAGCAAGTTTACCGTTGGGGCGAGATTGAACCAGGAGGAATTTCTGGAGTCTAACGAATGTGCCACCAAAACAGATTATGTGGTGGTGGGGATAATAATATGGCAAGTGTGGACTGTCCCACTGATTTGCTTATCAGTTTCTTTTTTCTTTTTACCTGTGGCTGCTGCTCTTTATGCATACTAAATGGGTTTTCTAAAAAATATGCTATGAGTAGCTTAATCTCAATGCAGATTAGCTGAAGCTGTGCAAAACAGTAGGTTCTGGTTAATGGCTAATTTAAGAAAATTAAAATTAATTTTAAAAATTTATTTGTTTATTTATAAAATTGGCCTACTGACCAAAGACAAAGAGTGACCATGTACATTAGCGTGGATGTATATGACCTCATCAAGCAGGGTCAGGTTTACCAATAGGAGGTACAAGAGGAGGATGTTTTCTTTGTGCATCCAGTTACAGAAATGCAGCTGGATGCTGCTTGGACCCCTGCTATCTGTCTGTGGTGGGGGTCACTCTAGCTGCTGACAGGCAGGTTGTGCAAACATAGAGGAGAGGAGGAGGAAGGGGTGGGGAGGAGAAGGAGGAATACTTGATGAAACATTATGACCTGCCAAGCTTCTACAGCAGTGGTTCTCAACCTGTGGGTCCCCAGATGTTCGTGGACTTCAGCTCCCAGAAGCCCTGAGCATTGACCATAGTGGCTGGAGCTTCTGGGAGCTGAAGTCCACAAACATCTGGGGACCCACAGGTTGAGAACCACTGTTCTACAGGATGTTAGTCACAGTGATTTGCAGTTGTAGCAAACAAAGCCAATAGGTCAAACTGAAATTAATGTATATAGGAGATCACAATATTTTTGGTTTGTATGAGGTCCTGGTTGGTTTATTTTGTTTGTGTGGTGCTGTAAAAATATTGATAAATCTCTGGGAAAACATGATGTGCATTGCCCCTAAATTCATCTCTAGCCCTAGTAATAGAGGCTGCCTATGCTGGTTTTATGTCAATCTCTCTCTCTTTTTTAAAAGTTGCTGTATTGATCTGTTGTTATTACTTATTGTAACAAACAAAAATAGAAAAATATATAGACTGTCTAAAAAAATCTCTGTTCTCTACTTACAAAAGGGCATGTGAGCTTTGCATTGGATAGAGACAGTTTTTAGAAGACAGACATCTTGTACATTTCCAGAAACACTATCAGTGAGTTTTTAAAAACTGCATTATCTAAATATTCCTATTTTAGCTTATAAAGCGTAGCTGGGAATCATGTGGTTCTCCAGAAGCCAAGCACCCCTAGCCAGTATAATCACTGTTGATGAGTGCTGGGAGTTACAATCCATCATTGCCTGGAGGACTGCATAATTCCCATCCTTGTTCTAAAGTGCAGGATTATGTGGCAGTAAACATAGGAGACATGAGTCTCTTGCCATCCACTCCTAATAATTTCTCATGACCACAGGCAAGTTGTTTACATCATAATGTCCATGGGAAAATGCATTTTCAAATATGAACCCTGTGTCTCTTGATGCTCATTTGAGTCCAGTGATGCTCCTCTGATGCTCCAGGGTATGGAGACCACACCTGCCTCACTTGTTTCTTGCTTGTAAGGTCTGCTGCGTTTGCTTCCTCCAGTCATATCCAATGCTTTTTAAGTCAGTGGGACACTGAATCCAGTCTCGATTTTCATCCACACTTGAAAGGAGCTCTCTGAGGTGCTGAACTCTGTCTGCAAAATAGGCTTAACACTTCATAAGACTCATTTAACGTTCACACTAAAATCTGTATATAGACCACACCTGCTCACATGGAAGATGCTGCTAGCTTCCTCTGTGATGCTCTGCGATTCTCCTTGGCAGCAAAAAACTGGAAGGCTTCTTTCTTCCCAAACGGTGCAAGGCAAGTGGGCAGCCTTTTCTCACTCTCCTCCAAGCCATGCTCTGGAATTTGCTGCAGATAAAAGGGAGAAAAGTAGGCAGCAGAGGAGGGCAAAATTCCCAGGACCTCTGGAAGACATGGGCTTCTATGAGGCAGGGAAAACCCCCACAAATGCATTAAAAAATAAATGTTGATTTCTCAGAGAAAGTGGAGGATAAGACCGGAGAATGGCTAGAATGTCTGTTGCTGAATTTAGGGAGAAGGCCTTGAACATGCCATAAGCCCAGCATTCAATGGCACTGGGAGTCTGCCTTTTCCCACTGGAATCGTCATCTTTCCAGCCCCATCAATAAACTATAAATGTGTCTCCCTTTTGCTTTCTGTTTTGTTTCAGGTCTGTATAACACACTCTCACTTTTCACACGGATTCCACTTAAGTGGTGGAATGCAGACATACTCTTTAAATGAATATGTTCTGAAGATTTGCAGGTGGTTTTTCTCTTCTCAACCTTATAGCCCATCTTTTTACTAATAATGAATAAAAGTGCCCTTCATTTGCCAAGGTGGATGAAGCAAATGCAATAATTTGGGGCTGTATTTAACATGAGTGATATCTTTTGGGATTCTCCTTATTTAAAAAAGCCACAGGTGACGCTTCAACAGGGCAGGGAGAACTCAGTAACTCAGTTGGGTTATCATATTTTGCATGTACATTTTTATACGTTCACAGATATTACACTTTTAAATGCCCCCTATCAGGAATGTAGGTATGAGATGGGGGGAATGAGGGTATTGCCCCCCATTTATGAATTTCACACCTAAGTGAAAAGTTCCTTCAGTCCCCACATTTCTAACATTGAAGAAAATGAGAAACATTTAGAATTGTTCACACCTAGAACTCAGATTTACTGTATGCAAATTCCCTTGGTGATTTGCACTGCCTCTTTTTGAGAGATGGTTAAACTAATTAGCTTGAAGACTTCAGATCCCATTTGATCTTGAATGCTAAGCAGGGTCAGCCCTGGTTTGTACTTGGGTGGGAGAGCACCAATAAGTATAAGGTATTGTAGGCTATATTTCAGAGGAAGGAACTGGCAAAATCACCTCTGAGTACTCCTTAATGAAATCCTAAGTACTCCCTATGAAATTCATGAAATGGTGGTGGCTTATTGGAGAGAATGTCAAAATTAGGATTTGAATATTGACCTTAATAGTTTGAATTAATCAGCAGAAGCTAAGCTATTATATTAAATGGCATATGTTAGTCAATATTATATTAAACATAAATTTGAAAAAGTTTTGTCAGTATCTTATATTTTCACCATCAACTGGGGAACTTGAAGTTATATATGTATGGTTTTTATATCCCCTTGTGTTTGATATTCGTTTTGTAGTTTAGATAGTAGGATATGTAGTTAGAAATGTGTTTAGTAGGTATTGTTGTTTGTGTTGTTTATCCTCTTTATGTTGTTTTATGTAATTGAAGTAAAAAGAAAAGAAAAGAAAGTCATGAAGTCACCATAAGTCAACAGGCAACTTGAAGGCACATACACGCACATACAAATTTAATTTCCAAAAGCTCATGTGAAGTTTTAAATGACAGCAAGGCTAGAAATTTGGGATCTATCAGAAAAATTAATTGGGAGTAGAATTCTTATTTGAAGGAACAATACTCTGTTTGACCCTCCCCCCATAGCTACACCCCTGTTCCCCATCAACATCCCCAGTGTGCAGCAGTAGAACCGAATCTTTCTGCTCTGTATCCCATCTATGCAAGTTTGGTGCATGAGCCCTTCTGGAAACATTGGACTCGATTTAGATTAGGTATACAGAGATTCATAGAAATCAAAGGAACCTGTGTTTGCAGTCCCTGCTTTAGCTTTTTATTATATTCTCTGTTCTAAAAACCTGTGCTCTAAAAAGTTAGACGAAAGTCTATTGTCCAGTAGCATATTTTCTTTTCCCCTTAACTTTAAAAGTTGACTGTGTGAAAATGGAAATTAACAAGAATATTCTCTGTTTTCAGACACCCTGGAAAATGCACCTAACAAGTGTGAAAGGTGAGTAAAAGTTTCCTTTGTCAGTTCCATATTGGGATTGTCAGCTGTTGGGAGCAGGGATGGACAAACATCAACCCATTCACCTCCAAAACAATTGGATTTTGTGACACCAGAGTTCTGTTTGTTAAATATGTTAGGGCAACACAGGGAGATGAGAAGTCATCAAAAGATATTGTTGTATTTGATAACAGCTGCAAGGTTGATGTATGCGCAATACTGGAAAGAAAAGAAAGATATAGATTTAGAAGAGTGGAAGCTAAAAGTCTTGGATATGGTAGAGATAGAAAAATTAGCATTTTCTTGAAAAATAAACCTATGCAGAACTTTGAAAGGGAATGGAAAGGAGTTTTGGA
Organism: Iguana delicatissima; assembly: GCA_948472985.1. Classification (NCBI taxonomy): domain Eukaryota; kingdom Metazoa; phylum Chordata; class Lepidosauria; order Squamata; family Iguanidae; genus Iguana; species Iguana delicatissima. The sequence goes on along the minus strand of CAOKZL010002586.1, from coordinate 28,731 downwards.
CTGGTTAAAGATATAAACGTATAAGAAATGAAAGAAAGATATAAAGGTAACTGTTATTTTTTCTTGTTAATGGAAATGTAACTGTTCTTCTCTTGTGTAAACAGAAACAAAGTAGATTCAACTGGAGAATATAAGCTTGGAAATGGTGTGTGTGTGGGATACACCTAAGAACGGTGTATATCCACTTGTTTCTTTTTTATTTTTGCAATTAAATTTTTAATAAAAATATTTCAAAAAAACCAACAACAACTGGATTTTGAACAAGCACGCCCTATGATCACTCACAAAAGTGCGAGGGTTTTTGCAGGCACTCAGAAGCAAGGTTTGCCAAAAGCAACCAGTATCTTGCATTTGCAAGCTAAAGTAAGAGGAAGAGAGAGAGTGCAAATCTGTTATCTTTTCTTGCAAACTGGGGGATTGAGACATTTGTGTGTATAAAGGGAGGACAACCAATAGAAAAAACCCACCTTGCAGACTGCACATGAAAAATTGGGAATGAAGAATCTGTCTATTTCTGTGCAGAATCCTTGAGAGATAAGATCTAGGCCTATATCCTGTTAGTGACATACACAAGTATAAATTGACTTTGTGCAGTGTATGTGTATGGGCCTTCAAGACGCTTGTTGACTTATGGTGGCCCCATGAATTTCATAAGGTTTTCTTAGGCAACAAATACTCAGAGGTGGTTTTACTAGTTCCTTCCTCAGTGATACAGCCCATGGTGCCTGATATTCATTGGTGGTCTCCCATCCAAGTATTAAGCAGAGCTGACCTTGCTTAGCCTCCAAGCCTCAGAGCTTCCTCTCAGCCTCAGAGGAAGGTGAAGGTAAACCCCTTCTGACCAAATCTTGCCAAGAAAAACTGGTGACAGGTTTTTGCTATAAGTTGGGAACAACCTGAAGGCACACAACAACAATGGCACTAACAGGATGCCAACAAATGTATTATTTCTACTTGAATGGCTGCAGTAATGGCTACAGTTGGACACAGAAATATTTCTTGTTGCTTGATTCTAGTGCAGCTAACAGAAAGAGATCGAACAAAGACGAGACATACTGGAAAGAGATCAATGCAGCAATGGCCTTAACGAACCTTGCGCAAGGAAAGGACAAAGTGCAAGGAACAACCAGCTGCATCATCCAGAAATCATCGCATATATCAGAAGTAAAGACTGTCAAAGTGCCACTAGTACCGCCATTTTAGAGAACGTGAGATGCCTTATTTTTTTTTCCTTGCAAGTGGACATTTTTCATGCCATTGGTTTTCCCATGAAATCGAGACAAGATGTCTAAAACAAATATATAAAAAAAGTTCATTTTGTATCATGGTCTGTAAAAATAATGATGGGCACAGCCCACTGGAAAATCATCCAGTAAACAAGTACCATTAAAATGGGTGGGAGCTTTACAAGAGTTTGGGAGCATTCTCAGCTGATTTCCATTCATTTTAGAAGTACTTGTTTGGAGCATTTCCCAATGAATTGTGTTAAGTTACAACAATAAACAAATGCTCCCTCAGGCTAAAATATGCATTGCTGTTGTTGTTATGTAAAATGTAAAATCAGTTCTATAAAGGGCATGTAAATTATAGAAGAAGAAACCCTCTCAATTTTTTTAATCAAACTATTAACTTATTTTATTGTATTAATCAAACTGCACATTACGCATCTGCATTGCTATAACAATAAGTGCCTTGCTTACCATAAGCTAGAACGTGGGCACAGCTCAAGACAGCTGTGCCTCAAAGTGTCAACGCCATAATGCTTAACCTTTGCATGTAATTCTAAATGCATCCTGAGCTGTTTAAAGCTGACCTCAGAAAAGGGGGATTTTATTTTTTATTTTTAAGACCTTGAGCGTTTGCCTTGTGTGAGGTAGAGACTGGTAAACCTCTGCAATGAAATTGTTTCATCTCAAAAAAGAAAAGTTCATTTTATCACTAAGTGGTGTGTACAGTTTTTCTTGCTCAAGCGAAAAACAAGTTGTTCTTTTGTGTATCTGTCTTTCAACTGCAGCTGCATTTGCAGTATTACCAAAACAATTGAAGTGCAATAGTGTTGAAAAATATTCCATGTATATTTTTGAGGAGCACCCTAAATATGTGTGTCTCTCTGTGTGTGCAGCCAAGTCTCAGTCAGCCCAGTCTTTCCATGAATATATCTCTCCCAATACAACCACACAAGAAAATACATGCGCGTGTGGGTGTGCACACACACAAACACACAGTATTTACATAAGACTTTAAGCAGCTCTTGCTTCAATGACTTTGTAATGTGAATATTATATACATTTACATACATACATAATCTAAGAAAAAAATGACCAGAATGGCCATTCACATTATGATGTCCCTCTTTAAATTGTCTTCTGTATTGATGCTGATCAGAGAGGTTTATGTGAATTGGAAGACAGAAGCTCAAGGAGGATTTAAGCCTCATGTGTAAAAATGCTCCAGTGCTCCTAAATATTCCATAGGTTTCATGTGCATAGATATGAAAGCCCTTGCTTGTCAGTGAAGCTATCAGTAAACCCAGTTTGGATTCCTTCAGTTTAAGCTCTTTGTTTGACTTATTGAAACTATTATGTAAGTAAACAAAGCAGATCACTTTTTGGTACCAAATCAATCTATGGTTTCAGTTTATTATTTATACTGGAACTCAATAACTTTCCACAGCGGAAACTGTTATTGCCTTAATGCATCCAAAATGTTTTTATTTTGGTACAGACTGTATCAAATGAAGATAATCCCCATTTCAATGAAGTGGAGTGTGTAGGGGGGAATAATGAAATGTGTGTGTGTGTATGTATGTATATATGGTGAAAAGCCAGAATTAAAAACATGTGGCACACTGAAAACACCAAACAATTGTGGCACTGACTGAGTTCAAAGTCAAAGTATATGCTAAATTGAGCATTAAAAACAACATTTTGAACCCTTAAATTTCACTGCCATTGAATAAAGTGAGTTGTATAAAATAGGCTTTTATGGATGTATACAGGATTTTTCTTCAACCATACAAAAATGTTCTGATCATGTTCACCCTCTTGAATAAACAATGGTAAAGCCAAATATAGTTTATAGTTAACTGGTAAAAGAAAACTGGGGGAAAAAGTTAATTGTCCATGGTCCAATTCAGGGGAAAGTTGAAACCTAGTTTATTTCCCTTGAATGATACATCCGAATATCGGTATCCTGATTTAAACAGGCGGATCTAGTTTGAAATAAATTTGGAAATCTAGTTTGTAAATGGGTTCTCAACCCAGGAATGCTGCTAATTCCTGTTTCACTCAACACTGTTTGGTTCATGCAAAAACAAAAAAATGTACCTTGGCTGAGGTGAGCAAAGCACTCCTATAGCTTTGTCCATCCAGTAAAAAGCCAAGGACTTCAACAGGTCTACCCCACTACATGCACTTTGGATAAATTGTACAGTGGATTGGATCCAGACTTAGTCAGGCTTTGAGTAGACCCCCAGTGAAAGCAATGAGACTTAAGAGAGCCGTGACTCCCCTAAGCCTCAATGATTGCAGTGGGTCCCATGCAAATACAACCAAGCCTTAATCGGCCCAGTTTTTTCATGAATATGAAAAACACATGAGAACAAAATGTGCTTGTTGGGGGGTAAATCTGCACAAAAATGCAAACTGGTTTTTGTGCTGACATTTGGGGAGGGGTTGGCTGAATTTGGCTCTGTTCACAAATGGAGTTGAACTTGAGTCAAAATGAACTTGCAGTTGGGGAGATGAGAAATCTGACAAAACCTACATTCCTAGATTAATCAGTCCCCAACAACAGTTGTGTTCAGATCATATAGCATGATCAAAATAAATAAGATTTTAAGTCTGAACTGATACTTTTTTTTTGTGATGTTTCCTCTGAGCCCTCTACCTGTAATACAACTCTCAATACCTCTAAACTAGCCACATTCCTATGTTCCTGGATATATATGGCAATCTACCATAGAATGAGAAGGATCACACCCTCGGTAAAGCTGACTTTCAGGTATGCAAAAGAAGTTCCTCAAGCATAGCCAGTTCCAATTGCACTAATATAATCTAGATAGCAGATATCAAGCCTGATGTTAACATGTAGAATGCATCTTGATGTAACATAGCATTTTCTGATGGTTGGTTGTTTTTAAAGTGTATAATTAAAATGATTTGATATGAAAAAATATTTTGTACATAAATATATATATATTTTTACTTTTTATAAAAATGGCTGTTTTGCATTGACATTAAATAAAGCAGGAAATATATGTTGCGACTGTATGAACAGTTGAAGTATACTTTTGATTGACTTGCATTATTATGCAAAAAGAGTTCTCTTCACAACAGTGACTTTTGAGATCTGATCTACTGGATTTTGTTATAACAATGTGAGTTTTTTTTTTAAAAAAAATAAAAACAAAGAGTAAAAACTTCACTTTAGTTCATACTATTGTAAGTTATTCTGGTATTAACTATTTTGTGACAATAAACTGTCTTACCAAACTGTTCTGTAAGGTATATTTTCTGTGTGACTGGATTTAGGCTGGAATTTGGCATGGGGAGGGATGAGGTGTGCCACAGTTGTTGTTTTTTAAAGGGATGTCAGTGAAAAATCAAGCAAGCTAAAGGATGCTGCCACAAGTTTTCTGCATCATTTACCCTTATCCGTAAGGTTGTCAGTTCTGGGCCTGATGTTTCCAGGCCAAAGTCTGAGGCCCAAGGGTTGCCCCTGGTGATATTCAAGTACTACTACATTTGTGCACAGCTTGTCGTTCAAATGTACATACACACACACCATGTGTGTATGTACCATGTTCTCCCATTTGGATATTAAGACATATATCTTAGGTAAAGGGACTGTTCCCAAATCAAGGTGAAATGATGGGATCCCTGACACCACAATGACTGGGAGAGAAGGAGAAAGTCAATAGACACACAGATCCCCTAGAGAATCTTTGCCAAGTTGTAGCAAACTATAGCAAGCTGCAGCTCTACTACGTGAGTGGGGGATTGGCACACAGCCCTTTCCTTTTGTCAGATCTGAGCCCATCAAAACTGGAGAATTTGCATTCTTGTCTCCCACCTGGAGATGACTGGTAAAAACTGAAGACTCCGGACTGGGCCCTGGGATCTGGCAACCTTATCTATAATGGAGCTGTGGGCAGCTTCTCTTGGACTGCCTTGGATTCCTGCTTGGGTGCCAAATGGTTTTGGTTAATCTTTACAGCAGGATGGAAACTGTGTAGCTCTCCAGATGTTTTTGGGCTACAATGCTCAGCATTCCTCACCTTTGACTATGCTGCTAGGGCTGCTAGGAGTTACAGTTCAACTACAGATGAGGAGCCATACCATCATTACTCCTGCCTTATGGTATCAGGGCCAGATTTGAATCAGAAGTAGTTGCACCCAAATACAGATCTGGAGAACATGTTTTTTTTTGTTTTTATTTTCAGTCCTGGAGTCTAAAACTTGAGATGGAGGCTGAAGCCCAAATGCAACAGGCAGGAGTGGGATGAACAGGAGCCTGAAAAATAGCGAGGGGTTGCTGCTTAGACAGGGGCACTGTATTTATGCCCCCCTTTTCTTTTCTATTTACAAAGAGGACGCTGAAGCCTGATCCCATACACATGCCCTCCAAGTGTTCTGATTTGACAGGAACAATCCCAATTAATTCTCTGTCATCCCACTTTTTCAGCTGCTTTTAAAATGTCCCTGTATCTCTCTCTTCCTCCTCCTCCAACTTTCCTTTTTTGTTTTCAGTTTATTTCAGTGCCTATAAACTGAGTTAAAAAACACAAAATTAGCTTTTATTCCATTAACACAGCAGGAGGAGAGAAAGCAGAGATGGAAGGAATCTTGTCCTTTCCAATAGGCTCAGGCAAAAGCAAACTGCTATAGACTCTCCTGGCTTGTGTCTTCTTCCTTGTTCAAAATTTTTGCCATCTTGACCACAGTCTGATGTTGGTTGGCCACATGCGTCTTGGCTTTCATCTGTGAAATGTTGAAGGGCATGCACAAAACTACCAGTTCATGAAGCTCCTTATTAGAGGAACACTTGTAAGTGCCTGTTGACAGAGTGGAACAAAAATTCATGTATTGAACATTTGAGTAAACATACAGATTTTAAGGTTAGCAAAGATTTTATTTGATTTTTTATGTTGATTTTCCTTTTAATTTACTCCTCTTGTTGCTGCATAGTTTCGGGAAACATAGATTTATACGTTTTTGTTTTTTAAAAATAGGCATAGTCTAGTACTGAGCCAACAACTAACAGAGTCTCAGTTATTTTATGATGTAGAAAAGCAAACATCATTAGAATTGTTGGTCTTTGTTTCAACATATGTAACCATTTTAATAAAATAAGTTAGTGGGCTTTTTAAAAAAAATAAAACCTTTTAACGTTTTGGAAATAAATGATAATTCCTTGGACCGTCAATTTCATGTGGATGTTCTGTTCACATTAAGTAGTTTCTCAACAGCAGGGCTACCATCCAACCGAGAGTTAAGCCCTCCCAAGCCCACTGCTTGCAACAGGCCTAAACACACTTAACCTTGTGTTGGGTTGTGGCCCAGAAGTTTATGTAAAAGGTGATAAAAGAATTTTTTACAGAAAATGGGAGGTGGGAACTCACAGCACTGACCTGGCACATAGCACCCAGTTTTATCTTTGTGATAACAGATGCACAGCAAGATCCGATTTGTGCCCAAGTGTTTAAAGGACTGTGAATAATCAGTATACTTCATAATACAGGAATAGTATGCCAGATCCTTTGGCTGTTTAAAAGGACTGTGAACACACATATGGTTTGTATTCTTGTAATCTCCAAGTCATTTCAGGTCTATGGTTTTAGCTAGATCAGTGGTTCTCAACCTGTGGGTCCCCAGATGTGTTTGGACTTCAGCTCCCAGAAGCCCTGAGCATTGACCATAGTGGCTGGGGCTTCTGGGAGCTGAAGTCCACAAACATCTGGGGACCCACAGGTTGAGAACCACTGAGCTAGATGGACACACTGTTTGCTGTCACATGCTCACTGTCTGTTCAGTTTCATCATCCAGAGTTTTTTTTTAAAAAAAAAGCTGGCACTGAACACCTTCCACTCTTAACATGCTCTTTGTTGTACTAAATACCTAGTTTTCAAAGATCTCTTGTTGCAGGGGATAAGAGGCAGCTTTGGAAGAACATGGGCCTGAGATTCTTTTCTGACTTCATGCAATGGTAACAGAGCTAATCATAGAATCATAGAGTTGGAAGAGACCACAGGGGCCATCCAGTCCAACCCCCTTGCCATGCAGGAACCCACATCAAAGCACTCCCAACAGCCTCTGCTTGAAAACCTCCAAAGAAAGAGACTACACCACACTCTGAGGCAGCATGTTCCACTGCTGAACAGCTCTGACCACCAGGAAATTCTTCCTGAAGTTTAAGTGGAATCTCTTTTTCTCCTTTTCCTAGTCTCAGGAGCAGTGGAAAACAAGCTTGCTCTCTCCTCGACATGACATCCCTTCAAATATTTAAACATGGCTTTCATGTCCCCTCTTAACCTTCTCTTCTGCAGACTAAACATACCCAGCTCCCTAAGCCTCTCCTCACAGGGCATGGCTTCCAGAGCCTTCACCAATTTGGTTGCCCTCCTCTGGACATGCTCCAGCTTGTCAATATCATTCTTGAAATGAGGTGCCCAGAACTGGATACAGTATTCCAGATGAGATCTGACCAAAGCAGACTAGAGTGGCACTATTACTTCCCTTGAACCAAATCAAATTGCAGCAAAATGACATCATTTAATCAGTAATAAATAATGGATTTGTGAAACTAGAAGGTAAAAGCTGAAATGTTTAGATGTAATTATGGATTGTCTTGCTAGTTCAATGTTGGCCTCTAAGTCTGACATTGTTAGATTCATGCACAAGCTAAGTTAGGGCCCCAGACTATAAGCAGCCTCTAAATTAAACCACACACACATGCACATCCCTCAGATTCCAGGTTTTACATAATTTGATCGATGCTGTGGGACCTTTTAAACTAGCTTAGATTCTCAGCGTGTTTTAAGCTCGTGCTGAGTTGGAGATGCTTCTCCAGAAATTATAGACTCTGGGCCAGAGACTATTATCAATGTCATCTGTAGGCAACTGGAGAATCCAGATGTGAACAGATACCAAAGACTTTCCACAGACATCAGTTCTCATGAACTCAGCTGTAAATCATCATTATCATTATCATTTTTACAAAAAGGGTACATTAGAACGTGCGACGCCCTCTGGTGATACCTCACTGATTTCTAGATTCTTGGATAGAATTCAAGTCATACATGCTCCAAAACTCTAGTTAGTGACAACTGGTACACTGTGAAAATAGGAGGAGGAGAAGTAACCACCCTACTCCAGATCTTGGCCCTCATGCCTGACAAGAAAAGAGATTATAATGGAAAACTGGAATAAATAAGAAAAAAAGACCATGGATTCGTAAGAGCCCCCATCCTCACCCTTCCCTCTACAAACTCTTCTAATGCAACTGTTATGTCAGCTTGGCTTATTGGCAGTAGATGGAGTTGTTGGCAGTAGATATTAGGCCTGGCTCAAGACAGCTATAATTCACACACCTGACTGTTTAAGCAGCTGAGGTCTGGTTTCTTAATGGATGTTCTCTTTTATTTGTCTTGTTGGTTCCTTCTTTGGGTGTTTTTTTTTACTTTCCTGTTCAGCCTATTTTAAAAACATGATCCCTACACACTACTTAATTATTTTTTTTAACCTTTGCTGAAGAGCACTGCATGATACTTAGATTCTTTAAAGCAAAATATGATTTTCTCTGTCCAGTTTTACCACACAACCACATAGTGATTGTTAGTGGTGCCTCATGTTGACTGTCTTCTTTCCTCACAGGGTGAAGGCAAATATATCATTTTTAAGAGCAGCAGATCTCTCCATCGTGAAAACCTCTCCACCATGCTCAAAACAAATGTGTTTCCTTTTGTCCCAGGGCAAGCTCAGAAACACGAGGTCTGCCAATATTTTTAAGATGGTCAGTTGAAAGAAGAAGGTGGCAAAAGAAGGAAAGAAGGAGTTGTAGAGATTGTTCATAGGTTAGCCTTGTCAAATCAGAACTATCCCAGATCCTGAGATTTCAAGGCCAAAACCTGAGACCTAAAGATGATTCATTCTGATGCCACAAGATATAGATGCTGGTTCTGTAACTAAGCAAGATCCATTAAGCATCAGGCTCAGATGTACAGTGTATGTCATTTAGGTAAACACGCACATACATATATTTTTCAAGTCATTGCTCTCACCTTGAGATTCCTTTCTTGTACCCTGAGGACTGCTAAAGAGGCCCTGAAATCTGGGAACCCTAGGCATCACTGATGCACATCCAAACATCCTGTCTGCAGGGCAGTTTTATATGTGACTTTGCAAAAGCAACCACAATTCTTTATTTAAAAAAGAAGAAAAAGAAAGTTTGTCTGTCTTAAGACCATTTCCACACTAAACTGTTATGGTGCTATTATTCCACTATCAATTATTCCACTTAACATCCTATAGAATCTTGGAGTTTGCGGTTTTTTGAGGCCCCTCCCTAAACTGTAAACCCTAGGATTCCATAGGATGTTGAAAGTGGAATAATAGCACCATAACAGTCTAGTGTGGAAATGGCCAAAATTACAACTGTTGGGTTCATGCATATAATGTACACCTGCATATACTCCCTCCCTTTTTTAGGTCATTGCAGAAGCTGGTATTTTCTTCCTCCTGCCACAATGACCATTGCCCCCAGGACTCTCACTTCACCACAACAGCCAGATGCTTTTTCAAGCCTTCCTTGTTGCTCTCTACCAAATGGCTGGGGGGGGGTCAGAGGAGGAACTGAAGCAGTTATGAGTCAAAGAGGGTGAGGTTTAGAAGAGATATGTAGCACAGTTCTGTCTGTGGTACTTTGATGCTTTGCTTTGCATTACAGAATTTCAGCCTACCATTCCCTTCAACATTTCTTGGATAAAAACCAGGACACATGCGACCAAGCAACATCAAAGTGTGGTCAAGATGGTACAAGATATTAATGAGGAAGAAACACACTAGTTAGGAAAGACTGCAGCAATTTGCTTTTGCCTAAGCCTACTGGGAAAGGCATGGTTCTACCTCCTCCTCTTTCCCCCCACATTTTTGCTTTCATTTTGCAGCAATTGATATACACTAAGGTCAAAGGGAGAACGTGGAAGGAGGAGAGAGAAACTAGGGCATTTTAAAAGCATCCAGAAAAGTAGGATGACAGAGGATTAACTGGAACTGCCCATGCCAAACTGAGATAGTTAGAGGGTACGGCAGTTGCACAGGGACGGGGGGCGATGGGGGCTGTTCACCTCAGGTGGCAATGTTTTTGGGGTGGCCAGGCCCATAGCCACCCCCCGTGTGCCCTGGCCACGCCCCCACCCACCATGGCCATGCCTCTGCACCATGGCCATGCCCCCCTCCTGCCCCCCCTCCAGACACTCCAAGCTTCACCACTGGAGTATGGCCCACATTTCTTGAAAACCAAATGACTTATATAAAATAAGAGGTAAAATGAAACTAGCAGGTTGACATACTGCTGATATCCTCAAGTATGACAAAAATTACAAAAACATGCCAGACGCCCTTTCACACCATGTAATTATCATGCTATATTCCACTTTAACTGCTGCGGCAACATCCAATGGAATCCTGGGGTTTGTAGTTTGGCGAGACGCTAAGGCTCTTTGGCTGAGAATTCTATGTATTCCTTCCTAAACTGCAAGTCCCAGAATTCCATAGGATGCAGCCACTGATTTAAACTAGAATCATAGCACTATAACTATATAGTGTGAAACGGCCCCAGGCTTCAGCGTGACTACAATTAAATGTGTTTTTGTTTTCACTTTCACTGTGATATACTGTTCTGTTACTCTGAGAGTAACAGGGTTTTTTTTCCCTTTTAACCTCAGTAAAGGTTTTCTTCCTTTCCGCAGCATCATTCCCCTCACAGCAAAAGAAAGAGAGAGAGAACTGGAGCAGGTGACAAGGTTTATTTCTCCCAGTTCCTATGTCGCTGGCCTTAAAAAACGCAACACTGTTCTTAAGGTGTTAAGACCTCGTGTGCATGTGTGCTGCTACAAAATCATGGCAACCAACTGACGCCCTCATCTATCACTCTGTACTTAACTACTACTGCTTTTGGCTATCTTAACTCCCCAAAGGACTGTCATTCTAACCATAACTACCTAAGACCTGCCAAGACTCATTTTATGAGCTGCTGCAGAGAGTTTAGCTATTTAAGGCTGATTTTTAAACAATTTTCATTGGCACTTGATGGTTTGTGCTTGATTTATGATGCTGTAAATAACCACAAATAGGGGACATCTCGTTTTCAGTGGTAACACTGGGGGGGGACACATTGACGAGGGAATGGTACACCCCCTCAATAATATTCTGAATATATTCTTGGTTCTGTTCTGAACTTCTGGCAGAGTTTTATGACAAACTCTGTCATTGTACTTTACATTTTTAAAAAAATGAAGAAAAGGCTTTTAAAATATGCAGTAATAGAGAAAGGGCTCCTCAGAAGCTGAGGCTCCTATTATTTTTTTTTTTTAATACTATGGAATGCTCTAGGTTCACTGAACAAGAGATTCTGAAATTTTGGCCTCTGCTATGGCTTCTTTAGCTGTTTGAATACTTTGGATTTGGCCAAACCACACAGATTTTCCTATTAGGCCATCCAGCATAGTGGCCGGGCCCAGAGACATTACTCTATATGAAAAATCTCAAAAAAGCCAAAATGCCATTCAGGTCTTTGATGGTGACCAGCACCTAAAATAACAACTGAAAACTAAAACATCTTGGATCTCATTAGAAGGTACAATCCTCCCTCTACTTTTGCAGGTTTGACTTTAAGGATTTGATTAATCACAAGGCATGTGCTTGCCTCCTACAGCCTCACAATTTTCCTTCTCCCATTCCTTCACCCCAGGCTTGCCAGGCTTATGTTTAAAATTGATGTTTTTGCTTTTTGGGTGAGCAACCACCCCCCCACTGCTGGAGGTGTGTGCTCTCTCCCATGTGGCTACACTTTCTGCTATGTAATGGCTGCTGATTGATCAGGTGCTCTCTTTGCTCCTTCCCCTCCCTCTTCAAGATGGCTGCCAGAAATAACCAGGAGGGAAGAACTGTGCTTTTCTCCCTTTGAGGGGAAAGCACCAGTAACCCCTTTACTGTGTCTTTTTTGTCCCCCCTCCCCCATTCCCAACACTGGAGCCAGAGGTGAAGGAATGGGAGGGGGAGCTCTGGAGGGGGATTGCTGGGGTGAGAGTTGTTTGCAATTTTTCCACTTTTGCAAGGGTTCTGTGCCCCTAACCCTTGTGAATGAGGATGGACTACAGTAATAGATCAGGGGTCCAGCTTGAAGGCACACATAACAATAACAACAGATCTCATTCAGCTGTCTTGATGTGGTTGGTCTGCAGCTCCAAGCATTGCACAGCACTGGCTAGGCTAACAAGGCCTGCTTGGATTTGTAGTCCAGCAACTGTCATATGATTTCAACTCTTGCTATAGCTCAAGGATAGGTGACTATAAAAGGCTATTTGGCCACATTAGCCCTTCAGGTGATCTTGGGGGGATGCAACTGCTCTCACACAAATATACATATCTACAAATTTAAAATTGCTCCCAAACACCTCTAGGAACATGGAGGCATTTTCACCACATTTGGTTTTGTTTTTTTTTAAATGGTCTCTACTGGACCTAAACTGGCCCAGGAAGCCTGCCAGATGTGGTAGAAATGCACCCCTCATGAAAATTTTGGAGCATTTCAAGGCAAAAGAATTTTTTATGAAATTTTGCAAACAATTTTTTTGAAACCTGGGGCAAGCAAGGGGCCTCCAAATGTTAGAAATGTCCTCCACAGCCATTGAGTTCATTTGGGGGTATTCTGGAGGAAAAGAAAAAAAAAAAACTTCTGAAACAATGTTGCCAAAAGATATTTTTTGACTCCTGGGGGGGCCACAAAAATGGCCCTGGGAGGCACATGCGATTATGTGAGTTGTACTTTGCCCACTCCTGCTATAGATGAGGCTTATATAGTGATTGATGGTTATACTAGCATCACCTGAAATTCATTCCAAATATTCGGTCTGAGCAGAGGGTACACTTAACTAAAGCTGAGCAGATTTTGAGGGGGCCCACAAATCCCAAAATGTTCCAGCCTCTGGCCATGCTGGCTGTGGCATTCTGGGAACCACAGTCCAAAAAGTAAGTTTTCCAAGCTCTCGTTTTAAATGATCCTACATGTTCTTCCCAGTTTTAGAGAAAACATGCTGCATATTCTCACTCACAATTGATAAAGTTAAGAATGCTTTTAGTTTCAGAAAAAGTACAGAAAGAAGCTGTGTCTTTTGTTACAATAGCTTGAGATGAGAAGAACAAAATACTTTTCTGCTGTTACCAACTGCAATTTTGACATCATTTGTGAAAACCAAGGTCCTTAGTCTAAATGTGGTCAATGCTCAGGGCTTCTGGGAGCTGAAGTCCACGAACATCTGGGGACCCACAGGTTGAGAACCACTGATTTAGGCCAATATAACTGCTGCTTCGTAGACTGTATCTTTAAGAATTAAGTATGACTTGCTTTCAAATGCATTCACATCCTTCCCCTCTTTTTTCAAATTTTGCTCAGAAGCTGTATCCATAAACCTGTCCAACCTGTAGCAATTTAAGGGATAAAAAATGGAAGGATGCAGTAACTTTGGTATTTCCCCTTTCCTCCAATGGACAGGAATTGCTGCCAGGGGAATGAAGAAGAGACACCTGAATCTCCATTTAATGAAGTCAGTTGGCCAAACAGGCCATACAGCTGAACCTCGGGAGCTTCCTGTACATTGAAGATTTTTACCATGGAGTTGCAAAACAGCAGTGTAATCCAAAAGAAGGAACAGAGGGGATGTGCTTGTATTATGACCAGACCACTTTTTGGATTAGTGTAGCTATTAGAACACAACCATGCATCTTTCACAAGCACACATTGGCCAAGATCCTGAAACACACTGGGCAAGTTCCGTTGCCCAGCCACCTATGTCAAAGTCAATCAAAACCTGTTGTTGTTGTTGTTGTCGTTAATGATGATATTGTTGTTTGTCTTCAAGGCATTTCCAGCTTATGGTGATCCTACAATGAACCTATCACAGGATTTTCTTGGCAAGATTTTTTCAAAGGGGGCTTTCTGTTGCCTTCCTCTGAGGTCCAGGGAATGTGACTTGCCCAGGTTCACCAAGAGGGCTTCCGTGACTAAGTGGGAATTTGAAACAAAGGCTGGATGGCCATCTGTTGGTAATGCTTTGATGGTATGTTCCTGTATGGCAGTGGTTCTCAACCTGTGGGTCCCCAGATGTTTTTGGACTTCAGCTCCCAGAAGCCCCAGCCACTATGGTCAATGCTCAGGGCTTCTGGGAGCTGAAGTCCAAAACATCTGGGGACCCACAGGTTGAGAACCACTGCTGTATGGCAAGGGGTTGGACTCAATGGCCCTTGTGTCTTCCAAGTCTACAGTTCTTTGATCCTAGTCCAACATACAAACTACTATACCACACTTGCTCAGAAGCCACCTTCTGCTATATTGAACCTTCTCATTCCATCCTAAACCCAACTGTTACTCCAAACTAAAGTAGATCCACAAAATTAATGAGGTATACGGAAGTCTTGATTTACCAAGTGTCCAACAAACTCCCTCAGTTAGATTGAGGCCTTCTTATTTCCTTCCATAAATAGCAACACCCCTCCAAATTTTCAGATAAAATTTCTTTCCTAGATTGAATATAGAACACTGTGCATGCAAAATGTGTGATTTACCACTGAACTATGGCCCTTTCCCAGATCTTATGCTAAGGAGATAAGACAAAGAGAAGAAAGCTATACTTGAGTCATTTGGCAATGCCAGGATTTCAGGATGGTGCAAGTAGATGTCAATAGATTTTTTTTCCTGTCTTCAACCATGATGCCCTCAGGAAAGTTTCCATTTTTCATCTCAGGTTTTCATTGTTTTTGTCTTGGATGAATTTTCAATTATTCCTTGGATTATCCTGAAATGAATATGGTTTAGGTGTAGGTTCCTTGTGCACTCCAGGGATGGAAAGTCAGTGCCCACGTACATTCTTGGGGATAAATTATCCTATTGTGTTTGCTACATGGCAAGGAGCTTCGTAGACATTTGAAATATTTGTGGGATTATATCCAAATGCAGCACTGCCTGGCACGTGCTTTAATTAACTGTTGTTGCGTGTTGTTATTGTTGTTCCCAGAAAAAGTTCAGTTCCTCAGAAAATGTTATAGGGTTGGCCTGGGAAAAAACATACCACAAGCTTAGGAAATACTGTAACATAAATCAAGTTTGTCACTGGCACTGTTCTTCATTAAAAACTTGGTGGAAGAAAAATGTACTAATATAGGTAAACAGGGAAAGAGAAAGGGACGTACACTGTTGCAATAGTGTTAAATGTAGAACTAGGGGTTGGAAAAAATATTTTTAAAAAATTTCCAGAATTAGTTACAGTCCAATAGGTAACTTTTCCATCCTCTTGATAGAATATAGAAGTTTAGAAGTTTGCATTTAAAGACTGATCCACCGATGACTATTAGGCAATTGCCAAACTTGTTTTAAAATGAGTTTTTGTTCAGGTCTTCTGTAGGATATTTTTACAGTTTCCATTTTAAAAAGAGAAACATGAGACAATAGCAGTTGCAAGACCTAACTTTTTAGCCCCATCTCAACTTATGCTATTTATACCACCATGGATTGAGAGAAGCAACCGTGTAACTTTCTGTCAAAATAATGTGCTTGTCTTTGGATGCTATACTCTCTCCCTCTCTCCCTCTCTCTCTTTCTTTCTTTCTGACTGTGTTTATTCTTTTTTCAGTTCCAAGATGGTTTACTATATTGATGTTCAATCTTGAGCTATGTGAGTGGAAGGCACCCTTTGTTGCTCCACCTCAGAGAACAAAACTTGCTCCCCAAGTCCAAGATATTAAAGAAAAAATCCTATGCACACTTATCTCTGAAGAAACCCTAGTGAAATTAGTGGAGCTTACTTTCATACCTTCCAACATTTTGCAGATGAAAACCAGGACACGTGGGCCTAGCAAGAGCAGAGTGTGGTCAAGACGGCAAAAGGTATTAATGAGGAAGAACAGAAAAAGCTAAGAGAGACTGCAGCAGCTTGCTTTTGCCTCAGTTAACTGGAAAGGGCATGATTCTACCTCCTTTCTCCTCGCTTCCTAATGGTTAACTGTAAACTATTTTTGCACCTGAAACTCAGTTTGTGGCAACTGAGGCAAGCTATAGCCATTTGCTTTTGCCTGATCTACTGGTAAAGGCAAAATGCCCCCCTACTCCTAAGTTAACTGACTGCAAACTACTTTTACACTTGGAACTCCTTTGGCACCAATAGATGTAATCCAAGGAAAAAAGTGGGAAGTGGAAAAAGCAGACTGAAACTGGGACATTTTCAAAGCAGCTGAAAAAGTGAGATGAGGGAGGATTGTCCCTGCCAAACTGGGACAAGAGGAAGGTATGTGCTTCAAAGGAGCATCCTTTTCCCCTCCTCAACTACTATATTGGTGTGCTGGCAGAGAGGTAAGATCTTTCAACATGTTGTCTGGATATCGGCCTATCTTTGCTCCTATTGCAGTTCAGCCTGACTTTTTGTTGTTGTTATTGTTACATTTACAGTTACAGGGAGTTTGGCCTCATTAAACAGTAGAGGTGGAATATAATACAGATCAAGTGCTGATGCCCCATGTTCTCTTCTCTCATGTGTGTGTGTGTGTGTGTGTGTGTGTGAGAGAGAGAGAGAGAGAGAGATGTAAGCCATTTCTGCACTAGACTTTTATAGCGCTATTATCCTACTTTCAACATCCTATGGAATCCTGGGGTTTGCAGTTTCAGGATGGCCCCTCCTGAAAATGCAAACCCCAGGATTCCACAGGATGTTGAAAGCAGAATAATAGTTCTATAACAGTCTAGTGCGGAAATGGCCATAAACTCCTAAGAAGGCCTGTTACAATCTGTCAGGAACTCTCTGGATCTGTTCTGAGTCCTTGTCACTTCATTTGAACAGTGTTGCACATTGAGCTGTTAGATACAGATTGTTTACTCACTGCAGCCTACTTTTCAAATAAGCCCTTTCCCCATTAGGGTCTCTGTTTTCTAGAAAAACAGTTTTCTTCTCCTAATGCTACCCTTTCCACAACAGCTTAAAGTAAAGCATTTACCACATCATCAGTCATAAATAAAACACAATGCTAGAAGTACTCTTAGCAACATTATTCGGGGGCCCTTCCGAAACAAAAACACAGGCAGCAGCCTCCCCCCACCCCAATTTCCTCACCAGCGACAGAGGTGGGAATTGAGTCTCGTGCTTATATTCTGAAATATGCCCCAGTATCTGTTTCACCCTGACACGTACCAGCATGAAAATGGCATTTAATGGGACAGGGATTTACAACTGGACATTAACCATGGGCATGTGGAAACATTATTAGGTAAATTTATACTTAGCTACCCTTTGCTGCCTTCCCATAACAGCAACAAAAAAAGGTAGTACAGATATCATGTGCCAAGTATAGCATTTGAGCCTGTTTTAATGGAATGGCAAGAAAGCAGCTTAGTGAGCAACCTGGCTGACTAATTGCCATATATCTTAATAAGAAACATCCCCGTGGTTTACTTCCTCCATAGGTTAACACCCAGCTATGCTGTAAAGAGCATCAGCTAGTGAGGCAGCCCTGAAAGGAAAAGTCAGGGTAATAAATAACATTCTGTGAATTCCATGATGAAAGAAAGGTGGGATATAAATGTACTAGATAAATAAATAAAATAAAATAAAAAGTCTCCAGTTTATGTGCTGGTCTTGCTCACCTTGAAGTCATTCAGTGGACATTTTCTTGCTGACTTCCACCTAACCAAGAAGCAGCCCCATGAAATTTTATAAGGTACTGAAGGCTCATAAAATACTAATGAACTTCCTGGGCTCTCTCTTTTCTGCAGTTCATTACGGTGATTGAGCCGCAGTTTGTGAAAGAGTCTGCCAACCCATTTCTGCTGTATCCCCCCCCCAAATCCTGTACAAAGCAGCAACTGAGTCTGTGTCCTGTGTTGAGGGGGGGCAACTGCCATGGGGCCGAGGCCCACTTTTCAGTTTAGTCAAGGTCTCAAGGGCTCCCCAAAAGTGTTTTCTTTTTCTTGGGCTTATTAAAGGCTTTCAAGTTAGGATGCATAAAATTATTTTACCTATGTGTAAAATAGATTTTAAAATGAGCTGAAGTTAATTATAATTTCACTCTTCATTCAATATAATTAAATTCCCCTCTGCTCTTTATTAACAAAAAATGCCTGAAATCTCTAGATCTGAAGCCTCCCTTTCACTCCTCTGGCCAAATTGCTCAAGCTCTCATGAAGAGAGCTTCCATGTTACCAGCTACCTCAAGAGAGATGTCTCAGACTGAACCTTTATAGGCGCCTGGCACAAAAATACTGGAAACTGCCTGTCTGAAATAAGACAGGATTTATCCTCTGTTTAGGGTCTAATAGGTCACCAAGGTATATGAAAATGTGTTTTTTAAAAAATCACCATGTTTGTGACTGTTTTAATTTTCCAGTACAAGTCGATGGGAGGACTGATGATCTGGATTTCTTCATCTCTAATAAGATGTGGAAATCCAGGTCAAATCAGATCAGGTCTGAATTGATCCAGACTGAAGTGGGCCCAGACCCAGTTGCTAAACTAAACTCTGAACAGAGTCAGGGGCTACGCACAGCTCTAGGCCATTTCCACACTACACTGTCATAGTGCTATCATTCCGTTTTCAACATCCTGTGGAATCCTGGAGGTTGTAGTTTACTGAGGCCAGAGAGCTCTCTGGCTGAGAACTCTAAATGCCCTTCCCTAAACTGCAAACCTCAGGATTCCATAGGATGTTGAAAGTGGAATAATAGCACTATAACAATGTAGCACAGAAATGAGCATAGTCCTGTGCTCAGACCACAAGATGTTATCCAGTCCTGTCTGTCCTTGTCTCTACCTCTGTCCCAAACTAGCCCTAGGTAGATATTTTGGCACACTCATGTTCAGGTGCTGCCTGCAGAGGGGAGATAGAGGGTGGAAAATTGCCCCCTTCCACACCGGGCAGTTATCTACCTCATATTAAGCCACCCCATGACTTTGTATAGAAGAGTATGGCTACCCCTCTGTTCAACTTAGCTACTCAAAAGCTTCCATATCTTCTAAAGTGAAGTTCACTTGGTGAAAAGTACTATTGTTTACAGATCAGACATCTTTGACTCAAGAATTAAGGGTAGCTCTGGCTAGGTTGCTGATTGCATAGGATGAAATTTTGATTCAGGATTCAAGACCTAGAGGATGTGTTTCTCTGTTGTGCCAAATTATATCAAACTTTCAAACAAAACAGAACACATCTAAAGTTTTGCACTAGAGTGGACTGGTGCACTAGTACAAACACTTAGTACTAAGCTTACATGTCTTGTTAAGCAAGGCGTGTGCTCTACCTCTCTCACTTTCTCTGCACACCAAAGGAACAATTGGATCACATATTGGTACATAAATATTGCCTTTTGAAAAGCCAGCTTTTTTCCTCCTTTTGGAGTTTGGTGGGCAAACAGCCTAGAAAGGCTAAGGCATTTGCCAGATAATGAATGTCTGACCAGCACTGCTAACCCAACTCCAGTCTCACTCAGATCATAAGTCAGGAATGCTCTCCTATTGCACCTTTCCAGCTTTCTCCTCACTGTTGTAATGACCATGACAGACAAGCATGTTTCAAAGGTGCAAAAGTCAGCTTGGCGGGAAATGTACCAGAACTACTCTTTCCACTTACACATTTTCAGTGGTCCAAGAAACACAATTAATTAGTGTTATTGAGCCGTTTTTCTCCCTAATAAAATTATTTCAGAGTGGTTATATGACAAGCTGGGGTACTATAGTCTACATACTGAAGTAATTAGCAGGGCCTTTGATTATATTATGACAAGTTCAAACACGTTGTTTGGAACACTCTGCACATGGAAAACACATGTTGCACTGAATCCTGTACATAGTCTTTTAGATTAGAGGTGCTGATGAATTATGTGGAAATTATTATACAACCTGATGGCACATTATGGCCAGTACAACTATGGGCTTCCCAGACACGTTATTTGAAAAAAGCAGTCCGTTGTTTTTAAATTAGCAAGAAAACAAACAAGTGTCAGGATGTATATATATATCTACTCAAGTTCACTTCTCTATAAGCCCTTTAAGCAAACAAATAAAGAAAAACAACCAGAGAGCCAAAGCTCAGAGCTTTAACATAAAACCAGGGGATTCTGAAAAAGCAATATTTGTTGTTGTTAACTGCTGTCATGTTGACTTCGACCTATGGTGACCCTATGAATGAGAAATTTCCAAGTCATCCTGTCCTCAACTGTTCTGTTCAGGTCTTGCAGATTCAGGGACGTGCCTTCTTTGATTAAGGCCCTTTTCGCATGCCAGTCCTGTTGCAAAATGGCCTCAGGAGTGTCGTGTGATTGCGAGGACCGTTCCACATGACCTCCTCGCAATCGCACGATACTCCCAAGGCCATTAGGGGGCAATCGTGCATTATATCATTTTCAGCTCATTGCCGAAAATGTTGTGCGATCGCACGTCGCTCCTGTGCCCCACACGCATTTACCTTGAGTGCGGAGGCTCTGGACACGCAGCTATTGCGCTTCCTCCCCCAGCGCAACCTGGGAAAGTATCTGACTGCACTGCAGAAGGAAGGGGTGGAGCGCTTGCGCTTCCTTCTGGCCAGCACAGAGCTGGTGCAGAGGGGAAGCAGAAGGGACGCGAGTGCCTCCTGGATGAGGCTTTCCATGCAATCCCTGCATGACGCCAGCGGCACCACATAAGGTGCAAAAAGGGCCTATGTCTATCCTTCTGTAAGGCAGTCTTCCTCTTTTCCTACTGCCTTCCACCTGTCCAAGCATTATTGTCTTTTCTAGTGGGTCATGTCTTCTCATGGCGCAGCCAAAGTGCAACAGTCTCAGTTTAGTCATTTTGGCATCTAAAGAGAGTCCAGGCTTGATTTGCTCTAGGAACCATTTATTTGTACCTTTATCCAGCTCCACATTTCAAGGGAGTTGATTTTCTTCCTACCAGCTTTCACAACCACGCATAGAGACTGGAAATACAACAGCATGGACAATCCTAAATTTAGTATTCAATTATATACCTTTATACTTCTTACACCGCATTCTGTACATTATAGCTATAGCAGGATGATTAACTTGGTGTTCTTACTTCTAAAATAGTGTCTCATCTTATGATGCAGTAAGATCAGCCACAGTGTCTGGATTGCATCTAAAACACCATGGTCACTTTGGAGAGCTATGTCCGGAAGAAAGTAGATCATATTTTCCCATTCCATTTGAGCAAAGCATTGAAACTTTATTTCTTTGAACTAAAATTCCCAGAGTCTTTTAGCCACTAAGGCCAATAGCCATGTAGACTGAGAGCTTCTGGAAATGCAGTCCCTAGAAACAACTTTTCTATGTATAGCATTCAAATTAAAAAACACCGAGAGTAAGGGTCTTTCCGCACCCTACCTTTATCCCGGTGGCAGCCAGTGATGACGGCAACAGCAGCTCTCTCAGGAGGGGAGAGGAATGGAGCGTTCCCCTCCTCACCGGCTGCCTCTGGGATCCAGGAAGTACCGTAGCCACTCCTTTTCCTGCCACAGTGTAGCCGCGTACTGTCCCAGGCTGTACTGGGAAAGGAAGCCCAGCTATTGCCCTTCCAGGACCTCTGCAAGCAAGGTATGTGTGACCGCATGGTGGGAAGGCAGCACAATCTCTGCTCATTGATGGGGAAAACCCATCAATGATTTGCGACGTGATCACGCCAGCTGGGTGTGGGAAAAGGATGAGACTGGGACAATGACATGCATAAGCGTCATCTGAGTCCCATCATTTTCCCATCCTCATGGTGGGTTGGGTGCATCGAGCAAAAAGGGCCTCAGTCTACACACACATACTTGTCAAGGCACTAGTCTCACCCTGAGATTCCTCCCCCTTGCCTTGAGAAAATTAGAAGCGAGACCAGCTCCTGAGATCTGGGAACCCTATATCCCCAGCCTTGGTCCAG
Organism: Iguana delicatissima; assembly: GCA_948472985.1. Classification (NCBI taxonomy): domain Eukaryota; kingdom Metazoa; phylum Chordata; class Lepidosauria; order Squamata; family Iguanidae; genus Iguana; species Iguana delicatissima. The sequence goes on along the minus strand of CAOKZL010002586.1, from coordinate 6,563 downwards.
CCACACTAAACACTTGCTTTCTTGTTACCTTCACCCTCATTTCATTAACAGGTAGGAGAATGAGCAGGGACTCTACCAATGAAATGAAAGACTGTAAAGGTTAGAAGTAAGCATTACGATAGTATTGCAATTTGACCACCGTTTTGCAAACCTCAAAAGTCAATATATATTCAAAGTTCAGACCCTATAGGCCTTAACAGCATTTATGCCTGTCACAGTGTCTATGGACTCCAGAAAAATTGGGCCTTCATCCACCCCACCTTCTCCTTCCTTCTGAAAGCCCATCTGCATTACATAGAATCTTGCTTCACTCAACACTATAAATGACTGATGAGGCTATTTCTATGGCAAAAGAAGAGGGACCATTCCAGCTGGCAGCCATCTCTATGGCAAATCACCCAACGCAGTGGAGGATTCCAGCAGTCAGATCAAAATCCCACCCTGGCTAAGAGCAGAAAAGCATTCCCAGCCTAGCAACTTGCCCAGAAGACCTCTTGCCTAATTAACTGCTGCAGGTGGATGGCTCTGCCTCTCCCTAGGTTTGTTTTCATAGCTATCACATATGGCTGGGCTGAAAGGTTCCTCTCCTCTATTAATTTGACACCTTTGAGGTGGAATTATTTGGGTGATAAGTATCATTCCCCACCACCACACACAAGAAACTCATAAAAAACTAATCTCTATCAATTTATGAGGGAAAGAATTAGGTATAATATTAAAGCATAAGGTGTCAGCTGGGCTTGTTCCATTTTAATTTAAAAGCAAGAGTTCAGAGGAAAGCTTTCTTTCCCCAGATTTCTCCTACATCTGTGCGTGTGTGCAAAGATCACCAAATCAGCCTACCTCTAAAGGTTCATTCCCATTCAGGGCAATGGCAAAGTTCAATTAGGATGGTAATCCAATGAGATCTCTGTTGATTGAGTTTTACACATGGTACTCTGGTCATGTCAGTGTCCAAGGCACAGGCCACAATTACTGCTTGGTGCCTCTTAGCACGCTATATATTGCAGCAATCAGCAGCAGAGCCAAATCCAGACTTCAGATGTACCAAGGTGCTTATCAAGCTCAGTTCTTATTGTCCTGCCTGGCTATGGATTGCACACTCCTGTTCCCTTCACAAATGGCATTTTCCAGAATAAGATAAAGAAAGAATGTCACTTTTCTGCACTTCTGGATCATTCAGAAGAAGGAAGTCATTAGGAGAGGTTATGAAGTTATTATTCCTAGTACATTCTATAAATTCTCTCAGCTTCAGATGAAGGAAAAGGCAAACCCCGTCTGAACAAATTTTGCCAAGAAAATCCTGTAACAGGTTTGCCTCAGGGTCACCATAAGTCAGAAATGACTTGAAGGCACACAACAACAACAACCAGACAACTTGATTTTGTACTAGTCAAGATGGCTATACCTCATCTCCAGTATCAGAGAAGCTATGCATCTATGGCCATTTCTGCACTAGACTGTTATAGCGCTATGATTCCACTTTCAACATCCTATGGAATCCTGGGGCTTGCAGTTTTGGGAGGCGCCGGCTGGCCCCTCCCAACAGTCTAGTGTGGAAATGGCCTATGTATCAGTTGCCAAGGACTGCAAGACAGATGACACAGTTGTGCTCTTGCCCTGCTAGTGGGGTCCCATAGGCAACTGATTGGTCAGTGTGTGTGAACAAAATGTTGAGTTAAATAGGCCGTAGGTGACATTTCAGCATGGCTTTTTGTATGTTTTTAAAACTGCTGTGGCAGAGAAAGGGAACAGAGACATTTTTGGTCTAAGTACCACTGAGAGGATGTACATGGTGACAAGACAAAATGCTGGAAAGAAACTTGTACATTTCTAACCCATGCAGTTGCAAACTGATACAATATTTTGAAAGGTTTTCTAGAATTTTGCTACCAAGTGGAGTATTCCCAAGACCATCAACATTTAACTTTCAACTTGTGGATGGTTTCACATAAAAAGGAAGCATGAATCAGCCACTGTACTCACCTTTCTAGTGGCAGGGAAGCTGGCAACAAGAGCTGTTATTCTCAAGTAAGACTAATGGTATATGTGTATTGCCTACCGCTCAAACCTAGATCCAAGTTGAAAGCACCCCAAACTAAATCACGCAAGCTGTGGAACATTGCACAGTGGTTTGCTTTCCATTGGGCTAAGATGATCATGCAGTGGACTTCTGAGTTCTCCAGTAGACACAAGGAAAGTGATCCACCGGACAACTTGGTTCCAAGCCTTTTCCTTGTTTGTTTCATTGGAATACCAACTTTCCTCCAATGAGTTTTGCATGGAGTATATCAACGATTCTTTTCCCCATTTTATTTTCATAGAAACCCTGTGAGCTAAAGCAGGCTGAAAGGCAATAATTGGCCCAAGTTCACCTATGTGTTACATGGCTCAAGGAAGATTAGAGCCTGGTTCTCTCAAGTACCAGTTTAGCACTCTAACCACTACACAACACTGGCTATCAATTCAAAGCTCTAAAAGTAAAAAACAAACAAAAAAACAGTATTTTTCTTCTGGTTTAAGATGCAACACCGGTATAGATGTCCCAGAGTACTAATGTAATATTATCATACTGTCAAGCCTTTTTAATGATCTTATAGTCCTAATTTGGATTAGCTGAAGTTTCTAGAATGTTTTCAAAGGCAACCTCACATTGCAGGGATCCAACCAAGAGTTTACCAGAGTATGGATAGCTGCAGCAAGGCTAAATGCCATTTAATAATGCTATGCCCCTAACCTCATATTGCAAAAGAGTTCTTTGTGGTGATGCCCCAGACTGAAGAAAAAGGACGATGTGCCAGGCAGTTTCAGTGGTCTTTCTGCATTGTTGGTTCCCAGTCTATCCATTTCTCTACTTGTTTGCCAGTGTTACTAAATCAGAAACTACTAGAAACTTTGCTGAGAGTCTGGGACCAAGAGCACTATTGCATTTTCCATCAGCCCCTGCAAAAGCTAACTAGATGGGAGCACCACCTCTGCTCAGTTCTGAGAGAAACCAGTCCTCTTGCCCTGAATGTTTCCACAGCCATTAGCAACCCATAAACTGTAAGCTCCTTGATCTTTCAAAATATGTTGTAAGGAAGCCAAACCTCTTCTATAACCACCCAAGCTTTCTTCTCCTTCTCTAATGGCAATGGTCCCTCCTTACGTTGTAAATAACCCCCTGCCCACAGAAAGCTGTTTTAGAAATTAAGCATCTCTTCTCATTTGATAGCTTATATAGCCAAAGCTTTACAAAATTCATAGATTTCATTCACACTAGTTACATGGTCTTTCCATTATTCTTTCCCACTGGGAAATTCCATCGACGGCCTTTTTTTACAGGTTCTTCAAGCACCACCATATGAAAGAGTTTGTGAGTAACACTGCCGAGAGTGGGGCTGGGGGTCCCATCATCTTGCACCTTGGGTAATCACTCGCACTTGTGCAAAACAAGAGTAATTTCACTAGCTGCGTACCTGCCTCCCATGTCTAGCAGATAAGCAAACGTCTCAGGCAGTTTTAGAACAGCTCTTTAATATCCAAAGTGTTTAGAACCAAAGGACTATTGAGATATATTGATCAAGTGGATACAAATGAGAGAAGAATCATTTACAGGCACTGAGGAAAGTTTCTTTGGGGACTACAGTTTTCAGTATCCACAATCATTGGCCATGCTGGGTAGGCGACTTAGGGATTATTGTCCCTCTGAAAATAATAAATGTGCGAAGCTATTTTCCCCTTCAGGATAGGGTCTGATTTCCCCCCACAGCAACACCAAAAATGGAGGCCAGCAGCCCATATACCCAGGAAAACAAGTGCTAAAGTGTTGTGCCGCCTGAGGAATGAAGAGCCAATCCACATGTTCAAAATGAGCACAGTAGTAATTCCTTCCTGGACTGGACTATTTTCAATAGGACAGCAGGAGATCCTGGCCCTTTTCGCACGGCATTTGCCATGCGAAAGGGCGCCTGGAGCGTCACACGATTGTGAGGAACGATCTGCACGATGCACTCACAATCATGGAATGCTCCAGGGTAGGGCAGGCGCCGCTCGCGTACTTTTTCATTTTCAGCTTTCCGCTGAAAATGGTGCGCAATCACACATTCCTCCAGGGCCCTGGGTATACTTGCTATGCGTGTGGAGCCTCTGGAGCCACAGCGATCATGCTTCCTGCCCCAGTGCAGCCTGGGAAACTCCCAAGCTGCACTTCGGAAGGAAGAGGTGGGGCTCTTGCGCTGCCTGCTTGAGAGCCGGCAGCTTGTGTGGAGCTGAAGCAGCAGGGACGCAAGAGCTTCTTGCTGGAGGCTGCTCGCGTGATCCCCGCATCCCAGCGCTGAGAGAAGGTGAGTTTTGGAAAGGGCCCACGTGTCTGAATGATGCCTAACATTAAGAAACATTGAAAATAGAATACTAGCATGTCACAACTAGGCTAGACTTTTCATTTATCATACACTAACTTTACACATACAAGGAGTTTTATGACATGGTAGCATTTAAGCTACACTTGTATTCTGAAACATATGGTCCTAAGAATATTTTCAGGGAACTTTGCACTCTGTAAATCAGATATATTTAGGCTGGCATTCTACATTGGCTACTTAGTAAAGCAGGACCTCTGTCACACTACTTTGTTGTGCTCTTTCTGGTTGGCAAGAGGAGGGTGGAAAAGTCACCTGCTTGTGCCTCCATTTCCAGCAGAATGGACTCCCTTCTCTCCATGATGCTGCCGTCTGGTAAGGCAGATTTGAAGAGGCAGTTACCATTATGGCAATAGTGCCACAATCATGAATAGGTAGGGACTGTGAATACAGATCCATTATGAATATGTAAGTCTTGGTTATGCGTCCATAAGTATGATTCAAAATTCTGGCCATATTAATTTATTTATTCAATACCCCCATCGTTAAACTGTAGAATTTATAAGATACGGCAGCTGTCAAGTTGGAAACTTTCAAAAGGGGATAGGGTAAATTCATGACGATTGGAGCCACCGTTGGCTCCCACACAGAGGCAGTGTGGCTCAATATGTCAGTTGTCCTGGAACATGAGATGGAAGGTGCATTTGCTCTTGGCAGAATTCCCAAGGATAAATGGTCAACAACTGTATGAACAGAATGCTGCTGGACTGCATAGGTCTTTGGTCTGGGCCAGCAGGGCTCTTGTTACGTTAACAAAAAAATTAAAAAGAAAAAAAAATGCTTCGATGCTAAAAGTGGGCCAATACAATTGCTAATTGACTCTGAAAACAGGTAATTTTGAACCAATTTTTTTTTTAAATGACAGCTTGTTTACTTACTAATTTACTTAAATAAATTAGGACAATGTTGTTTTCTTTCGTATCTTGCTTTTCTCTGAAGGTTAGGATACAAGGCAGACTTCAATATATTAAAATCTACTATAAGTCAAAGTTTGTCTGTCTCTGTCAGGCAAAGACCTCATATGATTGGCTGTGTCAAGCGAAGACCTCATATGATTGGCTGCCTAAGAAGATTTTATGGAATCCTGGGGTTTGCAGTTCAAGGAGGGGCCTGTAGAATTCTCAGCGAGAGAGCTCTTGGGCCTCAGTCAACTGTGCCTGTCTTGAATAGACTGGTTGCTATGGAGATGAGGCCCAGTAGCAAGGAAGAGGGCGGTGTATTCCCTTAGGAACCCAACCTCTGTACGTTAATAACTCTGAATACAGATTGGATTGGGGAATATGGGGAAAAGTTACAGGTACTGGACAAGACAGTTTGGGAAATTAGAGATGCAAGATGTCAAATCTTTCTAACCTATGAGGAAATAAAATCCTGGGCAACGCCAGGTATATATGCTAATCTCCTGTAAAACACTGTAAATTCTAAATATAAAATTATACATTAACTTAAAACAGTCTTTAAAACACTTTGCAATACTACTTTAACAAATATATTAAAACATTGAAAGTCCAATGTGTCTCCTTAGAGTCTAAATTTTAGATCCAGCTAGTTATTAAATAACTATAACAAATAACATTTGAATGAAAGCTCTTTACCTGCTGGTGGAAAGGCAACAGCTCCCCTGCCACTAGAAAGCAACAAGATTGGGAGAGGCATTCCATAATTTAGGAATGGCCACTAAGAAGGTCTTCTCCAATGCCTCCATCAGACATATCTCTAACAGCGGAAGGACTGAGAGAAAGGCCTCTGTTGTTGTGTGCCTTCAAGTCATTCCTGACATGGGGTTTTCTTGGCAAGATTTGTTCAGAGGTGGGTTTACTTTTGCCTTCCTCAGAGACTGAGATAGTGTGACTTGCCCAAGATCACCCAGTGAGTTTCCATGGCCAAGTGAGGATTCGAACTGTGGTTTGCAGAGTCATAACCAAATGCTCAAACCAATACACCACACAGGCCTCTCCTACAGCTCTCAAAACTCAAGTAGTTTCATGCAGGAGATGCAGTCCTTCAGACAACCTGGACTCCAACTGTATAGAGCTTTATAGTTTTACCATACTCATTGTTGACAGATATGTAACCTCTTAAAGAAATCGTTTAGAAGCTGGGATACAGAGATTTTGCTTTTATAAACTCTTGATACTCAGTTTCTGCAGAATTGCTTACTCC
>CAOKZL010002585.1:0-196257 GCA_948472985.1 Iguana delicatissima | reverse complement strand
CAGGAAAACCAAGACAGGCATAAAGATATAAAGAAGAGTAGTCTGGGCTCAGTTCTAAGCATCTGGAAAACAAGGTAGAGCTTCCGAGCTGGCTTGGGTTTCTTTTCCTCTGAGTGGGAGACAGACAGACATTGCTTCCAGTGGCTGATGAATGTTTGCTGCTTTTTCTTGGCAGATTTTGTTGTTCAGTGAGAACAGCTGAGGCAGCACCACCTGAATTGCCGGTGTATCAAGTCCCTCCTCAAACACTCCTATACTGCTGCTGTCGCAGAGGGAGGCACAATGCTGTGTGATCCCACTCCCAAATATCCACATTGATATACTGGGACACACATCCCCCATGCTCTGCTTATTCATTTTTTAAAAATAAACATTGGCTTGATTTGAAACTCAAACTATCACAAGCACAAAAAGAAGTAAAGCTAAAGGCACTTTGATACATTTTAAATGGCTCCTCCACCATTTTTAAACTGTCATCAAAAAAGAAACAGATCCACCTATGCTAGGATTCTGCATGGATTCTTATATTTAGGAAATGGATGATTGCTTGTGCAATGCATAGTCCTCTTTGTTCAAATATAGCCACTTTAGGGTGGCGGGATCTCCTCAAAGGCCAGTAATATGCTCCTCCTTCCTTTTGCATGCATTGTTTGCTGGTCATTGCTCAGAGTGAGAGATGGGCACATGTCCTTCCAGTTCATCTGTTTTAACTTCCTCAGCTCAAGATTCTGCCTGAGGATTTAATCAGGTTCAAAACAACCCTTCCAGTAGTCTTCTTGGTCTGCCATTTGGTTAAGTGGTAATCAGTACAGAGATTGGCACAATCCACTTGTGAACTGTGTTAAATCATGAATTGTGCTGAATACACTGCTTCACATAGCATAGGGCTGGCCTTCCAGAATCCATGCTCCTCTAGATGTTCTCAGACAGTGACTCCACCTAGCTTTAGCCGGTGGTGAGGGACATTGGTGAGAAATATTGCAGTCCCCCATCTGGTCTCAAGGACTTCTGTCCATCCTGATTATTTTGTCCAAGATATCTGGAGCACTTTGATGGCTGGCTTGTTGAGGAGTGCTGACAAAAAAAGTATCTATCTTTCTATGTTCACTTCCTGCTTTTCCAATTGAGTCCAATAGTCTCCAACAAGGAAAATGGGCAGCCGGTGTGTGACTATGTCCATAATTAATAAAGGTCAAAAGAGAATATGTCTTTCAGTTTTCTTTATACATGTATGTGGGGTGGACCAGCATGTGAGGCAGGTTTTCCTCTCCGTTGTAGATGACCTTTACCATTCCATTTATTCAAAAGTCCAAGGAGTCATCTTTGTCAGCCAGAGGTCTCCTACTTGTCAATATCCCCCTTAATCCTTTCATCCTCTTATTTATGACAATGAATCTGGCAATAGAATAACTGATAATTCTGAAAGAAAGGGGAGGATGTCTAAATCCAATTGTTAGCCTCAACCAGAACAAATCCACTGTATCAACTGCTGAATGGGAAATTAACATGGAGGCAAAACTCTGATTTACCAAGTCTACTCTAATTGGAAGTACCAATTGGATTTAGCCCATGAAATGAAGTGAGCCCAGGCTTTGGGATCTGGTGAAGATGTAGTGGAACTAGCAGCGCCTTTTCAATGAGAACTAAGGGATAGTGGAGTTTTATTATCTGATTAAAGAAGGAGTCAAAACCACAGAGAGACAGGAAACTCATGAGACACACACAACATGTAAGATCACTCACCTCACTCCTAGAAGAACAATAAACTTCATTTTAAGCGTCTGAAAAATTTTAGGTGTCAGGCTGCAACTATGCAAACTCCAGTTGTGCTGAATAATAATAAGAAATACTCCACTTGAAAAACAAAGAACTATGAAACAACTCCTCTAACAAGGGTTCTGATTCCTAGTTCTCTGATTCATTTACAGGTATACCTCAGTTAATAAGGTAGATATGTTCCTGGGCATTACTACTTTAATAGCAAATTTAGTACCAGAGGTAGAAATAACATGGAAAGAATAGGGATAGGTTCCTCCACTGCAAAAAGGAAGAGCAGTTCAACATGTTTCAGCAAAACCCTTTTTCCTCCCAAAAAACAAACAATACACACGTAGGAAATGAAAAAAACTGAGTCATATAAGCCTTGCATAAGTAAACAAAAACATTATAAACTTTCTAGAGACTTAAAAGCTCTTTCTAGAATTCATCTAGGGATGTTTTCTTTTTCCCCACCAACCTCCACTTTTCTTATGATTTTGATTTTGGTTTGATGGCCAGACCAAACACTGGGGCTAGCTGGTAAGGCAGATTTATCTGCTTGCCCCTTTTTCCTGTTTTGCTATTCACCCATACTCAGCAAGAGATTCTGGAGGCAGCTGCTGTTTACTTTGTAGGCAGGCATACACAGCGATGGCAGGATTGGCTATAGTAGAATCTCATTTTTGCCCAGTTCAATCTTTATTGCATTGCTTATTGCAGACACACTGCTATGTTTCTCCAGCCCTCCTTAACTGTCTCCCCAAATGCATCAAGCTAGACAGAGAACAAGAAATAAATAGAGATGGGTGGGCAGGCATAAAAAAACTTTGTAAAAAAGGAGCTTAATTGTCAGATGTTTTGTTAACTGATGTTACCCTAAGAGTTGGGAGACTTTGGGGTCCACCCACAGTTCCAGCATCTCCTTAGAATTTTGGGTGAATTATAACTCAAAGGAGGCCTGCAAGAGGAGGGTAATGGCAGGATCTTTTCATTTATGTATACCAGTACTAACTATAGAGAGACTCCCATTTTGTGTTTATTTGGATTGACAAACACACAAGAAATCAGACACTCTCACAAACTGTACAAAACTATTGGGAAGTGAGGCAGGAAAGGTTGGATACAGAAGTTAGAAATGAAGAGGGTGATAGTTACCAGTCATGAAGAAGAAGGTTGAAGCGATGGGGCTCAGACAGTGTCTGAGGGTAGCACAGAGGGACATAAGTCTGAGATACCACGTGCAGTGTAATATGCCCAGTGCACTACAATTTGCTGGGGCCAAGGCTAGAGTTTATATACCCTATTTCCTACCCTGATGGGAGTGTGCAGGCATAGTGTAATGGCTTTCCTACGAAGGTTACAAAGGAGCCTGGAATGGGTTGATCGTATTAACTCTAGGTGACAAAACCTTGATGTGAGTCATGACAATCTCTTAACGTCTTGATCAGGGAGGAGGTATAGGAAAGATTTCTGTAGAGCAGGATCACAGGATGGTCACTGATTGCTTCACTTGGGCAGTTTCACCTTCTATAATATTTGGGTGTACATGGAGCCTGAAGTGTTGAAAGGATTTATAACAAACGCCTAGCACTGGGTTTTCCCTCCTAATCCTCTCTGAACTTATGACCTGACCATGTCTAAGGTCAGTCTGATCTGGCAACATGCTTTTTGGTCAGCACACTTTCAAACATGTTTTCCAGCCATAATTATATTCAATTATGAAAATGGCATATCCCACAGAGTGGGGGTGTAGGGTATGGTAACACTGTGGTATGCCTGTACTTTTATTTTTTGACCTGTAGAATGTGTTTATAGCTTATAGTGGCCAGGGGAAAGGAACAATGAGGTATCTAGACCTAGTCCTCAAGGAAGCTAATGTGCACAGTCAGTTTTTCAAGTCCATCTTAGATTATGACTCCTGCATGTGACGTGGACTCCATAGTACACAAGTAGGTTAATGCAAAGCCTGTTTCCTGATCTTAAAATACAGTATTCTAGAATCCTGATTACATAGCATTCCTTCTCTAAGCAGTGGGCAATGGGCAACTGGAGTACATTACTCTGGAGAACTAAAAAAACTTCTTTTTTACTTTGTCTTCTTACTGGAGAGCAGGACTAACTGCTACCCTGGAGCTTCTTGGAATTTAGAACCCACATCAATTCCTTCTGAAGAACTGCTGGCAAACTGGATAGGATGGCAGCATAACCAGACATATAGGGTGACCTTGGAGGTCTAGGTTCAGGTTCTCACTGAGCTGTGAAACTCACTGGGTGACCTTGGACCAGTCACTTTCTGTTGTAAGGATAAAGTGAGGAGGAGGAAAAGAATAATATACTCTGCCCTGAGCTCATTGGTGGAAAGGTGGGATTGAAAAAAATCAGAAGAACCTTACTGACTCAGGCCAAAGGCCTCTCTATTCTAACATTCTGTTCACAACATGGGCAATCAGTTGCCTTTGGCAAGACTGCCAGTAGGACACACTTATACATACAAACAGCACAGAATTCACCAATAAATAAAATATTGTTGGGTGAGCGTATGAAACAGAGATGTGGGACCCACAGCATGAATGGGGCCCTGAAACTTTCCCTTCATCTTTGTTTTTATTCCTAAAGTGTTTCTCCCTGTTTGTTTCCCTACAAAAATCAATCTGAAAAGAAGTGGCCAGTGCCCTTCTCTGCTTTCACAGCCCAGTTTTGAAATAGCACAAACACACTTGCTTCACACACACACATTTATTGCAGCCCCTGAGTTTGCTGATTTGTCTTCTGTAACATTGAGTCTGGCTGCAGTTTTATCAGTAGGATTTTATCTTCATGCTGATGACAAAAAGACCTGCCCTGTAATCATTTTGCATCCTGCAGTAAATGAGGCATCAATGTGTTCCACTTCCTGTCAGATTATCATTATTATCAATCATTTTTACATGACACTTTTTATTTGCAAAATGCTTGCTCTTCCTTGCAACAAGCAGAAGAGTTTTGAGTACTATTTTTTCTGCCATTTCTGAAACTTGCATACCCATGGTTTTATTTTCCAAGACGGTTTGCTAAGACAATCCTTCTTAACCCCTAGGTTATGAGGTTGTTGTGCTCAGGTTCTCAGCTTTAAATGACCGGGGACCTCCTCCTAACTTGTTAGTGCAATGCTCTCACCATCTGTTGAGTAGAAGAATTATCTGTCATTGCCCCATCAGAGCAATATTGCTACAAACATACAATGTGATTGCTCATTCCCTTTAAAAATATCAGAGGAGGGGACGCTTGGACCTTTTTCGCACTACAACACTCTTGCGCATCATCCCATCGCAAATTTCAGCAGCACTTTTGCATGTTCCCAATGCTCCTCTCTGCACGCAACTGGCTGTCTGCAGAAGAAAGGGCAAGGGACATGCTCCAACCTTCCAGGCTGCAGCTGGCCTTCTTCTCATGCTGCAGTAGGGGAGGAAGTGCATAGATCAGGGGTCACTGATGCAGTTTTTCCATCAATGATATAGCCCACGATTGTGCTGGCTGATGACGCGAAAAGGGCAGGACAACGATGATGTCACAGTCTTGCTCCTCTCATATTCTCATGCTGGGATGGCATTGTCATGTGGAAAGGGCCTTAGATTCATCATTGACTGCAGCTGCTTAAAGACTTTCCACATTCAAGGAACTATGTTAACAAGTCTGCTGAACAGCCCAAGGTATGTTGGCCATCAAACACGTGTCCATAACAGAGGACCCTAGAACATGTATCTTTGTGCCATGAAGCTCAGTGGGTGAAACTGAGAAATAGCAGATTGCCAGTCAATTACAAGAGCCAATGTTGTACACCCACATGCTTCTGAAACAGAAGAAGGTTCTAAGAGAAGAATTGTACACTCAGTTTGGCTCCATTCCCAATCATAAAGTTGCTGGTTCAAGGATCAGCATCCCTAAGAAACCATTTCTGGAACGGGGATGGTAAGTGGTGGAGCATCCAGGCGAAAACCGGGCAGTCCTCCTACTTCCCAACAGATTGACACTGTAACTTATTAAGAAGTAGAATTGCTACTAGGGCATAGCCCAGCCAGGCGTCTACTCCCACAACCGAGAAGTGGTGCTACTATGCAACATAGATTATGTCTAAGTAATGATAAGGGGTAGCAGAAATCAGTGTAATAACCTCTGGACATGTTAGCACTATCACTGTGCTGTTATTTGAGATGAGAATGGAAGAAAGGCTGAGTCAGGCTTCTAGTTTTTTCAGTGCCTGGCTTGGACATCAGCCCAGGCATAGAAAAACACACAAACACCAGGCCAGTGGTTGGGGGTGGGGAATCACCCTAACGACTGATAATTCCCATGAGGTTTCAGCTGAAGCATACTTTCTCCTACCCAGAATGCTTTGCAAATGTGATTCTGTATAGATGTCTCAGACAGGCCTAGTTTTCCTGACTGAGTCAATTGTGTTCAGAAGTTGCAGAGACAACTTGTTTAATCCATGTGGCACAGATGCCTTGGCCACCTCCTCAGTTGACTGCTGAATTTTCAGTTCTTTGGATCTTTGAACCATAATGTCTGTATTTGGTGCACAGTTCTATGTATCAGCAATAAAGCAAGAGACACCTGGAAAATAGCTTGTGAGTTAATTAATTGTTGCTACCACAGGGGAGGATCATGCTAGCAAGAAAAAGTTGATGGAAATTTTTATAAAAATAAATAAAATACCTCATGGTCTCCCCTAACTACCTTTGTAAAATGTTAAGGTTTTTGAAAAACTAAATAAAAAAACTTTCCATGAGATAGCTGTGTTACAATGCCATCCTGTCTGTATCTATTCAGAAGTCAGTGCCACAGGGTTTAACAGGGTTTTCTACCAGGTAAGTATGTGCCAGTGTGGTGTAGTGGTTTGATCATCAGATTATGAATCTGCAGACCAGAGTTTAATCCCTGCTCAACCATGAAGACCCACTAGGTGACTTTGGGCAAGTCACCCTCTCTCAGCCTCAAAGGAAGGCAAAAGCAAACCTCCTCTGAACAAATCTTGCCAAGAAAACCCCATGATAGGATCATCGTAGGGTCATCATAAGTTAGAAACAGATTGAAGGCACACAACAATGACAAAGTATGAATAATTCTGCAGTTTGAATCTGTTGCAGCAGATGGCACCTTAAAAGAACAGTTAGCAATGGGCATCCATCCAAGTGCTGGACCACAAATTCTATCAGCTCCAGCTAATGGTAAGGAATGTTGGGAGCAGTAGTCCAACAAATTCTCAAGCACTATACTATGCCCATCCCTGCCTGGTTAGTAATTGCCATCAATTTGGCTTCAGCTTATGATGACCCTGTGAATGAAAAACTTCAGAGACACCCTGTCCTTAAAGCTCTGCTTAGGTCCTACAAACTCATGGCTGTGGTTTCCTTGATTGAGTCTATCCACTTATATTCCTTATAGCACAAGCTTTTGTGAACACAATATCTTTCATGTTTTGCAGCTGCTGTGATAGGCCATACATTAGAAAAGAAAAGAGCACATGTTGAGAAAGATCTGCAAAGCAATTTAGTGCATGTTTACTCAGAAGGGCACCTCATAGTAATAAATGCCACATGCTTCCAGGCAGGTATGCAAAGCACTGTAGCTCTGCAGATTTGCATTTTTCTTGTGAAAAAAAAAAAAGAGGAAGGAGAGAACATTGTTGTCCATGCCCGCCCACCCTGGTTTTTGTAAACCCAAGTCCAGGTTGCTCATTTATTCTGTGTAGAATTTACAACAGGTAGATTTTACATGAAGGTGCTATGGTAACCTATGGAGGTTCAAAGAGAACAAATCAGCCACCCCTGCAAATCTTAAGCGTATGTCTTAGCTGTGGTAAAATGTTTAAGTTACCTATTCAACAGTATTATCAGGTTTATCCTCAAGCCACAAATATTTGCTATTGCACTTTTGGCCAAATTGCTGAGTTCCAATGTAGAATCACATTCAACTTCCAAATTGTTTTTGTATTTTATTGATGGAAAGTTTTGGCCTCCCACCTTTCTTCCAAAATAGATCACTCAGGGAAGCTAACCATAATAGTGAAACATAACCTGGTTCAGCTAGGTATTTCTTCATCACACCATCCATGTCAGCTTCTCCACCAGTACAAGCATCATTAGTTTGAAGAGCAGTTCCAGAAAGGATTAAAGGCAGTAGAACCTATATGCGTCCTTAGAGAAGAGCTTTCATTCTCCTCTTCAGAGTACAACACTCCCGGGTATTTCCCAAGCTATATAATCACATGAAAATGTTATTGCACAACCTCCTCCTCCTCCTCCTTCAAGTTGCCTGTCAATTTAGGTCCTTTCATGTCAATGCACCCAACCCACCATGGGGACTGGAGAAGGAAGGTGCTGAGATGACACTTGTGCATGATGTCATCTCAGATCTGTCCTTCTCCTGTCCCCAGATAGTGTGATAGTGCTAAAAATCATTGGCAGATTTTCCCTGTCAATAACCAGAGATTGCCTCACCCCCCACCCCCCCACCCGCACTTACCTTGCTTGTGGAGGTCCTGGAAGTGCAATGGCTGTACTTCCTACCCCAATACAGCCTGGGACAGTATCTTGCTGTGCTACAGCAGGAAGAGTTGTGGCCATCACACTTCCTGGATCCTGCAGGCAGCCAGTGCAGAGGGGAGCTGCTACCACCATAATCAGTGGAGACCACCAGGACAGAGGTAAGCTGCAGAAAGAGCCTCACATGGATTTCATACACTGTTTCTCTTGCAGAAATTAGAGGACTGGGCAGAATGTAATTCTGTTTTAGTAGAGGAGTAGTCTGGCTTTAGACAAAGGAGGTCAGTTATAGATAACTGACCTATTTGGTATTAAATAGGTCAATATAGATAACTGACCTATTTGGTATTAAAATATTCAGCTATAGGATGCCAACTCTTCACTATCTTTAATGGCTTAAGTGCGGCATTTGACTCCATAAATAGAAATTTATTATAGGAAAAATTGGCTGAAATAAATATTAAGCAAAAGTTTCTTTTCTTATAAAATAATTATACACACACTCGAGTAAGAGTCAGAACTGGGATGAATCATGTATTAATGAATGAATGATTTTTTAACTTTTATATTAATGATTTGGTTTCTTCAGTTTGTGGGCGAGAGTTTCTTAAGGTTTGATACCTCACAAATACTCTCTTATATGCAGATGATGTGATATCGTTATCTATTACACAGGTTGGTTTGCATTGGTTACTAAGGATATTTAGCCCATACTGTGGGAAGAATAATTTAGAAATTAACAACAATAACAACAAAATCAGTTTTAATTTTTGGAAAAAGAAGGTGGTTCTTTGATGCCAATGAAATTGAACAGGTGGATTCCCTTATATACCTTGGGCTAGTCTTCTCATCTACAGGTTCTGGTCATTGCAGATCAAGAGAAATGAATAAAAAGCAAACGCCTGTTCCCAGTCTGTGGCCCCTTTCGCAGCGCCGCTTTTCGCGCAACGGGGGAGGGCGGCTCATGCAAGAAGCCTCACCCGAAATGCTGCCGCTTCCCCATGGCTTCTTACCGCACCGTGGCTTCTGCTGTCACATCCGTCGCTCTTCAGTCCCGCCCCCAGCTTCCGCAGTGCAGTCTGGGAGCTATAGGCTGCGCTGGGGGAAGAAGGGTGACCCGGCCGGCTTGTCCGACACACCGCATGCCAGTAAGTGCGCGAGGCTGCCGTGAGCATTGCGCAAGCCCGGTTTATTTTCGGCTTAAAGCTGAAAATAAAAAAATGCGCGGCCGCCCCGCTTGAGCCTCATCAGCGCCGCTCAAGTGGGAGTGCGTCGTACAGAGCAACACTCCCGCGAGGCTCAAGGGGCTCTTGCGCAAAAGAAAGGCCATGCGAAAAGGGCCTACGAATCATCTTGTGAACTCCGATTACACAGTATCTCTTCTACCAGTACTCAATGTGTACAAGGCAAAGATCTGGTCAGTCCTAATGTATGGCTCAGAGATTTGGGGCTTTTCTAATTACAAGAAATTAAAAAGGGTTCCAAGCTGTTTTTTATGCGATTATTTTGCGATTACTTTCAGGTTGCCCAGCAGATGCACTCAGAACTGAAGTGGAAATTATGACAGCCTAGGACCAAATTCAGCTAAAGCTTTATAGCTGTCGGGTCAAGCTTGCATCAGTGAATGAAATTATGCTTCCAGAGGAATTTCTACAAGAACAGTTGGCTAACATGATGAAATCATTCTGGTTATATAAATTTACAAGGATGTTGCTTAAGCATGACTTCAGTCTGGAGGTCCTAACAGTGTCCAACAATCACATGAAACAGATTAGGCTAAGAATTGGTGACATCGGAGACCAATTTGATATTGTTGCCTTGTCCTCCTCTAGGGTTTTAAAATCACAACTTGATTTTAAAAAAGAGCCAAATCATAATTCAAGGGTAAGAAATATCTGTTTCTCAAGAGGAAATGGAATCAACTTATTGCTTTTACTCATCTCTGGTTTGAGACAATGGACACAATGGTCTTCCAGGGAAGAATCCAGGGCATTCCACTCACAGATAGGCTGTGTATATGCAATGCCCAAGCAACAGAGGATTTGTCACATTATCTACTCAAATGCCACTTATATTCAAGCAGTAGGGACGATATCTAGGCCCCTTTTAGATTCACATGAGAAATTGGTCTGTGACAAAGAAACTTTCTTTCTTTTTGAGTGGTTCTAACCATTGGGTATACCAGATAGTTTCATAAGGTACTTAGGCCCTTTCCGCACTTTACCTTTTTCCAGCACTGGGGTGTGGGGATTGCACAAGCAGCCTCCGGAGAGAGGTTCTCGCATCCCTGCTGCTTCAGCTCCACATGAGCTGCCTGCTTGCGCGAGAGTCCCACCTCTTCCTTCTGCTGTGCAGCCTGGGAGTTTCCCAGGCTGCGCTGGGGCAGGAAGCGCTACCGGCACGGCTCCAGAGGCTCTGCATGCCAGGTAAGTGTGCACGGGGCTTGGGAGCATTGCGCGATCATGCACCATTTTCGGCTTCCAGCCAAAACTGAAAAGCTGTGCGATCAGCACCTCCTGGCCCCTGGAGTGTTGCGCAATTGTGAGTGTGTCATGCAGATCGCTCCTCAGAATCCTGCGACGCTCCCCTTTCACATGGTAAATGCCATGTGGAAAGGGCCTTAGAATTCACTGGCAGGGAGCCAATTCTGAGAAACGGAAAGGTAGAGTTATTCTTTCAAAATTAAAACAATAACAGAAACTAGACTTGGAACTACAATGGTAAACATTTAAAGACTATATTCATTTGTTAAATTAGAAGAGCACATGGTCTGCTTGCTTTTCCAAGGTGATTCCTACACACAGTGCAGCAAAACTCTTCATTTTCCATTCCACCATACCATTCCACTATTCTGAGCAACTGCTAATGGTGATTTCATGCTAAGTCGGTGTCTGTGCCATGACTTCTAAGCAGCAATGATTTCTATAACCAAATAGGATCTACTGTGATGCCTAAACCAATTTGACTTGAAAAAGCAAAGAAAGTTTTGGAAGATGATACATAATTTTAAGGGGGAAATACTGAAGGTAAAGATTCACTTGAAAGCTGGAGTTTTTTTTAACCTGAACTGATCGATGTTGTTCAATATATGATGACTGCTGCAAGACTGTTGGATATGCAGAGACGGAGAGACTCCACATTACAGGAAGATTGGGTCATGCAATTGCTAGATGAGACTGAAATGGACAAACTGATGTCAATAATGAGAGAAAAATCTTTAACAGGTTGCAATGAGATAAGGTAATAAGAGGCATTGGGGAAGAAACGCAACACTGGATTTTGAGTGATAAGAACAAGAAGAAGTATTATGGTAGAATAACTACCATATTTTATACTTTTTAATAACTACTTTTATTTTAAGAAGATTATATATTTGATTGTATATTATTGTTGCTTATTATTGACTATTACTAAAATATTATTTGGTAGATACATTTCATATTAGTTTAATTAAAGCAGTAAAAATTTTGATATAAAACTTTTACATATATTCCTACATACATTACATTACATACATTAAAGCTTTAAAATAGTGTTTCCTTGTTACCCCAAACCAGTACATCTCTGCTTAACCCTTTCCTGGAGGTTTTCAACATAAATTGAAGCACAAAGTTCAGAACTGCTGGGGATTCATGGGGGGGGTCACCTTAATCTCCACTGAAGCCCTCTTTGAAATTCTTCAGCATGTACTGTATGGGGTTGCAAGGTTTGCTTCCCCCACCACCCATTTCCTCCCCAGCTGAGATCAAGACAGACACAGAAGGAAGAGGGAGGGTGGCTAGTGAGTGGAGGGGTCTCACTAGCCGACACAAAATGATACTTCATTACAACAGATCTTTTTTAAAAGTGTATTGTATTTAAAATGTCATGTGTAACAGCACTAAAATGCTCCTAAAATACATGGCAGCAGTTTCTCATTTCTGAACACTTATCTCTTTTTTAAAAATATTTTTATTAATATAGTTTCCAAATACAATAAAAAAAACACTGAAGTTATGCACAGAAATAAAGACAAAAGAAAATGCTGCTAACACTATCTATCTACTAACTACTAACTATAAAAAAAAAAAGTATAAAAAAAATTCCCTTAGTTTCAGACTCTGCAGAAACATACATCTGTAGATGTCAGTAACACATCAGTAACAGGCTATGATTTTGCAGCTCCTTTGAGCTCTGCCACCTGGATTTCTGGGAAATTTAAGTCTGAAGAAGAGGGGATCCACAGGTAGTTCAGTGGCTGAACACATTCTTTGTATGCAGAAAGTCCCAAGTTGAGGGCTTGGCAGCTTCAGACAGGGCTGTTCTTTTTGTTTCTCTCTCTCTTGCCATGAGCAATAAATTCCAGTATTTCAGGGAAAACATTTTATTGATAGTCACTTGCCGCATTCTCAGCCATATTGCCATTCTCCCTAATCTTCCACTACTCTTTTCCCCTCCTCCTGCTTTCCTCCTAGGACAAACTTCCTAAAACCCTAACTCATGCTGGACAGGACACAACAGCTGGGAAAGAGACACCAATCTGAACCCCTAGCAGTGCTGACAAGCAGTGTAACCAAGAATAAACAAGATGGAACAATGAATTTAAGGCTGTATCACACTACACTGTTATGGTGCTATTATTCCTCTTTCAACATCCTGTGGAATTCTGGAGTTTGTAGTTTACTGAGGCCCAAGAGCTCTCTGGCTGAGAATTCTAAATGCCCCTCCCTACACTGCAAACCCCAGGTTTCCATAGGATGTTGAAAGTGGAATAATAGCACTATAACAGTGTAGTGTGATATGGCACTTAGGCCTTTTCCACATGACTATGCTTTTGCACATCATCCTGTCACAATCCTAGCAGTGACTCTGCTGGGATGAGAGTGTGTTCCCAATGCTCTTTTCTGCAAGGCTGCCTGCGGAAGGAAGTGCAAAGGATATGCTCCATTCTTCCAGACTGTAGCCAGCTTTCTTCCCATGCTGCAGTAGGGCAGGGAGCACGTAGATCGCACTTCCAGCCCTTCTGCATGGCCTACCGAATGGAAGACTCGCGCAATCAGGGGTCATTGACAAAGTTTCTCCATCAGTGATATAGCCCGTGATCATACCAGCTGATGATGTAAAAAGGGCAGGAACATGACAATATCATGTGGAATTGTCATCGCAGTCCAACTCCTCTTGCATACCCATGCTGGGACACTGTCATCATGCAGAAAGTGTTGGAATTGACAAGACTAACAAGTTTAGTCATTATGGAGTTAATTGGTCTATTGGTGTTATAGAGGACCTTCACCTGCTACTGTTATTGGAAGCAGTTGTAAAGGCTCTGTAAGAGTAGCATTCTCTTAGTGAACACTCACTTCCTGATTTGCTCTGATCTGCTGCTGCTGCAGTTTATATCATATCCTGCTTCATTGTGGTATTATATTTTGATATATTTTGTATTTGTATTTTAACTTGCCAAACTTGCTCATGTTCTCTTTTAATCTTTTGTATAATAAGAGCCTATATGCTATTTTTATCTTTTAACTAGAATATATAAAAGACTATTTCTCTTACCTTATTTTGTCTTCTGAATTTCCTTTTATTTACAACAGAAAGGGCCTTAGTTTAAGGCAGCTTCCTTGGTTGTTATACTAGTCCCCTGTCAGTGCAACTAGCTCGAGAAGGCCTATGTAAGCACAGTTAAACACAATTCTTAGTTATGCCATCCATACATGTACGTTTACCATGGTCTTCTCTTCTGGAACTGGCTGTAGTTCCAGGCCACCCCATGGCCGCATTTCGTACGAATCACTGATACACTTGACTGCTATATCTGCTTTTTTGGTGGATTGCTATACAGCAGAGGAGCATTCCAATCCTTTAGCTGATAGGGTTCAGCATTCCTTCACACCCAATAAAAGAACTGGGCCCCAGACTATCCCCGGCCATCAATCTAATCCCCTATGGCTGGCTGAATGGGGAGCCCCCTAGGCTGATTTGCCCCATTCCCTAGGGTGAGGCCAAAGCAAGTTAGATTCTCATGGGTTCAAAAGCAAACACAGAAAATCATAGTGCACTAGTAGGAGCCATCCCCCACCATAGCTATGAGAACAGCGCAAGCAGGTTGTTAAGAGATAAAATTCACTTCCCATTCCATTCTCTTACTTGCTATCTTTTTTCCAGCCTCAAATTGTCTAACTAATGTGAAAATTATCAAAGAAATTCATTAATCTTGGACAGCTGTTAACTTTTGACCATCACATTAACAAGGATTCCAGATCCCATCTGCCTTGTGGCATTGGCCAAACTCATTTTGCATGGTGACTGAAAAGATATTGGGGGGGGGGGAACTTGCCCTATAGGGGTCATGCATGGCTGGTGCACCAACTCACATGGTCCTGAATAAGGAGTCAGGAGAGAGGAATGTCTGCTTTTCCCACCATATTTCCTTTCCAGAAATCATTCTCCCCCTTATTGTTTCCCTGGCTTGCTAACCATGGTTGAAGCAAACAGAGTTCTCATTGTTTTAAGGTAAGTTTGTTAAATCTGCTAAGGCTTAGTCCTGCATGCTTGTTTCCTTGTGTTCAATGAAGGTGGAATGTGAAGGCAGAGCCTTTAAAGCACTAAACTGATGGGAAAAATGGTTATCGATGTCACTGGAGGGGCTTATAATATCCTGGAGCTGGTTTAAGGTTACTATATAGAGAAAATTTGTAAGCTGAGGTGTCACATTTAAAACCACTAGTTTAAAATTGGTCAGCCACTAAATGGAACAATCAAGGCAAAAACATGAATTGACTGAATCATGCTGTGCTATCTAGTGATAATTGTTGCTAAAGACTTTCGCCATTTTAATGTACCTGTAATAAGTATACACAGCCTCCAGTTGAAGATCAAATATGAGAAATAGAAGACTCAAAGGAATAGCTGTTCCAGGTAGGATTTTCAATTTTGAGTTATAAAAAATATGTAAGGGTACTTGGAAAACAGTGAAATCAATTTTCCATATAGAGACAAACATAAATGACTTGTCTTTCACGTAGCTCCCTCTTGGTCTCAAACAGTTAAACTATCCCATACGTATTGGTGACATAAAGAGAAATTCCCACAGCAAAGAACAGTGAGAGGAGAGATTTGAATAAACCAATGTTACAATACATTTTTTGCCTTTCAGTGCACACATTAATTAATGATTCATTATTGCTGGTTGATGTTTAAAAATTCAGTCCTTAATCTAGCAGATTTATTTTAAACTGAAAAGTTATCTATAACCCAAGGAACACCTAAGCACGCATGTGAATAATATCTCAGGGCTTCATATATCAACTGCTTCTCCAAAGACTTAAACTGATAAGGAATTTACGCCTATTGTTTCCTTCAGTTTCAGCTAATTAGACTGCTAATGGCTGGTACTTCTCTTTTCTGATAGCCCCTTCTTTGGTATTTGATTTTTGAGGATTCATACATTTATATTTATAAAGGTGCATAACCATCCTGAGCATCAGGCAAAGAGACATCGACCAAGCATATGGCTTTCAGCACTGGTTCCTGCTCCCAAAAATCATTCTTACTAGTCATGCCTGAACTGGGATTTAAGACATTACATGTTGCCTAGAACATGCCTTTAATTTAGCTACTATTCTGTTTTCTTTATTTAAAAACAATGTTTCTAGTTGTGGGGTGAGTGCAACTTACAGTGAACTTATTGTAAGATGTTCTTGGTAAGATTTGTTCAGAGGAAGTTTGCCATTGCCTTTCTCTGAGTCTTAGAGTGTGACTTGCCCAAGGTCACCCAGAGAGTTTTCATGACTGAACAAGGATTCAAACTTGGGTCTCCTGGAATCCTAATCCATACTCAAACCATTGTACTGCAATGACTCTCATACAAATAATTATAGCCTGATTTTCTTTATAAAAACATTCAAGGGGGTTTGCAGCCTTTATGTATATATTTTGAAAAATAAAGGGTTACCAAAATTTGCAAACTTCTTCGTATTCTGGATGGAGAGAACTTGAGATTTTAAAAATGAGTTATGGAAAAAAACAAAACTGGCAGATCTGTCCATTCAGGCAGAGCACATTCAGTCCTTAACTCTTAAAAGTTTGGGTTTGAATCTTTGCATATTCAACCATCCTTATGATGCTGAATTAGGATTTCAATTTCTTTTTAAATATGAGAAGCTCCTCATATTTAACAACCGTATGGCAGGCAGGTACAATAAGGTTCTCTCCACTCTGGCAATACCATACCTATTGAATGTTACACCAGAATAAATGAAGGTAAATTTAATTTTTGTTCATTTTGGAGGGAGCGAATCATCAAAATCCACAAACTGCTTATTCAGGATGGAAAGAACTTCTAGTTTCAAAAAAAAAAAAAAAAAAGGCAAAGATTACAGATTTTTAAACATCCTTTACAAAGAAGAAAATCATGACATAAATCAAACAGTAAAAAAAAGATGAATAATTTTAAAAAATCAGTCGCATAGGGATGTGGGGGTGGTGGGTGGCAATTGCCTAGGCTACAATGTTTTTGGGGTGTCCCTGCCCGTAGCCACGCCCCCATGCACCCTGGCTACGCCCCTGCACACTCTGGCCATGTCCTCAGGCCCCGCACCTATGCCCCTCACACAGTGGCCACGCCCCTCACACCATAGCCCTGCCCCCTCTTGCCCCCCTCCAAACACTCCAAGCTCTGCCACTGTAAAAATCCTATAAAATCCTAAAAGTTCAGGATCAGCACAATCCCTCATAAAAGCTTGGTGAGATGAAGATGTCTTAGCAGCTTATCTGAATCTTAACAAACAGGGTACTGAAACAGTTCCTGATATTAATGAGAGTGAGGTGGTGACTGCTTCAAGAAACTGATAGGGAGTGTTATGAAAGGCCAACAGATTGTTAATTATTTAATTTGTTGTTATTGCATTTTGGTGTTCCCTAGGAGGGAAATTCTTATAGGATTTTGTGCCTCAGGTGCCAGAATAATTTAGGTAGCCCCCAATATTGTGCATCTTGACTTAGGGTGTGGGCACCATTTGTTGTTCTGCTTCCATAGCCCATCCTTACAAGGAGCCAGGTGAACTTCTCTAAGAAGGGGCACAGGCTTGTAAAATTAATTTCATCACCCAAGCCAGATTATGCTCTTGGTTCCAGAGCATGATTCTAGCACTGTTCACCCATGGATGCTTTTCATTCTTTCTGCAAGTAATTTCCTAAGTTTTGTTGTGATTTTCTTTAAATGACATAATTCTCTGTACTGTGAGTTAAGAAAATAACATAACAGTCCAATGTGGGGTTATGATTTGAAACATCCTGCATTTGAACTGAATGTGTAAAATAACACTGTTAAATAAAAATTTTAAAAAAGGATTTGCAGACAAAATTCCTTTTCTGAGAACTTTCATCAACAAGGGATAATCATATCTTAATATACAACCATTGTTATTTTCCTTCTGAAACCTTCTAGTCAATTTTTAAAACACAGAAAACACTGGTTGTGCTTTCCCGTTAATGTACTTTCTACTTATTCTTCTGTAACTAAATTGTATTATGGCGAAGTAGCCCTTGTTCAGAAAGAAAGAAAGAGAGGGAGTGGGGGAAGGAAGGGCTAGCAGAAGGAAAGCATAACTTTTTTTTTCTTTTAATAACTGGGACCAGTAGACTCACTATTTTCCCAGGGATGGGGAGCAGGGGGGAACTATTAAGACAAAATACAATAAAATAATCTGAATAGGAAGATGCACCTCTGAAAAATCAAGAAACTGCCACCTTCTGATGTGGGGAAGATCAATCAGGTTGTACGTTATCTTTGACAGGCCATTCCTACTAGGACAAATTAGAAAATAATACATCAGTGTGCAGCCTTCCAGCTCTGTGAAACAGGAATACAAATGGTTATTTCAGTGAACTCTAGAAAGATATGGAAACTTTGCACATTTTTCATTTGATGCTGCACAGACTTTAAAATAATTTTAAAAATAAACATGGAAAAATTATGAACCCTGGTTTCTCATAAGCATTGTATCATAATAACACTATTCTGTTAATCTTTAAATCATTGATAAAAGACTATTGCCCAGTGCAGGAATTCTGGTCCCAGTCTGTTGAGGACCTAAAGATCAAACCAGGACTTTGAGTTTAGCCCAGAAGCAAATTGGTAGACAAGAAGCAAATAAATAACCAATGCAGCAGGAAAGAATTACTGCTATATGATATGCTTTTCTGGCTCCAGTCAAGATCCTAGTAACTGTATTCTGAACCAGTTGTATCTTCTGAACTGTCACTGTTACAACCCCATGCACCCCCCCAAGATTGATATGGTATAATTGGTGAAATATTATTTAATTGGGAAATACATTAATTGGCATTGGTATAAAATGAAATCTGAAGTGACTGGAAGCTGGACAAAGGAAAATTACTGACTGAAAAATATGTGATTGCAGGGCAGGGCAGCCAAGATCCCCTCTAGGCATAGCTGAAGTCATTGCCACACAGATTACCAAACAACTCCAGAGATAATGGGCTTAAGCTGAAGCTGGAACATCTCTGAGCATACAATGGTCAAAAGGGAAGTTATCACCAAGCAGTGATTGTTTGAACCCTGTTCTCTCACATTTGGATGTTTCCCAGCTTGGTCCCCTAAAACTCTCCACAATACAGAACTATTATGACAGCTATTACCTCTTGGTCACCTAAACACCAAGACCATTAACTCTGTCCGGACCCCATTGTCTGTGTTGCAAGTCCCATTGTCCACTTGGCTAGGAGAGCCATTCATACCCATAAATGTAGGGCAGGTTTTGGGTATAAAAACTCTCAATTTTGAGCAATTTAGTGCAGTCTTATGCCTTGCTGAATGCCATGTTGTCACACCGGTTCCCGAATGAGAACTCTCCTTAACTGCAGACCTAAGCCACATCACTGCTTTCTTCGTTGCTCTCCAGAATGGTAATTATCATCGGAACCCTAAAGTTCCTCTATCCACAACTTTCCTCCCTTTATCATTTGGTTAGCTCTTGTATGAATGTGTCACTGTTTGTATCTTGTGTGCATCTGTGAGTGAATACCCCTCAATAAAACACATTGTTGGTTCACTTTTGAATCTCTGGCTAGTTCTTTTCTGCAAGGACCCCGGAAACATTGATGGAAAGATCTCGTTAAGTTACCCCTCTCTCACAGGCCTCCTAATTTTGAGCTAATTAATTCTCCTTTGTCATATGGAGGAACTGGCATCACAAGTAGACCCCTGCGTCACCCATGTTTTGGGCTTTCCCACAAACAGTTATTTATCATCAAATCGGCTTCAACTAATTGTGACCCTTAGAAGGAGAGAACTCCAAAAGCCTCCAGTGACCAACTGCCCTGTTCAGGTCTTGAAAGCTCAGCGCCACGGCTACCTTGATTAAATCAATCCACCTGAGTGTGTTCTTCATCTTTTGCTCCTGTATCCCACTTTACTGAAAAGATTTTTCCAGTGAATAACATAGTCTCATGATGGATTCAAAGTATGATACCCCCAGTTTAGTTATTTTGACTTCTAGTGGGAGTTCAGGCTTCCTTTGCTCTCTGAGGCGTTTATTTATTATCTTTTTGGCAGTTTGTGGTGTCTGGAGAGCCTTCCTCTAACACTGCACTTCAAATGATTTAATTTTCTTCCTGTCAGCTTTCATCACTGTCCAGCTATTGCAACCATATGAAGAAACTGGAACACTCTGGCATGGATCGTTCCTTCTTGGATATTTAACAACTATCTTTACACAAGTAGTACATTATAGTAATCTAACACTGATGCAACCAAAGCACATATGACTGAGGCTATACATGTTTTTTCAGGTTGAAAGACCAGGTAGGAAAAAGTCACTGTATACAAGAGGAAGATTAGATTTGGTTGTACCCACAAGCTTTGAATCTGGTGCTCCAGAGGAAATGCAACACTGTCCAGGTTGCTGAGCCTACTGTAAGATCACCAGGATTCCCAATCAGTTGTTCCTCCATTTTGTCTGGATTATGCTCTGCTCTGATTCAGCTGAGAACATATCCAGACTTGAGTTCAAGTCTTCCACTGCTTCCACCTGAACTGCCTGACACTTAGGCCCAAACCTCTGGATGACCTAGATGCTAAAGGCCACAGGGTGGAACAGCAGTATCCCAGTGCTATTGTCTAGGATGTTCCCACCAAAAAGATCAGGGTCACATTAAAATAACACACTCTCTCAACCAGCTCTGTTTTTGGGAGTTTGAAATAAAATAGCTAGTGCACACTCTTTTAGGGCCCTGTCTGCTAGGGCAGAAGCGGTAGTCATACAGCCCCCAAAGCCATATTTTGGTCTCCCACAGCGCTCCTGAAAAGTGTGCTACAAATTTTGTCAGCAACCAAGGGAAATCTGATTTCAATCAAGTCAATTCTGGCTTTGAATAAGTTGTAGTGGTTTGCGGCACAATTCTGGCAACAAACTCCTACAGTGCATCAAAGCAAACATTCTGCTTGCTGCAAAAGGGGTTTTGCATTGACATTGAATTTTGGTAGCAATATGTGAGGGGACTACAGGTACAAAATAGAACATGTTGCCCCCCACAACACTCTGACGGTGCCCATTCCTACACTAGCGAGATGAAGAGAGATTTCTGTCCAAATACAGGTAGAAATCAGATAGGAATGGACCTAAATAATCAGTATGTTTTTTTCCCCCCAAACATTCATGCACAAATGAGAACCTTATTGAATAAGGTGAGCAAAAACTAAATACGTTTGTTAGTTTTTGAAGTACAAAGATGAAATGTTGATTTTGCTTGCAGAATGGAGTAATACAGCTCACCCTCTGGAATTTGATCAAGATGATTATTTATTAGCTTGTTTAATGTAGCATCTGCAGTCATAATTGAATAAGTTGTTTGTTTAAAAAAAAGGAAATGTTAATATTTATTTGACATTAACAGATAAAAACCTTTAAAAGCATCATGATAGTTACACAAATACAGAAAATTAAACATGTTTATGGGTGCCCCAGGAGGTGAAACTGTGCTTCTTCCACATCTACTCAAAACCTGAAAAAGCTATAGGGCATGAAGTATAGAAATGGAAGTATTCCTGCTGCTCTGTAATAAGGAGGACTAATCAATATTGACCAAAGAAGGGTGTCTGCCCATTGTTTTTGGAATTACCCAGGGGGAGCAGATGTTTGTGCCTGAATGGTGGCTTTGTTGCTGACACAAAGCAATGAAAGCCTTAAGGCAAATCAAGCTATTGATTTATCTGGTCACCTCCTACAGTTAACTCTGTCAGCTGTGCTGCGAGCAAAAGAACAGAGCAAGAAGGGTGTTTTCAAAAAAGGCACGAGTCCCTCAATTTGCTTTGGCACTTATTCTTTTCTTTTCTTTACCACCCCCCCGCTTTTTTTTAAACAAAAACATCAGGGACGGACCTCTGAGGAAGACTAAACATAAAGCAAGCCGAAAATGAAAAAGACTATGGATGATCACATTCTTGTCCAGTGGTTTTGCATGGTAACTCTCTGTAGAAAGGGGTGGGACAGTCAATACATCAAATGGGCCTCAGGGAACAAGCAATAAAGACTGTAGGCTGGACTGGACTTTGCGAAGAAGTGGAGGAGAATTCCAGTTCTGTGATGGAAAGGAGGCCCCACACATTGATGCAGCCTTCCATTGCTATGCTGAGAGAATGCTTTTCTGTTGCCCCATCTCTTCTACCACTTGCTTTATGGTGGCTTCCATAGGATTTACTTTGTCAGGGCTAATATGAACTTTCCCTACTAAATTACTGCTCTCATTGAGCCTATATTGAGAATATGGGATTAATAGTTAGAAAAAACTAGTTACTTGCAATTATTTCCTTTTCCTAATAAGAAAAATTATTATCTACACATTGCAAACTTTTCTCTGCTTGCTAAGTACTGTATTATTTTGTGGTACAAAAGCCTGCCCTGCAAAGATGCCAAAACAAGGGTGTGTGAGTAGACTGAACGTGACAATTTTTCATATGAACAGTTGGAGCCTAATTTTTCCCATGTTAAGACTGAAGCTCTTGGGAAAACAGTTGCTTGGTGAAGTACTGGCGCTCTCTGTCTGATAAGCTTAAATAATTTTTCCTGAACTGCATATCCAAGGATTCCATAGGTTCTCCCTGCTTGGTAGATGTTTGAGCTAACATTCTTATTCAAGGAAATCACTTGAGTCCAGATCCTTCTTCGATCAGTAACTATCCTTTGTCTTCTTTACATCCAGTAATGTTTTCCAACATATATAGCTATGTCAATTACAGTACTTTATTACTTCTTTAACACAAAATTTGAAACTAAAGGCAGAAATATCATGGAAAGAATGGGGATAGGCTCCTACACCACAAATAAGAAGAGCAGTTCAACATGTTTTAGCAAATGTTTTATTCAAAATTAACCATATGCACATGTGAAGTGAAACAACCAGGTCAGGTAAACTTGGATAAGTGAACAAAAACATTTTGAACCTTCTAGAGACTTCTTGAAGGTTTCTGCCAAAATGCACCCAGAGATGACATCTTCCTTTTCACCAGCCTCCACTTCTTCACAATTTCCATTTTGATGGGCAAACTATGCTCTTTTAACAGATGGTTGGGGGAGCTGGTGAAGCAGGCTTATCTGCTCTCCTCTTTCCCCTCTATTTTGTTGTTCATGCCTGCTCAGTAAGGACCTCTGGATACAGCTGCTGTTTACTTTGCCTGTTGAGGCACAGGCACTGTAGGATCAGAGGAAATATAAGCCTGTTCTTTCCCAAGTCAATGTTTATTGCATTGTTTACAGCAGACACATTGTTCCAACCCACCACCAGATGTCTGTTTCTCCAGCCCCCTTTCAATATCCTCCCAATTCTGATGTTGCTAAAAAAATTCCGGCCAGATGGAGAAGGAGAAAGAAAAGCAGGACTGGACAGGCATAAAAAGCCTTTGTAAAAAGGAGCTTCACCATCAGAGACTTTGTTAACTGAGGTATGCCTGCACATGCCTAATATGTGGGAAATAAAAAGCAAGATCCAATTTTTCAGTCTGTTCAAACCATGGCTATGCTACGGTGCAAACTTTTGGCATATATGGGTTTCTTGTTATCTACATCTGTAATCAACCCAAAGCATTATAAATAGGAAGAGACTTGCCACAGTCCTGAGCCATCTCTTCAGATCATCTTGGAAAAACATCCTCTGAGAAATTACCAGATATAGCTGTCTAGCCATTCTTGGGACATTTGACTGCTGGCCGTACTGGACACATTATCACAGAATGATAGAAGGGTTGAGTAAAAATGGAAAGCTCTGCTTAAAATTCCTACTTTGTTGCGAAGCATGATGAAGCATTAGCTAGTAAAATAAGACAAGAGGGAGGAAGGAAAGAAAAAAAAGAAGGATTAGCAGGCTCCATTATTAGAAAGCATCAGCTCATAAGAACCAAATAAGTCAATTATGGACTGGCAAAGGAAGGGGGATGAAAAGGGAGGGAAGTTAGAGGAAATTGATCAGTCTGTTTTTCCCTTTAAACACTTTGTCTTTCAAATTGAAAGAACACATTTTTTTCTTTCTGGAAAACAAACAAACAAAAAACAAGATCCATGAGTCATATTTTAGAGTCAAGCACATCTTCTATGATTAAGTCCTGTCAATTCTTATTTGCAAAAGTTAATATGTATCTGATCTTTTGCATGAAGATTTAACACTTAGACAAGATTTAAGACTTAAGGCAAACTCAATGACTGGCATTTTGTCAGTTTCTTGACAATTTTGATGCCATAGAGAATTTCAATTTTCCTAGCAGCTCCATTGACTTAAAAAATCCGTGGCATAAATCTAACAAGATTTATGGCAGTACAAAAGCAGCATTCTTTATGCATCATGGTTATATAAACACGCATACATACATTCTGGCACGTAGCTCTGGCCAGAGACCCCTTCTCATTCTTCCCCACCCACTTATTTTAATACAAATTAGATTCTTGATATCAGAAACTATGTTTGCATATTCTTCAAAATCTAATTTACTCCAGTTTCACCTCCTTCATTACTACAGAGGTGAGGCACTTCTATCTGTGCAATGTATAGTGCTCCTGGTTACATAAGGCAGAACAGGTTTGGAAGGATCTGTACTAGAATTCTAAATAATGTTTAATTATTGTGCAAATTCAGACACATCAGCCCTAATTTATATATTTTCCTTCCAACAATTCAGAGATAAAAAATTGGGATGACACATATGTTTGAAACATCTCTGTTTAGGTATCCTTAGTGCTACACATTGCTAAGAACTCTTCTCTGCTTGCTATACACCATATTCTTTCATTCTACAACAGTCTGTTCTACAACAACTCTAAAAAGCAGGGTGTGTGAGTAAACTGACTGTGACATTCTTTCATACTTGAGAATGTTTAATGGAATGAATGGTTGCAGCTTAATCTTTTCCATGTTTACTCAGAAGTGTACTTAAGATTGCAACTGTGGAAAAGCGGTAGGCGTTGCCTCATGTCTTTCACCCCATCTGAAGAAGTGGATAGATATTTCAGCTAATGCTAAAATAAACCAGTTAAATCTCAAAGGCGCTACTAGATTGGTGAATTCCTCTTTTTCCATTTTTGCTGAGGCCCACTGAGGCCCTTCCCACACCCTACCTTATCCTAGCAGCATCCTGTGAGGATCCTGGCACCAGCTCTAAAGGGATGGGAGCATGATGGGAGCACTCCCCTCTGCACCAGCTACCTCTTGTATTCCAGGAAGCACGATGGCTCTGTCTCTTCTATCTGCAGCACAACCAGATACTTTCCCAGGCTGTGCTGGGGCAGGAAGTGCGGCCATGGCACTTCTGGACCCTCCGCAAACCAGGCCAGTGTGGGATAGTGGAACGATCATGGGTCACTGATGGGGAAAACCCATGAATGATATACCCTGTGATTGTGCTGCCTGGGTACGAGAGAAGGACAAGACCACAATGACGTCATGCATAACCGCTGTCATGATCCCATCCTGCTGCAGTCCCTATGGTGGTTTGGGGAGGTGGCATAGAAAAGGCCTAACATAGCACTTTCTTTAAAAACTTTTTTGCCCTTGGACAAGTAATCATGGCTGCACTCATAAGCATTCTGCCTTTGGAGTAATTCCCCTGAGATTTCTTCACTTCTCCCCAAAAGGCCAAAATATGTGTAGGTGACCCTGGGCTCTAGAAGGCTATACCAACAATGCAAAAGTTCTTACAGAGTCTATCAAACCTTTTACAACACCAGCAGCAGATGATGTGTTTTCTGTCTGAGAATCAGCTTAACTAAACACAAGTATGCCTCAGTTAATGAAGTCGATGTGTTCCTGGGCATGACTTCAAACAGAAAATTTGGTGCAAGAGGCAGAATTAACATAGAAAAAATAGGCAGAGTAGTTGTTTCATCAGCTTCCATTTTTCTTACAGTTCCATTTTGATGGCCGTCTATGCTTTTTTAGCATGCTTGAGGAGGCTAGTGAGACAGGCTTACTTACACTTTCCTTTTTGCTGCATTTTGTTGTTCATGTTTGCTCAACAAGGAATTCTGGAGGTAGCACTGTGTATCTTGCCTTTTGCAGGCTAGAGCAGAATTCCATACTTTCTCAGCTCAAGCATTATTCTCTCAGTCTGCACTAGACTGTTATAGCACTATTATTCCACATCCTACGGAATCATGGAGTTTGCAGTTTGGGGAGGAGCCCTGAGGCCCCTCCCCAAACTACAAGCCTGAGGATTCCATAAGATGTGGAAAGTGGAATAATAGCGCTGTAACAGTCTAGTGTGAAAATGGCCATTGTTTACTGCCAACGCACTGCTTCAACCCACCATCAAAAGTCTGTGTTGTTCCAGTCCTGCTTTACTATTCTTTTGCAATTGATACTGCTAAATTGTCCTGATATATAGAGAGAAAGGGGAGCTGAGCAGGACTTAAAAGATTGTATAAAAATGACCTTCTTTGTCAGAGGCTTTGTTAACCAAGGTATTACTAGCTCATCACCAGAAGGTTGGGCAAAATATGGTGAACAGGTCACAGCAATTTGTGGAACAGCTACAGTGTGTATTAGTGGAGGGAAGCATTACCCACATTAATGAAAGTTCAAACTAAACAATACATTTAGGACATATTTAGAAGAGGTGCTCTGTAAAGTGGGAAAAGATGTCTGTCACAGTACATGATGGACTGCGTTGTTTTGTGATTGGACATCAAAGATTCAACACAGACTTAATTTGCAAACCTGATTGTTGAAACACAGATCTCTGAGGACACCCTACTGTGAGAGATAAAAATGTGTTAATTGCAAGGAATACACAATGACAAATAGTTTGACTTGAGATAATACATCTTTATGGTATTTAAAGATATTTGGTCATGGTTCAACTCTGCTTCTCTTCAGCTGTGAGGCACAGCAGGAAAGAAGGTTGCTGGGTCCCAAAAACTTGAGAATTGTCCTCTCTCTTTCCTTCTGACAACTGACCTTGGTTGCAACAGCTGGTTGTTTGGCCTTTAATTCCAGTTATGAAAAGGGCTGGAAGATGAGGTTTCCCGCTCTAACATCTATGGCTCCCTCTGAGTTGGGGAACTATGGCAAACCTTCAGAAGAAAAGACTCCGCCAACTAACTATGGGCCAGTCACTAAGCCTGAGTGCAAAACAGGTGTAAGTGGTGTTAGATCTCTAAAGGGTTTATTACAGTTAAGACGAGTCAGCTTGTTTTGCCACATTCTCTCACCATCATCACATACACAGGACATGAGCACATGAACATAGTGAATGTATACTGAACTATACTTGAGGTGAAGAACAATTCCAGCTTACTCTCAAGAAGTGCAGTTTGCATTCTGCCTTGGTTTGTAACAACTAACGAAGCAATAATCTTATTCTACTAGCATTGAGGTGCACTTCATAAATAAACATGTACATAACAGACCTCCAGCTTATCCAGAGATGGATTCTAATAGGACAAGCACCATTGCAGTATTTCTTTGGGGTAGACATGATACTGGCAACACAATGTCAGTATTCTGAGTAGAAATGTCTACTCCAAATTAAATCTCATTGAGTTCAGTGGGGCCTACCACCAGGTAAGAGTGTGTAGGATTGCAATTCCATTTGTCTATGACAAACAGAAAGGAGAATTCAATAATCCATAGAAGTGGAGTCATAATATACATCAATTTCCTGACTATCTGTGGGCAGACACTGTCTGTCATTATTTTATGCACTTTGTTCATTTATTATTCTTTCCTCATCAGACTGAAATTCCTTGTCAAGTAGATTAAGGATATTGTTTTTAGCCATTCTTTCTCAACACATTGCTTGGAATGTTAAGAATGCCTGTCTGCCAACCATAAAAGTCACTGGGGAGAAACTGAATCTACCATAAAAGTCTTCCATAAAAGCTCATCAAAAGTGATAGGATTTTAGGAGCTCATTGCTAGAACAGGAAATGACCTATTGGCCAGGAATGTGTTTCACATATGCCAACTGATCTGACATGCGTCCCTTTAGTCTATCTTTTGTGATAACATACAGTAGCTGGATTAAGTAAACCTAAGGCCAATTTCTTGGAAATAATAAGGAAAATGCTAATGCTAATGATATTTCCCAGGAGGTATAGAGGTATAGCATAAATAAATTGAAATGCAGTTCTTATTGAGTGACCAACAGCTGATATAACTCCCTGCTCATGACTAATCCACATATCTGTCATCAGAGATGGGAAATAATTGCCATTTATAATTATTTTTTGCAACAGGGGAAATGGTGTGCTATTGAAACAAAGCTGAAACAAATTTATATCCATAGTTGTTTTAGCAATAGTTGATCACACAGTTGTTGTCATACAAAATCCTTATGTCATTCTGGAAACGTGAGCACCTTGTTGATCTTCAGCCAGGTGTGGACAAGCACTCTCTCCTAGTATTAGAAACCAGGATCATCTGCTGAAACTGAATGGTGGAAAATTCAACACAAACAAAAAGGAACTGCCTTTTCACACATTCGGCAGTGAACTATGGAATTCATTGTAGTTATGGCTGTTAATACGGCTAACTTAAAAAGGAAATTTGATAAATTCAGGAAGATTGGGGCTATTGATACCAAAGTAGTCAAGATACTTACACAAGCATACTTCAGTTAACAAAACCTCTGGCAGTGAAGTACCTTTTTTACAAAGGAGTTTTATGTTTGCCACTTTCCCCTTCTCTTTCTCATTGTTTGTCTATGTTGTTAGCAGCATTGACATTAGAGATGGTGAAGGAGGGTTAGAGAAACACAGGCTTTGATGTTGGATTGCAGCAATGTGTCTGCATAAACAACGCAATAAACAAAATTTAATATGAGAAAAGATAGCCACAGGGAGAACAGAATGTTGGACTAAATAGGCATGGTTGTTCTTGTGTTTTTACATTGCTAATTTAAGAATATATTTCTTTTCCCATTCCTTACCTGCATCTGGAATATTTCAAGCAGACAGGAGTCTTCCAAGAAAGGAAAGAGAAATATAACACTCTAATACACATTTTAAAGTAAATGGTTTTGAGATAGATAGGGTAAATTAAGCAGAAGATGGTTAACCAGAGCTAGGGCAATTAACATATGCATGAGGTGTGCAAGGAAGCAGGAACCAAAACCAATTGCTTCCATTGTAGAGAGGACACAGGATTAATTAGCAACTGATACATAGTCCTGATAGAGTTACTCACTGTGATTCTAAGTGGATATTTCAAAATATAATTGCTGTCATTTGAAGCATGGTGTTGGTGTATTCACGATGCAGGACAGCTCAGGCACACCTAACTCGCAGTTTCAAAACACTGTGGTTGTGGAATGGCTGCTGAGCATGAAACAGTGTTAAAACCAAATAGCCAATGCATATATTAAGAAAAGGGGAAAGCATTATGGTAAGGGTCTGAAATTCAGTAGCTGCTGAAGTTCACAAATGAATAAGGTTATTTGCACATGATTTTATAACTACCCCAAAATATATATGTATTTTCTCATTTTTTGGGTGTAACACAAGTGAATGCTGGCAATCACATTTAGATGAGCATCATTATTCACCAGTATCTCTCTCAAATTGGACAATTAACCTTCATGCTTGAATATTCCCATCAACTTTACAAATGTACCTAAATCAGTGAATTAAAACATAAAAAATGTGTCCTTGCAAAAATTAAAACTCTACTATCTACAATTCTGTCACTTCACCACCCAAATTACTGGGGGTTTTTTTGAAGATCTCTTCTGGAAAATACTTAAGTTTAATTTTCTGCTACACATTTCTCTTGGTGGAGCTTGAACACGACAATGCATAACTATGGTAAGGAAAAACAGTCAGCATCCCACCTCTTCAAGCTTGTTTGCTTCTCAGCTGCCGGTCATTTGCATAAC
Organism: Iguana delicatissima; assembly: GCA_948472985.1. NCBI lineage: Eukaryota > Metazoa > Chordata > Lepidosauria > Squamata > Iguanidae > Iguana > Iguana delicatissima. Next base: position 166,614 of record CAOKZL010002585.1, on the reverse strand, counting down.
TAGGAAGGAACAGCATTTTAACAAGACAGCCACTCTCCCCTGCCCTAAACCCCAATTTCATTTTAAATTTCTGGGCCGGGTTGGGACATCTTGCGGTCACACAGATATTGGTGGATACAATCCTTGTTATCCTTACCATTTTTTGGATTACAACTGATGGGAATCCAACAACATCTAGAGGGCCAATATTGCCTGCTCCTGTTCTAGGTGAAGGACAGTCTGCAGTGAAGAAATATGATATCCCCCACCCCCACATATATTCGTAGTATCATTAAGACACAATAACAATAAGACTGTGGAACATTCTACTCTTCAAAACCGTGATTGCCCACATGAGACTCATGTTTGCTGGGATTTGCTTTACTCTCCAACCATACCCTCCCAATCTGGCAGGGAGAGTCCTGGTTAATTCTCTGCTGTCTAGCTTTCTCAGCTGCCTTTAAAGTGTCCTGGGTTCCCGCTCCTAATCCTCTTCTCATTTTCCTCCTTCCTCTTCAGCTTGCTTCAATTGCTGTAAACTGAGTTTAAAGTTGCAAAAGTAATTTGCACTCAATTAACCATGCAGGAAGGAGAGAAGACGAGCAGGGTCTTACACCTCCCAGGTGGCTCAACCTTTTGTTTGGTTTGGTTCTTGTTTGGTTCTTTTTTTTTTTTCCTCCAGACTTTCCACAACTCAGTATATAAATTCCATAGTTTCTCTGTAGCTTTGCATATTCTTCTCCATTAACAATTTTTTCCCTTCTTATAGCCTGGCCACAAACTATTCACCACACTCTGATGCTTCTCAGCCACATGTCTAACAGTTTTCATCTGTGAAATGTTGAATGGTATGCATACAGTCACTTGGAGAATGCAGGTGATATTGCTGACAACTTGTTGCAAAGAAACTGAACTTTTCCTAGTAGTACGATAAACACTTTTTCCAAGCCATCAGCAGAATTCTGAATGACCATTAGACACTATGCAACACTTTAACTATGGTGCTATGCAGTGGGTTCTGGCCAGTATCCCCCTCAACCCCACTTACCTGTAAGCAGCTGCTAGGATCAAATGGGGGGGGCATTCCTTTGTTGATCAAGAAGTGGCTGGCTGATGTTACCACTCCCTCTCATAAGCAACCTCCAGCATGACAGGCAGCAAAAGAATCCCTGTCACAAATCCCCCTCACATCAGAGATTGCTTGCACAAGGGAAGGGAAACATCAGACTGTCAGTTCTCCATCAACAAGGGAATAGATCCCTGCTGATCCCAGTGGCTGCTTACCAGTAAATTGAGTCTGCGGGACTTTCATGTTCTCTAGCTAACCTCTAGTTAAGCGGTTACATAGGAATCATGAATACATAGCAGTTACAAATGCATAACTGTTGGTTACATATTCATAACTGTCCAACAAGATTCCGGCCCTGATCTGTGACAGATCTTCTTTTCTCTTGTTATTGTAGGCAATCCAGTGTGGACTGGTGAGATGCTAGTGATCTGGTCTGCACCCCTTCCTCTACTGTGTTCATGATAGTGTGTCTCCTGAAGTGTGTAGGCGTGTCACCTACAATCTTGGAGATGTATGTTATTATTTATAAATCATATATGAAAAAATATATGAAACGTTTTCATGAGATATGTTGTGTCCCCATACGTTTTGTTATTACAATTTATGTACATGTCTGTATCTCTTAAAAGGGGTTAGTTTAACCTCTGGTTTGCTAGTAAAACTGAATTACTGTGTCATGAAATGATGCATGTCTTAAAAAAAGTGCCACCAACATGAAAAGTTTGGAAAGCTCTGGTGCAGTCATTAGATCCAAACAATGGGAGCATGGCATTGAGATGAGAGAGAAGTAAGTGAAGCACACAAAGCCTGCAGAAACAAGAGGTTTCTCTATGTTTTCCTGGATAGATGAAGAGAAGGGCTTTTTATGGTGTTGTACTGTTTTTAATCTTTGTTTTAAAATCGCATGTTAAATGGTTTTAATTCTGTTGTTGTTTAAGACAGTTTTAATCCTGGTTTTGTCTGTTTTAAACGTGTGTTTTCATTGCAATTTTCTGTCCTTTGTAAACTGCCTTGAATCCCAATCTGGGAGTAAGATGGAGGATGGATGGAGGATGGATGGATGGATGGATGGATGGATGGATGGATGGATGGATGGATGGATGGATGGAACTGGTAAAAAGGTGGGAGGATCTCTTTGGCTCCTGGTTGACCAACTGAACCGAAAGGCTGCTCTCCAATGGCTCATCTTCATCTTGGAGAGAAGCGACTAGTTGGATGCCACATAGTTCTGTCCTGGGCCCAGTGCTACTCAGCATCTTTAGCAATGACTTGGACAAGGAAATAGAGGGCATTCTTATGAAATTTGCAGATGACACCAAATTAGGAGGAGTAGCTAAGACCGCAGGGGAGAGGATCAGAATTCAAAATAATCTTAACAGATTAGAGAGCTGGCCAAAACTAACATAATGAATTTCAACAGGGAAAAGTGCCAAGTACTACACCTGGACAAAAAAAAAAAAAGTAAAATAAATGCAGATATAAGATGAGTGATATTCTGGTTGATTACAGTATATGTGAAAAGGATCTAGGAGTCTTAGTAGACCACAAGCTGAACATGAGTCAGCAGTGTGAAGCAGCAACTAAGAAAGCCAATGTGATTCTGAGGTGCTTCAACAGGAGTATAATGTCTAGGTCAAAGGAACTGATAGTACTACTCTATTCTGCTTTGGTCAGACGCCGCCTGGAATACTGTGTCCAGTTCTGGGCACCACAGTTAGGAAGGATATTGAAAAGCTAGAATGTATCTACAGAAGGGTGACCAAAATGGTGAAAGGCCTGGAAATCTCCTGAGAGTAAGAGCAGTTTGATAGTGGAATGTGCTGCCTTGGAATGTGACAACCTCCTTCTGTGGAGGTTTTTAAACAGAGGCTGGATGGCCATCTGTTGGGAATACTTTGATGGTGTCTCCCTGCATGGCAGGGTGTTGGACTCAATGTCCCTTTTGGTCTCTTCCAGCTCTGATTCTAGGGCCATTTCTGCACTACACTGTTATAGTGCCATTATTCCACTTTTAACATCCTGTGGAATTCTGGGGTTTGTAGTTTACTGAGGCCAAAGAGCTCTCTGGCTGAGAATTCTAAATTCTCCTCCCTAAACTGCAAAGCTCAGGATTCCATAGGATGTTGGAAACAGAATAATAGTAGTATAACAGTGTAGTGTGGAAGTGGCCTATGATTCTATGATTCCTGAGAGATGCAGAGCTTTCCAGCTTCATTAAGCTCTATAGATGGAAAGCAGAACCAGCCTGACTAGTAGGCAGAGTGAGGCAACCACGACAGGTAGCAGATTTTTGGGTGTCAAAAAAAGAGAGAGACTGTTAATTTTTTTCAGTTGTTGTTTTGTTTCTGCTACCAGAGACAGGAAAGAAAAGAAAACATGCTTGTAATTCTTTCTGCCCCCGTGCCAAAATAATGTGGCTGGCTTTGCACCTTGATATGGGACAAGAGGTGGGTGAAGTCAGTATTTACTGTGTAGCTTCACATTGTTGTGCCTAACCAGTTGAGATCTTTATAGGCCATAGCATTGCACATGAATCCAGTGCAATTATTACATGTTACAAGGATCTACAGACAAAAGAAAATAGATGCATGTGTGCATACAACTTCCCAACAGGGAAGAGGGAAAAAACATACAATTTAAGATTTGATTCACCAGTGAAAAAAAGCAAAGCAAAGAATATACACGTACGGTTACTTTGCTTACCACACTGTCATCTGACTAGTTATCAAAAGCCTCATCAGCCCAAAGAGCAATTAAAGTATGAAAGCTGACTTTGTTTTTTGGGGGAAAAATAGCAGACACATTGCCTGTGACGTAAATAAAGCAAGAAATAGAAAGTATAATTCTGATAACGAGACAAGAAAAGCTACTCTCATTAAAACTTTCTGGCACTCATGGGGCTTCTTACCATTTCCGTTTGACAATCAGCCTGGCTCACCATTGAAATGCAGGCCATGTCTCACAACTTCTGAAAACTCAGGGCCACACTACCTTTTACTTCTCCTGTGTCATTCCAGCCTTGAATTTAGTGTGTGTGGGGGTTTCTTTCCAGCATGAGTGCACAATGGCAATCTAGAATATGGTATGGGGAGGGAGATTTAGCTATTTTTACAGTTCTGCTGTATTTTGAAAAGCCCCCATCTCCAATTTGAAATGTCTCCTTCAAAGGATTTATTCAAACAAGTAGTTCTATTTTTCACTGCTGGCACAGACACGCACCCATATATACATGAATACCCTGGAGTTAAAATCAGGATCTACATAGGAAAAGCAGTATGTCATTTGCATCTCAGAGGTCAATGGAGGCTTATACTTTTAATATAGTGTCGCTATAAAATTTCAGGAGAAGACTAGATGTTAACAGGGATAACATGGCATTACTCCACGTTTAGGAAGGTTTAAAGGCCTGTCCTTGCTGCCTGATCTGCTCACAGTTAAACTAAGCAGCACAAGGGAGTGAGAGGAATAATGCAATTTAAGATAATCGGTTGAATGGGCAGCCCCACCAATAGGCAGAGAAAACCAGTTGTTGTGGGATGGGACGAAGAGCAACAACAAAGCATTAGGGGGCCAGAGTTGTGTATTGTTCTTGAGTGCAGTGGAAGAGTTGTCCTGTCATGATTGCTGAAATAATAACACGGTAAGCTTGCTAGGTTAGGAGCACTTCAAGCTCTAGATTTCACACCCAAAACCTGAGATGTAAGGATGGTGCCTGGTGAAGTCACAGAGAGCAGAGCATGATGGTGTCATTACAAATTGTACACTTACCACCAACCACAGTTGTTCAGAGCATGCCATTCAAATAAAATGCACAAGTCTAACAAGAGAAATAAAGAAGAGAGCAGGTCTTTGGAGGGTCTATAACAACCATTCCACAGCAGCTTGCACCAATGGGAGCCAGCAGTTAAAAAAAAAAAGAAGAAACTTTTATTTTCAAGGCAGTGCTCTTGCCTTAAGATTCCTCTACACATCCCGAAGCCCAGAGAAATAGGAGCAGTCTCTGAGATCAGGGAGCCCTATTCAACAACTCTCTAATTGGCTTCTGTACAAGTAACATCTTATGCTTTGCTTCCAACAACAAATGTTTGGCTAGCCCTGATTTTTGTCATTTTCAGAATTCCATTCACAAGAGAAAAAATCCTTTGTAGTGTGAAATAGAGGAAGCCCTCATTCTATATGCTGTCCTTGCCTTAAGCTACTTTGACAGTTTCTGGCAGATATGCACATGTGGCAGGAGCCACGGCAAAGCCGTGTTCCTGTCATATCCAAATATTTATGCAAGTATATTTGAAGTCCTCAGACACATACACTGCAAGAAGTCCTGCTTTGCAGCATCCACTAGAGCACATGCACACATTTCACACTGCACATTGGGTATGATGAACTAAAAGTACACTCATTGCACAAACTGTAGCTAGGCAAAGCAAGAAGCTACTGGTAGTATCTATAAAGAAGTACCATAGAGATGGACTTCTTATCCAAATTGCTGTTTTGTTCTTCAAGGCAAGCACTTATCCTCTCTGTAAAATCTTTCAGAAGGCTTTCAAGTTTTAGTTCCATCATGGCTCTGGTAGATCTTCTTGAAGTATTCGTGCACTTCTGAGCACATTTAACACCCCACTGATCTTGGCACTGGCTAAAAGTGTTCTGAAAAATATGTGGCAAGAAGAGTGCAACACCCAGATAATATTTTAATATTTTTTAGTATTAGGAATAGTCCTACCATTAAGTTAGGGTGAACAGCTATGACCCTCCAGATTCTTTTGACTAGATCTTTTGATTAGATAATAGGAGTATAGAATCTAGGTCAAAGGAAGTAATAGTACCACTGTATTCTTTTTTTGGTCAGACCCCACCTGGAATACTATGTCAAATTCTGGGTGCCACAATTCAAGAAGGATATTGACAAGCTGGAATACGTCCACAGAAGGGTGACCGAAATGGTAAAAGACCTGGAAACCATGCCCTATGAGGAGTGGCTTAGACAGCTGGATTTGGTTAACCTGGAGGAGAAAGTTAAGAGGTGACATGAGAGCCATGTTTAAATATTTGAAAGGATGTCATTTGGAGGATGGATCAAGCTGATTTTCTGGTGCTCCAAAGTGTAGTACATGGAGCAATGGCTTCAAACTACAGGGAAAGATATTCCACTTAAACATTACGAAGAACTTCCAGACGGTAAGAGCTGCTCAACAGTGAAATATGCTGCCTTGGAGTGTGGTGGAGTCCCCTTCTTTGGAGGCTTTTGAATAGAGGCGGCCATCCGTCAGGAGTGTTTTGATTGTATACTCCTGCATGGCAGGGGTCTGGAGTCAATGACCCTTGTGGCCACTTCTAACTTTGATTCTATGATCTCCCATCACCCCAGGCCATCATTACCAATGGTGGGGTATAATGGGAGCTGCATTCTAAAAATAACTGAAGGGACAATCCTACTTTAGGCAGTGTGAGTTCATGTCAGGTAGTAGATGATAAGCAGTATGCAAGAGAAGTAGCAATCATTTTCTGGCAGTTTCCCTCCATTAGAGGACGCAGCTAGGTATTTCACAGAGACTGTCTTGTGTGCCACAAGCTAATTTGCTGATTGTAGATGAGGCAGAGCATGTTTGTCCATTCCCAGTGCTGAAATAAGATTCAATTGCTACTTCAGTCAGATCTAATAGAATTTAATAGGGCACGATTTTGTTTTTCACCAGACATAGCAAAATGTTGGGCCAGGGCCAGGACAGTGCCTATATGAAGAAGCCACCATAGACCAAAATAGAATTTTCAAAATGCCAAGGGAATTGAGTGGCTTCATCTCATCAGGCTTCTCTGGCCTGTTAAGAATGCAACAAGACTAACATTAACCATTAACAAGATTAATTAACAAGACTAACTAACTAGCTGCACAGATTTTTATTGGTTTTATCCATATCTCTCTCTCCCTGCCTCCCTCCCTCTCTCTTTTTTGCCTGTTTCTGATTTTGATTGGTACTTGTCATTTTAATGGTCATGTTAAATTCTTACATTTATTGAATGATTTTGTTTAACTGAATTTATTGATATATTTTACCCTGCAAGCCTGTGGTCCAAGCAATAGGGAGATGCATTCCATCTCAAAGGCAGGGGGAATGAGGTATCTCTCTTTGCTTGGACCATAGGCTACCAGTAATCAGGAGTGTAACTACAGAAGGACAGCATGGGTGCATTCTCCTCAAATAGGAATTCTACCCTCTCCCTCAGAGAAATTTCCCTTCACTTTCAGATTTCTAGAGTTGCAGTAACTTAAAACACCAATTGAGCATTTAGACATAGTTTAGCCAGCCAAGGAAAAGAGGCAGGCAAAGTTAGCAAAGGGATGGAAACACTCAAATATGCAAGTGCTAAGTGTGAACAATTTTCAATGTCTCACTCTCTGGAATGCTAGAAATTTGGGGACTGAAGGAAAATTTCAGGGAGGGGTTGATTTCTGGTTTCCAAAGAATGTCTTCTTTCCCCTCCCCCACCCCACCCCACCCCACCCCACCCCAAAGCTACATTCCTGCTGGTAAATATTTTGTAACAGAGTTACATGCTTTAATAAGTTAATGATTATCATGAGCCACTTTGGGCAGTTTACTGTGGATATGGCCTATAAATAAGATAAATATCAAAAGAGCTGGTTAGTCATACGGCAAAGTGGTTTCAAACCAGACTTCATCAAGACCAACTGTAACTGAGGGGCAGCCCATATGACTTAAGCTTTTAAAAAAACATCCAGTAGCCTCTTAGTCCTGCTGCTAGCCTGTCTGGATGGCTTACAAAGAAAGAGACCTGGGGTCCTTTCATATTAAACAGGTATAGTGCTATGAGTCCACTATAATTGCCACAGCTACATCATGTGGGATCCTGGGATTTGCAGTATCGTGAGGAATATTTAGAATTCACAGCCAGAGAGCAATAATGCCTCATCCAACTACAAGCGACAGGATTCTATAGAATGTTGCCATAGCAGTTAAAACAAAATCACAGCTCTAGCACTGTGTTGAGGAAAGGGACTTTTGCTTCCCATCTCACCTCACTTCACAGATGATTTATGCACAGAAAAGTCATTCCATAGCCCCCAAACTAGAGTTGTAAAACTCTAAGGAAGCGCTAAGACTAAAGCTAATTGGTCATATACTCCGAAGGACTGATATCTTATTGTCTCTGAAGGAGCCTGAGGTGAATCCAGAAAAGTACAGCTGCCACAAAACTGGTTGAATAATCCTTCTACTTTTCCTTCTTTGTCAAGACAACCACTCTGTGGATCAGCAGTAGCTTCCCAAATGAAGCCAAGCAACAGACAGGTTTGTATTATTCGATGATGCAATCATTGACTCAGATCATCATTCACTAATTCACTATGACTTGTGAAACAACCTGTTTTCTGAGTTCAGTCGAAACAAGTTACTGATCCTTCTGACCTGAGATCTGCTGAAATACAGCAACCTTAAATAGGCAAGCTTTAACATGTTGACCTGTATTTTGCCACTCTGTATCAAATTTCCATAAGAAAATGGCAAATTACCTTTGTTCCAAGAATAATTACGTGCACTGATGGTCAACCACTGATCACCAAGAAAGATGTCATCTTTTTACCTTGGAATCCCCTTCCCATTTATTGTGTCTTCTACAAACTAGACTTTCTACTGTAAAAGAAAAGCCTGCATTGTTCTTTTTCTCTCTAGCTCTAGAAAACTGAAACTGACTGTGACAGCTGCTTCAGGGATCAGATTTTGGATGAGATGATGAATGGGAAAAAATGGTTAGTTATTTAATTTGTATTAATTGTATTCTGACAGGCAGTGAAAAGAGCTGGTGGGTATGTTTTTTTTTTCTGTCTCATAAATCAAAATAACCTGCAGTATTATGTATATAAGAGCCAGCAAGGTATAGTGGTTTGAGTGTTAGACTGTGACTCTAGAGTCCAGGGTTTGAATCCTTGCTTTGCCATGGAAATCCACAGGGTGACCTTGGTCAAATCACACTCTCTCAGCCTCAGAGGAAGGCAAAAGCAAACCACCTCTGAACAAATCTTGCCATGAAAACCCATGATAGGTTCACATTAAGGTTGCCATAAGTCAGAAATGACTTGAAAAAACACAACACACATTATGTATCTTCCCTTTGGGGATGTAATTTGCCTCAGGCAGCAAAATGACTTGGGTTAGCCCTTGCTAGAGAACCTATTGGGCAAAAAGGTGAGTGGTAACAGACTGTCTAAATTAGGAATTCTGAGAATTTGGCCATGAAACAGGCTGCCTTGTGACACTCATTGGCTGGCATTGTGTTGGTAAGTCTTAAGTACAATATACCCATTGAATCAATTATTGAATGGTGAAAGAACACATAAGTAAATCTATTGGATTCAATGGCTCTCTCAAGATTAATAATAGAATTTAAGTCATTCTCTCTTAGCTAGCCTACCTCAAGGACCATTGTGAAGATAAAAGGAGGAGTAACTGAGTATATTTCCTTGAGCTCTTTAGGCGAAATAGCAGGAAATAACTGAAGTACAAAGAAACTGCAGTTGCCATGAAGGCTGAGAAAGTGAAGTGGAACCAGTGCTATCCTATCAGAACAACTCTTAATCCCTGCACCCCATCAAACACTGGCTTAGAGAGGTTAGGATGGGGATGGAAATAGTATTCTGTTGATCTGACAACACATTTGCTGTAGAGGTGCAAAGCTCTGAGTATTGCTAGCGGTGTCCTTGGAGCCCAACCTCTTACTCTTCACAGATCTCATGACTGAAACCCGTATTGCTTTAATAGGTAGGAAACTTTAAAGGAGCATTGTGAGCAAAGAAAAGACACACTCCTCACTGTGAGATTAGCTAACTCTTTCTATGCCTCTCAGCCACTAACAGATTGCTCTGCCTTCTGCTTGAAGTTGGAAGGGGAAGTCCTGTGGTGGAGGCCATGGAACAGGGTAGGCAGTTTATGGCCTTCCAGATTTTATACTATCCTAGATAGGACAGCCAAAGGTGAGGCATGATAGGGATACCAATCCAACATTATCTGGAAGGCTACATGAAGCCCAGTCATGCCATATCATCTTTACCTGTCATCCTCAAGTGACCAGTAAATTCACCACAGTGCATTACATGTCTTCTCAATCATTCCTTACCAGGATGTGTTTTGCTTTTGATCTGTGGCAAAGGTCATTTTTCTGTCTTGTGCGTGTGTATTTATGTAAGTATAAGATGCTTGCTAAGATAACTTTATAATAAAGTGAGAAGTGTGGAGATGGGATAGGAAATTGCTTTCACAAAGAATTTTTTATTTAAAAAAAGAGGCAAAGAAATTTGATGAATAAGATAGAAACAATTCTGCTGGTATTTCTACAATGGTTAGGCCACCTGCCAATATGCTTTTCAGTATACAGTGTAAATATTTTTATCTAGCTACTGTAATGTTTTGTGAGAATTCTTGCAAAAAACTAGAGCCAAGCATTATTTTCTTCTCTAGCTAGTAACACTCATCACATCCAATCCAATCCAGTCCAGTCCAGTCCAGTCCAGTCCAATGAAGTTTTGCAAATGAACAATTTTAGTTTGGGGCGCTTTCCTTTCTTTGAAATATGTTACCAAACGGGGCCTCACATATGCATTTCTGTTGCAGCATTACAAGATGCAGGTCAAAATAGTTCAAACAGTTGCTTCTGTGCTTTAGCAACAGGGTGGGGATAATTCAAGTTCCTGCTGTTTTTTTAACAATCTGGCTTTCATAGACTGTGTTGTAATAATCCAGTATTTCTGGTTGGATTTACAGCTTCTTTGCAGGCACTAAGAGGCTGGAATTAAAATCCACTGGGAATGTTTTCAAGTTTCATTTGCATTTTACCTGTTCAGCAGTTTATTAAAGAGACAGAGGGTGAAATCCAATGTCATGCCAGCAGATTTTCATTCACACAATGGGGATTTGCCTCCCCCCTTCTCCACACCTCCCTGCAGGTCTTCTCTGGGGTGCCTAGTCCTCCAAAGCAGATTTTGAGGACACATAGTAAACGCCAGGGAGGGAGAAGCCAAATCTGGAATTATCCTTTCACTATGGGTAGCTTCAGCACACAAATATATTTGTTCTTTTTAAAATGTAGTATTTCAAGCTCTAGGGGGGAAAGAAGTGGATGCACAGAAGAAAGACAGGTTAAATAGGAAGTTATCTTTCTGTCATGTGTGATTTGTCTTTTTATTCCACCCCACCATTCCACTTAATTTATTTTGGTCTTGGTCCCATAACCCTCAAGACAAATGACATTATCCTCTGCATTAATAATGACCTCTGAATTGAATGACATATGGATTGAGGAACCTTTTATAGTATGAGATGCCCTTTAAAAATATGCTGCAACAACCATTTCACAAAACATAAAATGTGACGGGGTGCAGTTAGGGGAGGGTAAGATGAGGGCATTGCCCCCAAATAAGAATTCTGTACCTCCCCATGAAATTTTCCTTCAGTCCCCAAATTTCTAGCATTATGTAAGTTGAACTTCAGCTGACCATTTCAAAATACATTGTAGTCATCAAAAGAAAAAGAGTGGGCAGAATTTGTGATGGAATGTAAACATAGTAAATAGGAATTCTATGAATGAATGAATGATGATTTTGAACTACTCACTCTCTGCAACACTGGAAATTTGTGGACTGGAGGGAATCATAGAGTTGGAAGAGGCCACAGGGGTCATCCAGTCCAACCCCTTGCTATGCAGGAACACACTTCAAAGCATTCCCAACAGATGGGAAATTTTGACCGGGGGGATAATTCTTATTTGGAGGGCAGAGCCCTCATTTTGCCGCTCACTTATATATCCACACCCCTGTGATACCATCATGAGCAGTTCTTACTGCCTTTGGTCATGCATATAGAAAATGTAACATGCAAGCCACAGCCACAGGATAGCATCAGCAGTATTTCCTACAATTAAATCAGCCATTTTTTTTTTCAGCTACAAAGACCACAAGAACTGCTTGCAGTTCACACATTGTATTTTTCAAGGTTCACTCCAGGACTGCTATCTCATGGAGAGGTGCAGGTAAGAATCAAAAGTGTTATGCGAAGTGTCTGCATTCTGGTACAGTTAATGAGCACTATGTCAAGTTGTGTGCACTCTTCTAGGACTGTTAACAGCCTAAAAAGTTGGTTCTTTTAAACAGCTGCTGTTGCAGAAGTCAGTCTCTAGGTTATGGAATGGAAATACCAGTCAGTACTAAACTTTGCTAACAAAAGCCCAGTAACTTCAGTTGGTCCCAACTTTTACAGTTTGGAATGTTTGCTCAGTTGTTTTTATAGCTCTTAGCTTCAATAAGTGACATTTAACCTCCTTTGTAAAACATAGCTTGATATTCAAGCTATACCTTATTTGACACAGCAGAATCTAGGAAGCACTGGTCCAACTAATCCAGTCAACTCTGAGTGGCAGCAGTTTCCCAGGGTCTTAGGGATGGTTCTTTCTCAGCCTTAGGTAGATATCCCTGATGTTCTCCTGTCTAAGGCCATTTCCATACTAGACTGTTATAGCGCTATTATTCCACTTTCAACATCCTATGGAATCCTGGGGTTTGCAGTTTTGGCCCCGGGTGGCCCCTCCCAAAACTGCAAACCCCAGGATTCCATAGGATGTTGAAAGTGGAATAATAGTCCTGTAACAGTCTAGTGTGGAAATGGCCTAAGTACAACCAAAGTTTGACCCTGATTAGCTTTCCAAATCATACAAGATGGGTAATGTTCAGGGTGATATGGCGGTTACTAATCTAATACCAAGTTAGGCAGTGTGAATTAGAGAGGTGCATTTTACATATTTAAAACAATTAAAATAGGTCAGAGCCAGTTTCTTTTCCATCCCTCACATTCTCAAGAGAGCTATTTCATTCCGACAGTATTCACAAAGTCTAGCTTGCTTGCCTATGGCAGAATCCTCACCAGTAAGAAAGTGATTGCCCCTTAAGACTGTGTGTGTTAAACAAAAGAAGGTGAATTGATGACAACTGGCTCTAAATATATTAAAATAATATAATTTAGTTTTATATAGCATGGGTAAGATACTACGTAATATTACATTACTTTTGATTGTTACTTTTTGGTTAAAGTGTTATAGTATCATTTATTAGAGGTTTAAGGGGATTATGACTATATAATGTTTAATTAATTTTAGAGTTAGAATATATAATACAAGATCAGTATCAGAAGATCTAAGAATCTATAATATTTGTAAGTAAGAATTATTTAGGTAGGGATTTGATAATATTATAGATTTAATTATAAGAGATGGGATTTGTAGAAATTACATAACATTATTAAAGTGATTAGGATAAAATATAAGGGTAACAATGTATTCCTTGGAGGAAATGTAATTTTTTCAAGGAAGGTTAAGTATAACCAGTATTTGAAGAGCTGTTTGCAATAAATGACAGAACTGATTTTTAACTATGTGTATTTTTTTTTATTAAGGGGTAGATTAGTGTTGAGTAGTTTTAACATTTAATGCATGTCTGGCATTGGGTGTCAATCTGCATTTTTTAATTTTTTCCCTTTTTTTGGTCTCAATTTGTGATTGTAGCATTATTTTACTTCAGAGAGAAGGGAAGGGAAGGGAGGGAAGACAGACAGACAGACAGACAGGACAGGACAGACTGTGTATGTGCCTTCAAGTCATCTATTGCCCTATGGTGATCTCATGGGATTTCCATACACAAGGGATATGCAGAGATGGTTTTACCAGTTCCTTCTTCTGAAATGTAGCCTGTAGCACCTAGTATTCATTGGTGGTCTCCCATCCAAGTACTAACCAGGGCTCACCCTGCTTCACTTCCAGTTGAGACAGGATCAGTTGCCTTTAGGGTATTTAGGCCCCTTCCTGAAGAGTACAGCACAATTAAATTCTAAGCACTTTTGGGATTCCACTTCCTTTTGTCATGTAGCATAACTTATGATCCATCAGCAGTTTTCATTGTACATGGATTCTTCCTTCTCAGATCTTGTACGTTGAACAAGACATGCACAATGTGCATCTTTACACATGCTGAATTTGACAGAATGTATTTCAGGCATTCAGGCAACACTTTGTTGGCTTATTGGCTCTCATTGGGTGTCTCTTCACCTCAGTAGGATTTTTGTTCTATCACTCCTCGAAGTCCCAATGATTGAGAGTACATGGAAGAGCTCTTCCCATACATCCTTCCCTTTAGTATTTCTGTCAAACCTTCACCTTCTGCAGTCTATCTTGGGTTTTTGTAAGTAAGTTCTACCCAGTGCTGCACACTGATTAATGAGCTACTGAATTTCAGTTTTTATTTCTAGTTTTGTTGCTCCTATTTGTTTTGGCTATCATTCTGACATTCCATAAAGACATGTTTTCTGAAACAGATATTTTCTTACAAAGTGATACGTTTTCATGTCTGAAATTAGATTCCAGCTGGTCAGTTTTAAAGTTACTCCATTTTCTGGCAATAGGGTCCTTGTTTCTTTACACTGAAGAAGGGTAACTGATTCAAGTCTTCTGTAAATGGCATGGGGAGGGGATTCACCCATTTCCTTCTTCATCTGCAGTTTATCATGCATTTTGAAAGGTCCCAAGATCTTAGGAGATGGGCAGAATTGCTGGGAGATGAGATACTGCCAAATTCTACTGATGGAAACCTCCACTGGAACAAAAAAAACTTCCATTAGGTAAAGGGATGCTAGCGGGATACAATCCAGATTTTTAAAGAAAGGTGAAAGAAGGCAGGTTGCCTCCCGCACACACTGGTTTTGTCATTTCTGGTCTAAAAAGCAGGTAACTACAAAACTTGTTAACCAGATGCAAAACTAATATAAATCTATGGCCATTTCTGCACTATTCTGTTACAGCCATTTCTGCATTATGCTGTTACAGTATTATTCGACCTTCAACATCCTTTGAATTCTGGGCTTTGTAGTTTACTGAGGCCCAAGAGCTCTCTGGATGAGAATTCTAAATGCCCCTCCCAAAACTGCAAACCCCAGGACTCCACAGGATGCTGAAAGTGGAATAATAACACTATAACACTGTAGTGCAGAAATGGTATATGAACTACATGCAACAATTCCTCTTTCAAATCACCTTCTATTCTGAGTATTTTCATCTACTACTTTTCTGCCAGGACCCCTCCCAAAAAGAATAAAAACAAACAAAAATGCCATATGGAAGTAAAACCGTAAATAAAAATGATGCATGGAAAAATCTATCAATCACACAAAACAATACAGCTTATGAATAATAACTCCAGTTACTCCAGGCCAAAGGTATGACAGAATGGAACTGTTTGCGCAGCTTAATGGAATACCTTTAACATGGCAGACACAGAAACTCCTTGGAGAAGGCAACTCCACAGCCCAGGTGCCAAAGCCAGTAAGTTTCCTACATCTCTACCAACCATACAAAGCAAAGTCTCAGCAAATCATACTGAGTTTCATGCGAGAGAAAATTGTTCTGTAGATACACTGGGCCCAAGTCATACAGAGATTTAAAAGACAGTAGCTACATGTCACAAATGTACTGGGAAGCCATTAAGCAGTAAGGGCATCTACAGCATTCAGGGCCAGCTGTCACTTCAAAGCAAAATCCAGAAGTAAACCCATGGAGAACATGGTCAAGAATCTTATGATTTTTTAGCAGAGGAAAAACATGCTTCAGCACTGCTGCACTGCCATTTGATTTATATGGCTTGTAATGGGTTGCCATGTTCTTGAATTCACCACTTACATAATGGCTGTTTAGTTCCCCATCCACCGAGTCAAAAGTGAGCAAAAAGGCGACGTGTGTGCGCATGTTGAAGAATGACTGGATGCATCTTAAAAACCTCAACCATTTTTACGCTATGACAGTGCCCCCATGGGATTCTAACCTAATTTTTATTCATCCAACCTTACTTTGAGCAAATCATGTTGATAAACAGAACCCTATTTGCTCCTACAAACAATCCCTGAAATGCCATAGTAGATTAATTTTCTCAATTTCTCCATTCAAAGCTTCTTTGGAAAGAAAAGAGTCTTGTTTCAGAAGTTTTAAAATCTCCTTTTGAGTGGTCCAATTCAAGGCTGGTTCACACTGGGGTATATATAAGAGGAGGGCAGGCATGAAGTATAAATTCCCTTTGCATTCTTGAAAGCTATCACCACAGACAATACCTGGATGCTGATCTTCAGCTTTTCAGCTAAGGTCTTGTTATTCACATTTGTTGTTTCAATTACCTCACCCTCTATGTCAAATAAAGAAAAAAGTTTCACATCTGTCTCCAGAAAATTATTTTTATTCATTGCATTCTGGAGTTGGGGTCAGCATAGTCCAATATTGAAAAAATCCAACCCATCTGGAGAAGTATGTGGACAAGTTCTGTAACAAGAAAGTATTTTGTGTTGTTTTCATCTTTTTTTTTTTTTTGGTAGCATGTTTTTCCTTGCCTTGCTGTTGTGGTGTACCTTCATGTAAAAATTCCAAAACTGGTCCTCACCCTACCTTTCCAACATACCCACTCACAACACTGATCTTCATTTCTTCAGGAACTTTCCAGACCAATATTTCCTAGAAGCAGTGTGCCACTGGAGCCAGCTGTATATAATGAAAAATGAACGAGTAAATAACTGATAGCACCAACTCTCTACATGCCTACTCCGAGGTCCTACTAAATTGAATGGGGCTTGGTTCTAGATAAAAAGGAACAGGATCACAGTCTGTAATAGTGGTTCTTAACTTGGCATCCATGAACCCCAGGGATTCTGCAGATTTCTCCCAGGGGGTCTGCAAAGCCCTGCTGCTGGACACCAATTGCAGTGACCGCAATAGGGATGTGGCAGCAGGGAGTGTGTGTGGATACTAAAACTGATCTCTCGTTTCCAAACAAAGGAGTAGCTTGGGTGTGTGCATAAGCCTGCTGCCATGTCCTCATCATCAGCAACAGAGGGTGTGGGCACCAAAAAACAGCTATCATGAGGGCTAGTAGCAGCTGTTTGCGGTTTTTTTACATTTCTTTTTGCAAGATGACACACCCAGAGCACCTGCTTTGATAGGAAAGACAGTAGATCCTCTGTACTTCTAGTTATTGAAAATATGACTCAGTGGCAGTAGACCAGAACACTTTTTTTGTCTAGATGTTTGCCTGTTCTTTATAGAAGACACTGCTGCTGAGCAATGATGGAAAGACCAAGCAGAGCAAGTTGCACATACCAAAGGAAGTATTTGGGCTTCAGACAGCCTAGATACCTTAGCTTTCAAAATGAGAACTTTCAGTTACTATAGATTTCAAAAGCAACCCCCCCCCCACCACCACTATTTCTCTAGATTCCTGTTTTGATTTGGTTACCCTGAAGTTTTCTTTCCTTCGGAAGACGGAGGGTATGGTAATAGGAAGCTAAGGCACGTAAAAGACCCTGGCTTTATTATTTATAATAAAAGGCATCCAGAGATAATGTGTTGCACATTTTCCAAATTTTAATAGACACAAAAGTGAGTCCATTTCACCTTAAGACTACACTGATTCCATTCTATTGCATGTCCCTTCTCAAGAGTGTACAGAAACTGAAGTAAACAGTTTTGCAGCGTTAAAAACAAAGTGTGAGAGATCTTGTTAAGTAAAAGCAGCAGCAATTTATGTGTAAATAGGAGATGTGGGTTGGAGGAGGGAATTATCAAGAATGGCTAACATTTTACAGGTAAATAAATACATTCCAAGTTGTAGTATTTCATTAGGACCCTACTTTGTGGAAACATTACTCGCCAAGTCTGCTTCTTTTGCATTAAGTGGCCCTATGACTTTTGGTCAGATTAGCTTCTGGAAGGCTTCCTGAGCAGTCCAGATGCCTTTTTTTTCCTTCTCTTTCACAGGTGAGTGAGCCGGACCAGTCTGAAAACGTATCCTGCCGCCTTGTGCACTGAAACCTGAAGATTCTCCCAGGAAAGCGTGTCAGGATGTTTACAGACTTCGTGAAACTCTAGGACAGCTGTGCTCTTAACTTCTGTTACCTTGAAGAAAGTGAAAGAAGGAGAGGTTACTGAGAGTGTTAACAGCTTAGTCCAATGTAGTTGACCACAAGAACAGTACACACAGCCATCCATCTAAATATAGCACAGAACCTCACTGGCTAAACCTGTCACAGCAAACTGGAGGGCCACAGACACTATTTGTATTAAATCAAAAGACACAGAGGAATTCATCATTCTAAAGAAGAGTCAGTCAAAAGCACCACGTGCAGCAGAACTGGAAGGAAAATTGTTAGCAACTTGTCTCAAACAAGGGAAAAGCTCTAATATTTATATTATTTCCATCTACCTGGCAGCAGAGAAAAAGTTATGTTGTTATAATAGTTTTTACTCTGACCTCTCTAAACAAATAATATTCTTAAACTGAGTTGCTTAGAAAAAAACCATTTGATGAAGAGAAGGCCACAGACACAAAAATTATGCTAACTACATTTGCAATGTTAAAGCATATACAGTTCAAGAAACTGGAAGGAAAACCTACAATATGTTTTTCAGTAAGATTTTGACAATATAGATCTCCTAGTTTTCAAAAAGAAGGAAAAAATAACCACTGAAGACAATGGGATAAGCCCAACTGCTAGTCCTAACTAGTGTAAACCAACCAAATCAATAAGAACTTCGTAAATCAACACTTACATAAGTTCCATTGATTCAATGAGTGATCTGCCAACAATGAATTCATTCAAAATCAGAGGAGGAAAAGAGGTAGTACAATGCCCTTTTATAGTGTAACTAGGTTCCCAAGGCAGGAAGATCCATATGTAGGAAGCGATCAACTAGTACTCACTAAGTTCACAACCCACAGCTCCTTCTACAGTCCCATGTGGCATGTATGTCTCTTGGAACCAACAGCCATTAATATTTAAGTTTTGACTTTTTTTGTTGCTGTTGTTTAATATAATGAGTACATCAGACTGCGCTACTTTCTCCTGCTTTATGGTATGGGGAAATGTGTTTCCAATTTTTCAAAATCATCAGAATGTAACAAAATACAAAAATGTAACAAAATACAGTATATTATTTTGATTCCTTAAGTAACTGAGACAGTCCCTTGAAACAAATGCCTCTTTCATAAATCCACTTAAATGGAGACAGTCCAAAATATTACAGTTGAACAACAATCAAAAGCTAAAGACCATTGTTTTTGGAAACAAAAGAACAATTTTGGACACTCATACTCTACAAGCAAGCTCTGAAGCTGCCAAGATATATCAAGATAGCATAACTACTATGGGTGGGTATGCGCTATAAACACAATTTTTAAAAAAGCCTTGGTCCCAGATTTCATGCTTTGTTTCAGTTTATAATAAAAGGCAAGAAACTGAATAATTATCGTACTAGATAGGAGCGTAAAGCAGAGGTGAATCTGGGATTTACTGCTACATCTCTGGGTGACTTGGAGTCAATCATGTAAAGTACCACATGTTTAACAAAAACAAGAACAAATGGATCAGAAATTTAGTGGAGAAAGGAGTGCCTTTTTTTCCTGATTATAAAAATAAACTTCCTAGGTAAAATACATCCTTGGGGTCTCTGCCATCAGAGTTACTATGTGCCTGGCTCTGGAACCCTGGTATTCCAGTAAAACACGCACGCACACAAGCATGCACGTGCACACAAATACACTCACTCACAAGGCTGGAAATCTGTTTACCTGAAATCTAGAACAGATATTATTCAGGCCTGGTCCAAATACATAAAAGAGAGGGCATTTGGGCATACTCATGTCTACCATAGAACTTATTTCACACGATTCTTCAAGGCTACTTGGTTTTTGCAGTATGTGCCCACGCGCTTTTCAACTGACAAGGGGATCAGCATTTTATCATCCTATTTAATTTATACACAGAACATATCATATGGGATTAGTTGGATTAGTCTCAGAGGAAGGAAGTATGAAAACTAGAGTTGGAAGTGACATCAAGAGTTTAACATATGAAGGTGACAGCAGAAAACACTGAAGACTCAAAACAACTACTGATGAAATCTAAGGAAGAGAGTACAAAGGCAGCTGAAACTAAAAATAATGACCACAAAATAACTTTAGCCTAAATGATGAAGACATCAAAATAGTTGAAGAGACTGTAGATAAGAAATCAGAACAAGGCTAAGACTTGGAAAAGCAGTTTGAAGGAATGAGATGTATACAGTGTGAAGTTTAGAACTGTAAAAATACCACTTGCAATTATCTTCATTATTTCTGATTTCTGTATATGCTTGAACAAGCTGGACATGAAAAATACTGACAGGAATATCAATTGATCTGAAATGGAGTGCTGGAGGAGTTTTCCAGTTACCATGGACTGACCAAAAATGAATGTAATTAGGTAAATAAGTAAGTAAATAAATAAATAAATAGGTCCTCAAGTACATCAGTAACTCTATCAGATCCTCAAATATAAACATGTATCATTAAACTACCAAAGGTAGAACCATCTGTGCCATGGCATTTCTAATTTCTGTGTATGGCTAAGAAAGCCGGGCAGTGAAGAAAATTGTCAGGAAGAGAAATCTGAAATGTGCTGATGGAGAAAAGGTCTACAGATACCATAGACTGCCAAACTGACTAATAAACGGGTCCTGGAGCCAATCAAGCCTGAACTCTCCCTTGTTCTTTTCTGGTATGTTAACTATACTGTTTTTTAAATTGTGAGTCGCTTTGAGTCACAATTTTGGAGAAAAAATCAGGGAACAACAACAATAGTAGCAATTTCAAAGAAGAAAACATAGCAGTGAGTTTGCAGGACCTGAGCAGGACGGTTGATGTCAAGGTATCTTGCAGATCCGTCATTCACTGGGGCACCTTAAGTTGAAGCCAACTTGATGGCAGTTAACAACAGTAACAGAGCAAACTACACCTGACCTCCTCCCTAGATGGCAAAATGACCAAACTGATGCTATTGTATTTTGGTCATATAATGAGACAACGTGATAGGTGATAGAGAGATATGGTGTGGGGAGACAATCTTATCATAATCATAGAAGGGAGAGCCACAGGGTTTTGGTTGCTCTTAAGCTGTCTCCTACTTCAAATACTTTGTATGGCCTTGGCAACATATACCTCAGGTTGAAAATGCTGCTGCTCAATGCCAGGTCAGTGAATGGAAAAACATTTCTTATCCAGGACCTAATCCTGGATAAACATGGTGACCTGGCCTGTGTCACAGAGACATGGCTGGATGAAGTGTGTGAGGTGTTAATCTCTCCCAGCTCTGTCTACCTGGGTTCTCTCTACAGCAGCAGGTGAGGCCTGGGGGGTGGAGAGGTGGCGCTGCAGTGGTCTATTGGGATTCCATCTCCTTCAGCAGTGTCCTGTCCTGCAATCTGTTGGGTTTGAGTGTCTGTTTCTGAAGGTGGGTGGCCAGGACGGAGTAGGGATTCTGTTGGTGTACCACTCACCCTGCTCAACAGTCTCTCTTCCTGAGCTGGCTGAGCTGATCGCAGCGGTGGTCCTGGAGTCCCCCTGTCTTGTTGTACTGGAGGACTTCAACATCCACGGAGAGACTACTCTGTCTGAGGCAGCTCAGAACTTCATGTCTGCCATGACAACCATGGGCCTGTCCCAACTAATGGCTTGTGCCACCTATGCTCAGGACATCTTGGACCTGTTTTTTTGTTCTGGGCAAGATGATGGTGATCTAGGTGTGGAGGAAGTTTCTATAGTTCCATTGTCATGGACAGATCACTAGCTGGTGGAGTTTAGACTCACTGGTATTCAGAACCTCTGAAGGGGTGGGCGACCAATTAAGATGGTCCGTTCCAGGAGGCTTATGGCTCAAGATGGATTCCTGATGGCTCTTGGGGAATTTCCTGTTACCTTGGCAGGTGATCCTGCTGAAGCCCTGGCCAATCTCTGGGACAGGGAAATGACCAAGGCAGTGGACATGATTGCTCCTAAGCATCCTCTTCCATAAAGTGGAGCCAAGAGAGCTCCCTGGTTTACTAGAGAGCTGATGATAATGAAATGGGTGGGACAGAGATTAGAGTGATGTTGGCGGAAGACTCAGAGTGAGTCTGATCAAACATGGGCTAGATTTTATTGGAAGGCCTATGCTGTGGCAATCGTGGCAGTGAAGAAATCATACTTCTCTACCACCATTGTGTCTGTACAGTGCTCCTGCAGAGCTGTTTTGAGTGGTCAGGGACCTTTTGCATTCTGGCCCACAAGAAGGAAATGACCACTCTACAGCCTGCTGTGATGAATTTACAAGACACTTTGCACACAAAATCGCTCAGATTCACTCTGACTTGGATGCTGTAGTTGAGACAAGTCCAGTAGATGTAATCTTGGTAACTGCTTGCCCTGTATTAATGGATTTGTTTCACTTTGTGCATCCCGAAGATGTGGACAGGATCCTTGGGGAGGTGAGAGCCACCATACATATACTGGATCCTTGTCCCTCCCGCCTTCTGAAAGCAGCCAGAGGAGGACTGGCCAATTGGGTAAGGGGAGTGGTGAACGCCTCACTTCAGCAAGCAAAGTTCCCAACATGTTTAAAAGAGACTGTAGTCAGGCCACTATTAAAACAGCCCTCCCTGGATCCCACCATTCTGGATAATTAGCAGCCGGTCTCCAATATCCTTTTCTTTGGCAAGGTTCTGGAGAATGTGGTGACCTCCCACCTCCAAGGGTTTCTGGATGAAACGGATTGTCTAAATCCATTTCAATCTGGCTTCAGGCCTGGTTATGGGACGGAGACAGCTTTGGTCACCTTGGTCAATGACCTATGCCAGGAACTAGACACGGAGAGTGTGTCCCTGTTGGTTCTGCTGGACCTCTCAGCAGCTTTCGATACTATCGACCATGGTATCCTTCTGGGCCAACTCTCTGGGATGGGATTTGGGGACACTGTTATGCAGTGGTTCCGATCATTCTTGGAGGAGAGAACTCAGAAGGTGGTGATGGGGAAACCGTTGGCCTGGGGGGTCCCTCAGGGTTCTCTTTTGTCCCTTCATGAAACCGCTGGGAGAGGTCATCCAGAGTTTTGGGGTTCAGTGTCACGCTGATGACACCCAACTCTATCTCTCCTTTCTATCTGATCCCAAGGAAGCTGTATCAGTCCTGAACCAATGTCTGCTGTCAGTAATGGACTGGATAAGGGCAAACAAATTGCAGCTTAATCAAGACAAGACAGAGGTGCTCCCGGTCAGTTGAAAGGCAGATCAGGGAATTGGGATTTTGCCTGTGCTGGACAGAGTTACACTCCCCCTGAAATCTCAGGTTTGCAGCCTTGGTGTTCTCCTGTATTCAACTCTGAGCCTCAACGCCCAGGTTTCAGAAGTGGCCCAGAGCGCATTCGCACAGTTAAAACTGGTACGCCAGCTGCGCCTGTTCCTTGAGATGTCAAATCCGGCTTCAGTGACACACGCCTTGATTACATCTCAGTTGGACTACTGTAATGCGCTCTACGAGGGGCTGCCTTTGGAAACTGTTTGGAAACTTCAGCAGGTTCAAAATGTGGCAGCTAGAATGGTGATAGGGGCCAGCTATAGGGAGCATATAACTCTGTTGCTAAAACAGCTCCACTGGCTACCTGTTCATTTCCAGACACAATTCAAACTGCTGGTTATGACCTATGAAGCCCTAAATGGCTTAGGTCCAGGCTATTTGAAAGACCATATCTCCCTGTACAAACCAGTTAGAACTTTAAGATCTGCTGGGGAAGGCTTTCTCTGTCCCACCGCCATCCCAGGCTTGCCTGGTGAGGACACAGGAGAGAGCCTTCTCAGTGGTTGCTCCCTCACTGTGGAACACTCTTCCACAGGAGGCTAGGCATGCCGCCCCTGCTCTCATTTTGCCAACAGGCAAAATTTTTCTCTTTAAACAGGCTTGCATGTAAGCTGGGCAGCTTTATTTAATAATTGTTGTACTAGACTATCCTTTAAGTGTTTTTATGATTTTATATTCATTTAATGTTTTTAATCGTTTTAATGTTTTCAATGTATTTAATGTTTTTTTAATGCTTTTAATGTATATTTATTGTTGGAAGCTGGCTTGAGTCCCAGTTTTGGGAGAAGAGCAGCTTAGAAATACAACAAAACAAACAAACAAACAAACATGATGGTAATGCTCAGAACAGTGGAAGGCAGCAGCAAAGTGGAAGAACACATTACATAAGGATTGATTCAACAAGGAAGCCACAGCCTTGAATTTGGAAGACCTGAGCAGGTATGATGATAAGGTCTTTCTCATTCATATGGTCACCATAAACTGAAGCTGATTTGAAGCCAACAACAACAAATCAACATGCCAGAGCTGTGTTTTTTTACAACCACCTTTTCTAGGTTAACTTAGGTACTCCAGTGAGAAAGACAGGACCAGCTGACAGCTTGCTATCTTATTACTGATCTTCTCATGCAATGCAGTGCAGCAGAAGCACAATTTCTGTGACTATCCTATCATGAAATTATCCACAAGAACACAAAGAGGAGAAATTTCAGTGGCTGTTCCATACTCTGGAAGTTTCCTCCCATATTTTCCCAAAGGTGATAATCACTGGAAGTACAAATTTATGAGCCTTCAAGTTGCCTGTCAACTTATGTCCCCATGAATTTCATAGAATTTTTTTTATGCAAGGAATACTCAGAAGTGATTTTGTTAGTTCTTTCCTCTGAAATGCAGTACCTCAGCTCTTTTCTATGTTGTTTTTACAGGAGGCACTAACTGCCACATGCCACTACTGATATCTACACTTGCCTGCTGATACAATCTGGGGCTAAAGTAAGTCATGGACTCCTGATCAGAGAGAGCTAGTGAACACACAATAATCTGGAATGCCTGTGTAAAAAAGCAAATTCTGGTGGCATGATTAAGCAGAGGTGGAGAACGTTTTCTCCCCTATCAAGGCCTGCATTCCTTCAGGGAGATGATGTTGAAAGATAATAGATTAAAGGAGCCTTGTGCCTTACTGGTGCCAATCCTTTCTCTGGCACCCTCTCCTCTCCACATTTTTCATCCCAGACCAACAAGCTGCAAGAAATTAGACCAAGCACACAAGAGATTATGTCCAGGACCCTTTTCTTAAACTAGTTTTTAAACGCCTGCCAACTGGGTGCCAATTTTTGTAAATGGCCACTGTGTGTTTAAGGTAGGAATTAAATGAATCAATCCTTAAGTTTTATGGAGTAAGCCTATTGTGATCAGCCCTTGCTCCACACTGTTAGATCACTTAAATGCTTAGCCATAAATACAGAGGGTAGCTTTCTGATAACCTTTATTCTCTCAGCCCCCATCCACCAACCCATTAGAAAGAACATGAATGGGGACAATTGACAGGTGGCTGAAATTGGGTAAAATGGCCAAGTGTGCCCAAGTCTTTTGAGGGTACTACTTGCCTTATTTTGGCTTAAATTTTTTGGGGAAAGGGGTTTAAGAGTACGAGGGAAGAAAAATGGAGGACGTGGTTCTGTGGAGTCCCACTGAAGAGGGCAATGCAGGCCCCGAATTGCAGGCAGCTGCCCAATCTAGAATATAGAGTTAACTGTCCTAACATACCTTTATAGGACTGTTTTCAAGGATAATGACACCTATTTCTGAAAACAGAGAAAAGATATAAGCCACATGACTAATTATTACTGCTATGACAATGACTGTTTAAAGCTGAACAATCTTTACTATTGTTGTTCTATGAAAAGTTCAGAAACCTAATTTAAACAAATGCATTTTTTAAAAAAACACACACATTCTAACTAATTTTAATGATTAATCTAATCATATTTCAAGGTTTCCAAAAGAAATCTACATTTCTCGTTTCCAGAAATCAGCAACAATGTTTGTGATTTCCAAATTTATTATCTCATAAATCATTTCATCCCCATACAGGTTTATAAAGTCAACAAATTTAAAAAAAAAACCCTGCTTCTTTCAATATTTAAAAGTGAACATCAGGAACATCTGTACCCACTACAGAATAAATCTACATCACCAATTGATAAAACCAATGTCACTGATTATACTTAACCCTTCAAAGATGGCTGCAAACTTTCCTAACTTGACAACTTAATTTTTTTACCCATCTCACTTGCCTCCCAATCATAACATTCTCATGATCCAGAAGAGACTTGATAAGTAATGTTTTAACAGAGGAACACCCCCAATATTTGTAGAAGAGGGATCCGCAACATCTCTCTCAGCTACAAAAGTTCTTAACAATTATATCTAATACATATCTACTTGGAGGTAAACTCTACTAAGTTCAAGCAAACTTAATTTCAAATCAGGAAGCACAGGATTGCAGCCTGAATCCCTTAATGCACACCAAGAAAACACACTCAGTATGGATGCCTTCATACCTTGCAGTCACCTTAGTTCTGCTGCAAAGAAAAAAAAATTAAAGAGCTAAAAGCATACATTCTATATACAAATACTTTATTCAAATTACCAACAAACTGCACCCAAGTTTTCTAAAACAAAAGAAAAACCCATGGATTCTGTTCATTTTGCCAGTGGCTAAAACACTATTTCTCCTCCTTTAACGACCCAAGCCCTACTTTCTTCATAATCTCTGATAGCGCATGTTGTGTTGGGAATCTGTTTAACAGGGAGGCTTCTCATATATCAGAGGCTGCAGCTGGTGATCACATATTTATGTTTTTCTAGGTCAGATAACTGCAGTTTTTACCCTTGCTTCATACTCAAGCATTTTTTCCCATTTTCATTCCATATACCAATTTGTATCTGATCTGCACAGCCCAAGCCTTCTAAAAAAAACAAAAACAAAAAACAATAACATCCTTTTAGAATTTTTATTTCATTATCATCCTACCACCTGCAACCTGGGAAATCCCTGACTATGGCCCTTTTCACACAGGGTAATTAAAACGGTGTAGAGCGACCTCTAATGGAGGTCGTTTACACCGTGAGGTGCGCTGGGGCGTTTATAATTTTGAGGTTCTACACCTCAAACCACCCTGAAACGACTGGAAGTGGTGGCGCCACGTGTTTTTTAAAAACCACTTTTCAAGTGGTTTTTATAAAACACAAGCGTGCAGCCCCGTTCTACCCCATCGCAGTGCCCCGGCGTAGATTTGCAGGTGCGCGCAAGCGCATGCCTGCAGATCTGCCAGGGGGTGGGCTTCCGGCTGGCGAGCTTCTCCAGTTGGTGGAGAGCCTCCGCCAGTCGTAAGCCGCTATTTTGGACGCTGCTGGATGCTGCAGGAGTGTGGAGCAGCGAACTCGCGCTGCTCCTCATGGCAACGGACTTACCCGGCTTCTGGTAAGCTCCGTTTCTGCGCGTTTTACCCCCTTTCTCCCTCCACATGTGGAAAGGGCCTAAATGTTGGCCATATGCTGACTGCCAAAAGTCCTTCAGTCTGCCAAGGAGTGGTCTTTAAGAGTTTCCTCGTCAGCTTTCTTCTCATCCAGCTGCTTAATCACCCCTTTCAAGCCAACATTATTTATATTCTCACCTAACACAAAGCCATCTTCTGTAGCCCTAGAGACAATAATCACTGCAGTAGACCTGCAGAAATGAGAATTTACTCATTTGGATTAACAAAACAGTTCACCAGCAAATGTTCTCAGGTGGGGGAAGGATTTTAAGAGGATTCATAATAGGGAACAGATGAGAATGATGGTCAATGGAATGATGGGTGGGTGAAAGAATGTGGAATGCTGGTGCCTTTAGTCTGACTAATACTGGTAAACTAAAGATTTCTTTGGACCTAAGGCAGAAAGAGGAACTTTGAGCCCCCAACCTGGTAAAAGTCCTTGTTCAATTCACAAGCTTCTTCTCCCAGTACCTCTAATCAATGATTGGAAATAAGAATCTGTTTAAAGCCTGGGAACCTGTGGCATGGAATTGAACTCTGTTCTGAATGCCTGAGAACCTTTCCACTTCCTTGGATTTTCTCATGAGTAGATATGCCTATAACTGCCTTATGCTTTCTGTGCTGGTGAAGAAAATATCCAAATTGGCAATAATTACATCTGGTACTGCCCATTTCTTTTTTAATTTGCCTGGGATCCTTCCCTGCTGCCATGCTTACTGAGCAAACCTGGGACTTCTAAATAAATGTGGACTGCATCAGACTACTTAGAGGGTGCAAGTACAACTCCCAAAGTCTGATTTTTCAAGGGAGACAATACTGTGTGTGAATGCTACGTTTATGTACCAAGCAAGCACACAGATGTAGCCATGTCATACTGGGATAACTGCTGGTAGTGGTGGGGAGCTGAGAGAACAGTCAAGAAAGTTTTAGTCCCAGACTAAAAGAGAACCAAAGAACAATTCAGCAACTCACCTTCTGATTCTTTCCCATCTATGTTCCTCTTTTGTGAATTTGTTATTTCCTCTGCCCTCCCCCAGACCACAGTCATCAGTTATCTTGCAAACACTGATCCAATCTGGTTAGGCACAAACAGGGAAGATGAAAATTACATACACACTTCAAATAAGGTACATGTATGGAACCTGAGAAACTGAATCTTCCTTTGGTTTTGCTGTTTCCTAGCACTAAGGTGTGACTTCTTTCCTGGCCAGTAATGTTTCTTGTATTCACTGTTTAGCTTTCTATCTAATATGCCTCAACACAATAGGATTCCAGGTATGCAAAGCACAACTCAGTTTCATGCTATAAAATTTCTAGGCTTTAAACAGGCTTCTTCTTTCCATTCACACTTCAAAAGTTGTTATTCAAAAGAGAGTCTCATATACACATATTTTGGGCTGAACCTAGGAAGAAGACATGTAAAGCAGCCACAGCCAGATGTTGGATTACAGATCGCCTCATCCCCAGCATACACTGTTATGTTCACTGAGAATTAAGGGAGTTTTAGACCAACCCATCAGGAAACAGGTTGAGGAAAGGCTGCAGTACAGCTGGACTGGAGGACATCTGGTCTCCATACATTTTGGACTGCATCTTTTACAATCCCTTCTCACTGTTCATGGTGGCTGGGATTGGGGGAGCTACAGATCAACATATCTGGAAGGCCAAACATTTCCCAATCCTTACTGTATGGAGGCTTCATTTCTTCCTCTTTTGACTGCCTGCTCCAGATCTTCATTACTGCCTCCTACTAATCAGTAAGAGACAGAAAGTAAATGGCTTGTGAATGTTTTTTTTTAAATTTATTCTTATTTCTCATGAAATCAAGCCTGGCATTTTTCAGCAGCCTCAAAAAGTTGGTTAAATTAACACAACACTATTTTGGATGAGCTACAAACAACAGATTAAGAAGGCATTCTCTCACCAACAAAGATGCTGGAAACAAATCACTCTTCCAACATTATAAATTTTATAACATGTTTCAGCACACAGAAGCTCTAGGGCAAGAATCTGTAGGCAATCAAAAATTCCACAACATTAGGAAAGGCAGTAGAATATTGTTCTGGGCCCAGAAGTCAGCTTCCAAAGACTTCAATCGTTTTTTAAAAAGTTAAGTTTCCAATTCTCTCTCTGCAAATAACAATATAGTGAGCCACCTTATGCTAACTCAGACTACTGGCTTTTCCAGCTCAGTGCTGTCTATACTGGATTTGTAGCAATCCTCTGGAGTTTCATTTCCCAGCTCTACTGGGGGCTCTTTCACACTACACAATTAGAGCAATTTGTCTACTTTAACAGCCACAGCAACGTCCTATGGAACCCTGGGATTTGTAGTTTGGTCAAGCATTAGAGGTGGTCTGTGGCAGAGAATTCTAAATGTCTCTGCCTAAACTACCAATTTCAGTGCTATACTTGTATAGTGAGGAAGGGCTTCTGGGAATTCTAGGAACTGAACCCACAACTTTCTGCATGCAAAGTAGGTGCTCTACTGCCAAACAATGTCCCTCTTCCAAAGTTCTGGGTGACGCTCACTACGCTGTTGGGCTACCAAGAATGAGGATCTATGCCTCAGGACAATGTGACTGATGATGTATGAACATCCCTCACACACTTATTCACTTTTGTTTTTCAGCACACTCTTTATTTCAACAGGCTAGATCAGAGCTTTCCAAACTGTGTGTCATGACACGTTAGTGTGTTAGCTGCAGTGTGGAGGTGTGTCATGCAAATGTAACAGGAAACCTCTGAGTCTATGTGAAATAAGCAATACCAACATGCAGTATGCATTTTTATGCAGTAAAGGTGCCTGGCACTGGTATAGTGCACTAGTATATTACCCTTCCGTCATATCCATGTATATATACTGCAGTCAACAGATCATACAGGTACTGTGCCTGTGCAGTATGCATAATCAGGTCGAAACAGCAGAAGTGAGTATAAAAATTACATGTGGCTGCTCAACAAAAAGCTGCCTAGTCTGCACTACCTGTAGGTGTGTCCCCATACATTTTGTTCTTACAATTTATGTATGTGTCTGTATCTCTCAAAAGGGGTTAGTTTAACCTCTGGTTTGTTGGTAAGACTGAATTACTGTGTCATGAAATGATGCATGTCTAAAACGTGTGTCACTGACATAAAAAGTTTGGAAAGTTCTGGGCTAGACCAAAACATGAGAGGCCTTTTAGTTCTGGCAACTGCTAAACAACCAGAAATCTAAAACCCTCTTGTATCTGCTAGAAATCACTCACAGATGTATCAGTAGATCCTTGCCTCATTTTTTGCCTGCATCCTCAACTATGCCACCCTGTCTCAAGGAACCTACACTCACCTAGTGGTTGTTTCCAAGTTATGGAGACCCTCTCATGGTATTTTCTCAAGTTGAGAGTTTGTGATGCGTTCAAGATCACCAAATGGGTTTCCATGGCAGAGGAGAGAATCGAACCCAGGTCTCCAGGGTCACGGTCTTATGCTGTCACCTTTTGGGCGGAGTGTAAAAACAGACTAGCTGGGCCTAATCATTAACTGGCCACAGCCAGGTTATGATGAATGAGTTCTTTTTGCCAGAAATGGCATATGGCAAAGTGCTTTAGAAAGCTGGTGATGGGGAGTGGGGAGTTCCCTGCTGTTATAAGGGGGCAGGAAATAAAACCAAAAACAAAACAAAACATTAGATGAACCCAAACATTTGGACTAGCTTTAAGGGTTTTTACCTCTCCGTGTAATTGGTGAACCAAGAAGATAACAGTTTTTCAGTGTCCGTTAATGGAAAATACAAGTATGTTACCTCATGTTTCGTAGCACATCTTGTGCAATTGACCAAGCTCCTCAAGTTTATTGCTCAACAAGCCCCAAAACTGGGATAATTGAATAGGAGAGAAAGGTGCAGAAATCCAAATGAACCAAGTGGAAGATGCAGAAAACATATCTTAGGAATGGGACTAAAGCTGCCTGCAGCTAAATTCAGTTACCTAATGCATAAAACATAAACATGAGCAATCCCAGCAACATGCTCCAAGTTTTGCATGGGGTTTACAAGTGTCTGGAGGAAATCTTCTGATATATTCACTTAAGAGTGACTAAAATTCTTCATCTTTTGAAATATTTTTGGGGAAGCAAGCTGAAAGAATATAAAGGGGAAGAGGCTGCTAAAACTTTAGATGTGGCAGATACTATGATATTATACCATCTATTTATGGTGGCCATTCAGGTAAATTAAGAAGCATGAGCATGTACTCATGTGCACACATGTGCGCGCACACACTCTGCTTTTAATGTAAAAGCAGACTTGCACAGTCAAGTTGGTTCTTTGTAACCAATTACGTGAGATGTTATAAACAAAGCATACACTGCTGTCTAAAGTTGACAGTCCTGGTCAAACACACTAGGGATATCCTGTATGCTGGTGGTTTTTAGAAAGTGTGCAAAGGTGTGCAAATCCCACATTAAGAGCTGAGCAAACATAACTAGGCCATGGATGGGCAATTGTAGTGTTCCAGATGCTGCTGGACTTCAACTGCTAACAAGCCCTGGCAAGTGGAAACTGTAGTCTAACGACATCTGGAAGGTCACAGCTGTCCACTCTGCTTTGCTCGAGAGGACCACTGTGTTGTTTTGCATAGGCTTTTTCAGCTGGTTTGTCGCAAACAGAATGCCTAAATTCTGACAAAATTGGAGAGCTAATGAAGACAAAAATATGGCAGAAGCAGGACAAGCTGAAGAACCATAGAAACAGAGGAAAGTGAATATGGCCAGAGGTTATGATGGAGATCTACAGGACAACAGCATATGTAGCACAGTAAGGTCACTTCCAAAATGGCAGTGTTACAACCCTAGAATATATTTTCGTTAGGAGGGCTGGGTCCTGAAACAAAGAACTGTGAACCAAAGTGCTTTGAGCATGTACAGAATGCTTTGCACTGTGGAGCCACCACTCTCTGTAGCTGCACTTTCATAATTTATACAAGCATCTCTTCCATGGCGTACAGACTTGTTTCCACACAGGCCTGGCCACTTCTTCTCAGAAATCAAGCACTGTGAAGGCACTGTTTGCAAGTTTCAAATGTTATATCCATGAAGGCTAGGAATAAGCTTTTTCAAAACCAGATATGAAATCATCCGTATTTCTCAAGCTGGAAGGAATAGGGAATATGAACAGCGTGTATCGTGCTTAAATTTACTGGCAATTTTTCTATTAACAGTCATGTTCAAGATTTCCAAAGGAACAGTGACCCTAGATGGAATGTAAAGCAAGAACAAAAGTTATAGGCCTTGACAAACTGTGGAGTGAAATATTGTTACACAAACAACAAAGCTGTACAGCTAGCAAAGATGCAGGAGATAGTCAGGGGAAAGAAACTTGTTCAAGATCACTCTTCTCAAATCAAAGTGCAAACCAAAACACAATTACACTTCAATATTCACACTTTTCCAAGTTTTGCAATGCCATTTCCCATTTAAAAAGAACTCTATACATTCAGCAAGAATGCTTCAAATTATAACAATTAGTTTGCAAAGTTGTACAAAGTTGGATAAAACACCTATGTTGGTAGAAATATATACAAAAATATAAGCAAACTTTCATGTAGATTATTTTTTAAAAAAAAATTAAACTGCAAACTGCAACAGAACAAGGATGAAATGAACCAAAAAAATATTAAGATGACACCTATGGTCATCCCTAACAGAAGGGACACAAGCAAGGAAGATGAATCACAGGGATACATGCACCGAGTGGGAATAAACAACAAGGTTTTTCCAGGATGGGGATGGGAAATCAATGAACACGTGTGCCTAATTTCAACAACCTCCACGGGCAGTGGGGGTGGGAGGAATCAACATAAATGACATACCTGTATCTCACACAGCTCTACAGTAAAGGTACAGATATTCCCCACAGTACTATCATTCTCAGTTTTCAAAAAGATCCCCAAAAGTAAGCATTCTAGGTAACAAACAGGAACTTCCTAAATGACATCTTACGTTATAAGCATAAGAAAAATATGAAGCAACCATCATTAGGTGTATGTGAAATGTGACCAAATTACAGTTTACTTCAGCTGATTTTTCTAAATGGAATTTTTAAACCAAAACTTGCTAGTTACATTTCAAATGGCAGGAAAAATGTTAGTGAACAGAATAAATCCTTATTATGTGCACTTTTTATGTTGCAGAGATTGTTTGTATATGATATAAAAATATACATACTGACACAGCACAATGCAGAGCTTGGGAATGTTAATTACTTTTGACACAACATGTCTCTCTCCCTTCTAAATGCTTCAAAAAACAAACTCCAGGCAAAATAGAGAAGCAACATGCCTGCTTAACCCAGTTTCCGACAGTGCCCCCCTCACAATATCCACTTACCTATTACTGAAGCCAAAATTACGTTTCAAATTGTGTTAAGAGGTCTCTTATTTCTGGGGTCAAGTGTTCCACTGCCTTGGCAGCTTCCGTAATAGCTTTCCGATACATCCCTTTCTTCTTACGATTAAACCGCAGTTTGAAATATTCAGAGAAAGGTGAGAGTTTTGACAGAGACAAGAAAGATGTTGTAGGAGAACCAAACCATGACACTTTTGCTTCCTGCCAGGAAGGGTCTCCATTTTCCTTCTGGCTAAGATTTATATCAAGGACACGGGCCGGCCACCACGGGAAGCCATGGATTTTGCCCCAAACAATGTCCCCCACGGAAATAGTTCTTCCATCTTCAGTGACACATCTGGAAACACTCTGCGTGTGCAGTCTAACTGTTAAGGGGGGCACAATCTTACGTTCATCTTTTGATGATGATGAGACAGAAGCATCATCACCGGGTAAAAAGTCACACATTTCTGGTGATGTGACTTCTGAACTAGAAGATTTGGATTCATCTAGACTGTCATTGCTGCACACTGATAAGCTCGAGGAATCTGCTTTCCTTTTATGATAATTCATAAGAAAAGCCAAGTTATCACGTCTATCTTTACTCTGAGGAAACCTTTTGAAGTCTTCATCTTCACAGGAGCTCCCTGAAGACATCTCTGCTAAACTTCTATCTGCAGATTCATCAGTATAAAAAGTAGCAGCTGCAGCAGCATGGGATTCTCTACTAGAGGAAAGGACATTCACCCCATCAATAAGTTCTGCTTTATAAATTGAAACATTATCCCCCTCATTCAACCGATGGGGCTTCAGCCTGATTTTTGGAGGTGGCACATCTGCACTGGAATTCACAGGCCTGGTTAATTTTAGCTTTGGAATGGAAGCAAGGTGACCACTTGACGACTTGTCCATAAAACATTTGGTTTCCTGATACTGTTCCAATTCTTTGGCCTCCTCTTGGTCCTCCCCTCCATTTTGCAGTAATCGCTGAGGACAAAATGGCTTCCCTGAACCATGGATCCGGGAGGGAATTTTCACCACTTCTCCTTTGCCTTGTGGGGTGCTGTAAGATATTTTTATAACTGGAGTCCGATGCAAAAGTTCCCCAGAAAACTTATCTTCCTCCCTCTTTTCTCTTTTGCTCCTTTTCTCTACAAAGTCTGATTCACTATGTCGCTTCTGCTCCTTATCCTGAATGCTGAGCTTCCTCCTGGTTTTCACATTTTGCCTGGCTGTGTTATTCTCCTCTGGATTCAAAGTATTCTTACATTTTTCACAAAGTACTTGTCGTGGCCTCAGCCTAATGGTACTCATGATGAGCCTGCCAGGGTCTCTATTACGGGACAACCGCCTCTTTGTCCTTTTTATAGTCCTTGGCGGTGGTTGAGGGACCCACTGATTATAGGAGTGCCTTAGCCACAATGGAGGAGGAAAGGGGGCTCCCTCAAAATAGGGAGGGTATGGAAGAACAGTGCCTGATGGAGGTGGAGGTAAGAGAGGAGGAACTTGCTCCTCCCCATTGGCCTTGGAGGGCTTTTCTTCCAAAGGCCACTGTTCAGTTTCCAGCTGTACAGGTTGTCCATCTTCAGGCTTGCCATTAGTGCAAGTATTAGCAGGTGGGTCATCCATCTTTGGTAATGAAGATGGTGGAACACAAAACAAACCAGATCTAAAGAAAAAAAGGTGGGAGGGACACAAGATCAGAACAGACTTTAATTATACCTCATTGTAGTTACACAGATAATGGCAAAAGTATGCTTTAAAATCCTTGCTGGAGAACAATAAAGATGGTAAGTTAACTGCTCATTCTATAACCTTGAAGTAGGACAATAATCAATTTTACAAAGAGGTTTTTTTTTTCATAGTGAGATCCAAACCCAAAGCGTGCGCTTACATAGACAAGGAAACTCGTGTTGCCCATCTCACACTGCAGTGGCAACAGGTCCATTTACCACAGTTACCTCTCCTTTCCCACAAGCAATCCCAACCAATGAAGAAAAAGCAGCAGTATGAGACTATGTATGTCTGGAAACAGTCTCAATGATTTCTATGATCAGAGCAGCAGGAAAAAGAGCTACCATAATTGGATTGACCAGAAAGTTCTCTGGTGAACTATTTTGGTCCAAAAGTTGCCAGGATAGGGGGTGAGGCAAAAGGAAAAAGAAAAGTCATCACCAAACTTCATGCTGCCTTCTGTGGACTTCCTGTTACTGTAGTCAAAAAATTAACTTTTCCAATCCATGTACCCATGCTTGACTGACAGCATTATACAGCCAGATACATAGCCAGATCTCAATGGCTACATGGTACCATCACAAATCTAAGCGAACATTTTGCTTTTGGTACAGGAGAGGAAAGTTGCTCTTTTGGCACAGAAGAAGTAGGGATGAAGGAATCAAGTTGCCACCATTAAAAGTAGGAAAACTCTTGGGGTCCCTTCACACTAGCAGTATGATTCCTGTTTAACGACCATGACAACATCCTACGGAATCCAGTGATTTGCAATTTAGGGAGAAGTGTTTAGAATTCTCACCAGAGAGTTTTGGCACCTCACCACCTGAGGATTCCAGAGTTGCTGCCAAAACTACAATAGCAGAACTGTACTCAAAAAAAGTAACCCTGGGATGTTGCCATGATCGTTGAAGTGGAATCATTACACTATAATTGTGTAGTGTGAAAGGGCCCTTTGTTTTTTGTATTTAGGGACAGTGTAAAAAAGATGAGGAAAGAAAAGTTTCAGCTGCATCAAAATCCACATTAAAACTGGCCTTTTAAAATGTAACTCCTGCTTGCATAATCACCACTACAAAGGCCAGACAACAAGTATGGTCAGTTTTCATAACCAATTCAATTGAATTAGAAACACATTTCTGTCTCTTTGATGTTGCTCCCTCCCCCATCTCTTTTAGACTAGATTAGCCTACAGGAAGTGGGCCCAGACTGTTGAAAATAAGGCTTATAAAATAAATCTATTCAGTATAATCTTCTTTCAAGTAAAGCCCTTAATAGCAAGTACTGCTTGAAGCAACCAATACAGCCGGATATCTTGTTGTGAAGCAGCTATAATTTATATCTACATGTCGGCTTTTAATGAAGTCCAAGCACTGCTCATATAACCGGAGGTTTACTTAAACGTAGACGGTTATTGATACAAAAATATGTCCACTTCATTACATCAGCAATGATAAGGGTGAAAAAATATTCCAATTTTCAGAATAAAAATTGCCACTATGAAAAAAAATGAGAAATGAGGACTTTGGTAGCAATTATTGGCTGGGAGTTGAATGCAAAGACAGGGCAAGTGGAAGACACAGCTGATTCCCATTCCCATTTGCCTTCAACCCAGAAAAACTTCCAGATGCTCCTGAATATTCTAGATAGTGCTACCAAGGTCTGGGAACTGCACTGAACAGAAACTTCTGGGGGCATTGGGCAGGACAAAGTTTGGTATCCCCCCAAAATTAAGAAGGAATTAGACCCATTAATCACAGAATT
Organism: Iguana delicatissima; assembly: GCA_948472985.1. Lineage (NCBI taxonomy): Eukaryota > Metazoa > Chordata > Lepidosauria > Squamata > Iguanidae > Iguana > Iguana delicatissima. The sequence continues at coordinate 129,437 of CAOKZL010002585.1, read as the reverse complement.
TTAAATACGTATCGGCCCAATCATGTAAATGGCAACCCTAAGGTGAACCGATTTAAATGAGGCATTTAATCAGTCAGAATTGCATTTATCCATTTACATTCCACCTCACTCCCATAACCGGGACTCAAGGAGACTCACAAGAAGATCAAAAAGAAATAACAACAGAAACACCATAAACTTCTATTAGTACAACAGAAATCTATTAAAACACAACTGAATTGAAAGTTATTTAAAAGCATACCTATTTAAAAACGGGAGGAGTAACCATTAGCCCATCCTAACTACACAATTAGAACATTATTGTTATTGTTGTGTGCCCTCAAGTCACTTCCAGCTTATGGTGACCCTAAGGCAAACCTATCATGGAGTTTTCTAGGGGCTGACTGTTGTGTGATGCAACCAAGGTCACCCAGTGAATTTCCACGGATGAGTGGGAAATCGAACCCTGGTTTCCAGGGCTGCAGTCCAGTGCTCAAACCATTGCACTACTTTAACTGCCATGACAACATCCAACAGAATGGGAAGGGTCTTTTTCGAACTCTCAGTCAGGGAGCTTTCCTGCCTCTCCAAACTACAAATGTAAGGATTCCACAGGATAGAAACTGAGGAGAGACCGTTAGCTTGGTGAGACTGAGCATGCTCAGTACTGGATGGGGGAGGGGTTCCCGCCAAGCTGCTCAGCTCTGGATCTTTCCAAAAGCTACTGCGCATGCGCGAAGATTCCCATTGTGTGAGGCACAGAGACCACAAAGAAGAAGTAAGGATTCCACAAGATGTAGCCATAGCAGTTAAAGTAGACTTATAGCACTATAACCGTGCCGTATGAACAGATTTCATGTTCCTCTGTTGTAACAAAAACAGTGAAGAGTCTTAGGATAACCTGCAGAAACATTTGACTAAGTCTTGGTGGCCTTGTACCTAATTCTTTAGATGGATCTGATGAAATGGATCACAAAAGGTTAAGTCAAATGAAACATGTAGTCAGGTCAGCTTTCCCTGGAAGGGAGTTCTACAGCCTCAGAAAAACCACAGAAAAGGCCCTCAGCCAAACTGATTTGGCTTAACGGGACAGAGAGATAAATCTTGCTTGAAGTCTCAAAGCCAGTTGTTGTTGCTGCTATGTGCCTTCAAATTGTCTGTGACTTATGGAAACCCTATGGTGAACTCATCATGGGGTTTTCTGGGGGCTGAGAGTGTGTGATGTGCCCAAGGTCATACAGCCTAGGCAGGCTCATACTGGAGAATATGGTCCTTGAAACAGCCTGTGAGGAATATGGTGATTTCCAGTCACACTAAACCTGTTAATTTTGTTGTGTGTCGAGTCCCCTGTGGGTGGCCCTACCTGTATAAAGTTCAGTTGATAATGCCTCATCCAAGGTGTGAGGGTGTGTAGTGTGTTGAAAGTGTGGCCAAAGTACAATGAACTTTAGTTAGAACATCCTAAATGTGACCAAAGGACTTATTTTCTGTAGCTAGGGTGACTCGTCCTTTTCTAACACTTTTGCTTGGAAACTCCTGGACTGAACACACCAAGTTGTCTTCCTTCATATTCTACCTCTATTTGAAGCTTTTTCTAAAATGGCTGCTACTCTGGTTCAAGCTTCAAAATGGCCACTGCCTCATCCTCAACAAAGTGTTGGTATCATCTTGATGAACGAATATTAACAAGGCAGTTTCCATTTCTGTTAGTCAATGACACTTAATACCTGCACAGTTACAAACTTTTGAAATAAAGAGGTTGCTTATGTAGAAGGGGCTGTAAGAATTCGTTTTTAAGCACATCCAGTAGAAATGTCCAAGGATTCAAATCTTGAAAATCTTAAAGCAGCTTCACCCAATAATGTAGTACCCTCCCTTTCTTGACTTACACTGCCTCTCAATTACCTGAGAAATGATGGGGATTGTAGTGCAATATACCAGGTTGTGGAAGGGAATCTTAAAAATTAAAATACACAAACACAACCAACAGCAGAACCCAAACTGTCCAAAAACTGCTTAGTTCAGTACACAGTGATAATATGCTCACAAAATATCGGGAAGGGGGCAGGGAATTGAGATCACAACTGCGTTTCCTCTCTGCTCTTTTGCTACATAATCTTATTACCTGTAACTTGCTCGGAGCGTGGAAATCAATTCCTGAAGCAATTACTTGTAGTTCTAATTTCAAAGAGGAAAGCCACTAGCATTTTAGTCACAGGTTGTTGTTGTTGTTGTTTTTAAAGTAGGTCTTCATTTTCACATTTCTCAAAATAAACTCATACAGCTACTTTTAGGGTTTTTTTTAAATATCCATAACAGAGCATGAGACAGCAGCATAGGAAACAGCATGAGTCAGCACTCAAATCATGTGATATTCCTTCACCATCATTCAGTGAGGCCATATCCTCATAACTACAATACTAAAACTCAGTTACATCAGAAAGCTGCCTCTTATATTACAACACTACAACAATTTAGTTACACCTTAGTTATTGTGGAGGTGATTTAATTATAACTGCCTCCTTTACAGTAAATTTCCTCTGAGCATGCATATATGTGCTTGTGTGTCACTTCCACATGTATAGCTCTTTCCCCAGGACTTAAAATATACTGTACATCTTCCCTCCTCTCACTCTCTTCTTCTTCTAAGCTTATTCCTTCTATAATATGTGCATCATCAAAGCGAGTAAGCACACTGTTACACAGATAAAACAACTTCTGTTTTGTGTTGGATCACAGCAGCCTTCCAAAACAAACACTCTCAATATGTTTTGGAAATACAGGATACTGCCTAAGTATGATGGCAGTTGTAATCCAACACATCACAACATTACCAGATTTGAGAAAGCAAGTTCAGAGAGCAAGATCCAAACAAATTACAAGATGTTTTGACTACATATTAGGAAGAACTTCCTGACAGTAGAAGCTATCCATGAGAGGAAATGACTGCTTTGGATGGTGGTAGTCGCATTTTCTTCATTAGTGATTTTCAAGCAGAGGCCAGGCAGCAATGCTGAAGTAGAGGGTTTTCTGCACTGGCAGAAGAACGGTTTAGATGACATTTAAGGCCCTGTGATGGAGCCTGGGGATCTGGCTAGCCTGAGTGGCCAAGCAGTCTAACAACAGGTTGCCATGTAACCAAAGTGCCTCTGTATGAGACAAACCCAGTCCACTGGTGAGAGGGAAGGGCTGAGATTTGTGAAGAAAAGATCTATACAGACACAGTGACTTGGATTTTAGAGATTCCTTCAGTGAGATTTCCAGACAGCGAGAAAGAATTTTAAGTTATAGCTCTTCAGTCATCCAGGCTGGTTGTCTGAATAAGTATCGCTGTCTTCTGAGAGATCTAGCGAGAGACAGAGGAGAAACAAAACTATTTTTGAGTTAGGTCAGACCTTGACTTGGGAATTTAGCCTTTGAGCAAAAGGGAAGCCAAAAGCTTGTGTGTGTATGAAAGTTTTGCACCTGTATATTGAGTGAAACTAAAAGAAGCTGGGTAAACACCTTTAGAAGTTCTGTGTTGCTTGGAATTTCTTATGATATCCAAAACCTTTTCCCTGTTTGTTATTTTAATAAAGATTTCATTATATTTTTATAAATTCTGACTCAACAGAGTATTTTCCATTAGTTCTAATCAACCAGAAACACACTACCACACATCAGAAAATCATTCTAAATAACAACTAAGAGGCTTTACCTTTTATACACTAAGGTGGTGGTTTTAAAGGGAAAAACAAGGTTGTATAAGGGTGGTGCTGGTGGCAGGGTGCTATAGCAGACTGGGAGAAAAGCGTTGCTCCAGTCTGGCAGAAAGGAAAGCAGGCCTGGCTCCTCCAGAGGCCCCTTCAGAAATTGTTTCAGATACCTTGTTTTTTGCCAATGGGTCAGCTTTAATTGACATTGATAACATGCAGACCAATCAAGAAAAATTTCTACACATTCTTCGGGTTACAACACTAGTATGATTTACCTTCATATATACTTTAGTATGTTGTAAGTCTTTGAATGAGGCATCTTAAACAGTGGGGAAAAGAGCACAGGAAGGAACCTCCATTTTACAGAAAAAAGAACATTACAAAGAACTCACAAGCTGATGCAGTATTAGCAGAACACCAGGAAAGCAGCTGACAAGTCATTTGGCTGACTAGAAGCCTAGTACAGAGGAGCCTATTATAATACTGGCAAGATATTGGTAACCAGCATTTGAAGACTCAGCTTTTCTCATGAAGAGACCACACCAATCACTCTGTATTCAGTTCTGCAATTTAGGGGTCAAATTCAGGCCAAAACAGCACTCGAGAGTGCAGTTTCAGTGCCTGGGGAAAGGATTTGTATGCAACATGGGTCACAGGTCTCCATAAAAGTGCCACCTTGAAATTAGTCTACTAAGATACATTATATGGCCTCTAATGGAAGGTCATTTAAAGAACTTGACACTGGCACTTCAGATACTTTCTGAACCAATCATACCTGGCTCTCCCAAACCTAAGACTAACATAATGTACTTTTGTGAGATTTTCACCAAAAGTAGATGGACAGTTAAAAGTATGTAAGTAGAAGGGTAGAAAAGTTAGTAAATATAAGTTGAGAAGTATTCAACCCATATTTGACAGTACCTTTTGTGTTTGGCAGCCAATTTTCAACATTCTATTTGCAGAAAATAAAACCTGTATCTATCCAAAATCACATTTTAGTGCCTTGGAAGATTTGGAGAAACGTCTACTTCTAAGTAACATCACTGGGTTTCAAGCTTTAGCATGTAGTGAAGCTTTTCCACCCAGAATTGCACGATGGGAAATAAGACTTTGTTCCCTGAAGGAGGACTGGAGAAGAACACAACACTTTCAAGTTAGCTAATGGAAGCACAAGTTAAGAGCAAAACTCCAGAGTCCACGTTATCTCCAAAAAACAACAACAACAAAAAAACCCTAACAGCAGGACTATACCTCCACACTTACTAGGGAAGTTCCACTGTTACCTTCAAATATCTGATTGGACACTGCCATGATTCTACTGCCTTTTGACTGGATATTGCTAAGATTTCATTGACCTCTCTAGAGGTCAGAGCTTCAGGAGGCGGCAAAGGAAAAGAGTCTCCAACCAGTCATGTTCCCCTCCCTGGATTAAATACAGCAAAGTCTAACTCCTCCAGTCCGCACGCATTCAAACAGATATTGGCAGAGAGGTTGGAAGGCTTCCTTATTCAACAGAAATATGCCATCTATACTGCCATTTATTGACATTTGTAAATTGATTCCATCCACTGAATGGAAAGACTTTTGCAAGTGAACGAAATTCCTCCATGTTTTTGAACCATGAATCAGGACAAGCAAGTACACCGGCTATCTGTAATTCTGGTACGAAATTCTATGTTTTTGCCATGAATCAGGAAACTACCGGCTATTGATTTGGTCTTTAGCAAGTGCAATGTTGTCATCCATGGCTATGCATGTGGCACAGCAAATAAATGTACATACAGTATAGCAAGAACTTCCTCCACTATTTGTATGTTTATCTGCTCATCTTGGCTTATAGGAAAAATCTATCTCCCACCTTTGTCTCTTCAACTACTCCTTAAAGCCATCAATCATCAGTGGGACTGAACTTGTCACCCCATCACAATGCACATTTTGCCTTTCTATTATAATTTCACACATACAATCTGTTGGTATATGTGTTTCTCCATTAGGGCTGTGGAGTTGGAGTTATGGAATCAGTAGAAATGTTCCAACTCGGACTCTGGCTTCAAAATAAAATACTTAGAATATTAAATTCCTAGTTTGTTGCATATTTGCTTTCACAGGTATTTAGGAAAGCTTTCTCATTCAGAAATTTTAATTAAATAAACTTATTTTATGTTCTATCAATCTAAGCAGCCTGATGATTCACATGATGGTGATGATGAACTGCCTGTGCTACCATTTTACTACTCTACATTTCTTCCTATTCATTAATATACATTTGCCAATCGTGAAAGAATCAAGACAACAGAGAAACAGAGGAGTCAAAATTAAGCATGCTGATTCCAGAGCTCCACTGTCCATAGAGGCTTCACTTCATGCATCTGATAAAGTGGACTGGAATCCACAATAGTTTATGCTAGAAATTTCTTGTTTCAGTTAGTCTCTGAGGTATTACTGGATTCCTTTATATCTTTTTATGCTGAAAAAGACTAACACGGATAATTCAGATAATCACTCACTCAGCCAGACCTACCTCACAGAGCTGACAGAATAAAGTCCATAAGAGGAAAGCTCAGTACTGTGAGTTTCTTGGAAGAAAAGTGGGATACAAATGTAACCAATACAGAAATTATTATGGAGTTCAATGTCTTTGAGGAATAGTGAAACTGGGAGTATGCAGGGTATATCTACACTATACATTTACAGCTGTTTTGATACCACTTTAACTGGCATGAATCCTGGTGTCTGTAGTTTGGTAAAGTAATTGGGAATTCTACGCCAGAGAAGTCTGGCTCACTCCCCTGAATTACAGCACTAGGATTCCTTAAGAGCCATGGCTGTGAAAGCGCTATCAAACTTCTTCAACTATGTAGTGTAAATACTCTCCAAGCCATGTAAAATGAGACATTCAGCTCCTTGCAGCATAAGTTCATTTGAAATGCAGTGGTGGTGAAGAGCTCTATGGATACTGTGGGCTGCTAAAAAGACAAATAAATGGGTACTAAAGCAAACCAAGCCTGAACTCTTCCTAGAAGCCAAGATGATTAAACTGAGACTGTCACACGTTGGACGTATCACAAGAAGACATGACACACTAGAAAACACAACAATGCCTGGCACAATGGAAGGCTGCAGGAAAGAGGAAGACTGCATTAAAGATGGATAGACTCAATTGAGGAAACCATGGCTGAGTCTACAGGACCTAAACAGGGCTGTTGATGATAGGATGACGTGGCGGTCTCTATTCACAGGGTTACAGTAAGTCAAAAGTCAATTTGATGCAGTTAACAGTAGGTTAAGTTGAAACAATAGCTTCACTTCAGCAGAACCTCCACAAAAAGCTGCTTGCTAATTCATGAAGGAATTATCTTTTAAATCTATCACAATTACCTACCAGATATTTGGAAATGCACCCCATTAAGTATTGTATATGTGCATGCTGCCCAATCCACAACATGCCCAAGCTAGGCTACGGAGCTCGTTACCAGTTTTGGGGGCAGGAGGGAGACAAGACAGCTGGGATTCACACAGAGAACTGGCTGAGCAGAGTGTAATTAAGCCCATCCCTCTCAGCAATCCTTCGGAGATGTGTATGTGCCTTCAAGTCATCTGTCAACTTATTGCAATCTCATAAATTCACAGGGTTACATTTCATAGGGTTCATTTAACCAAGGAATATTCAAAGGTGGTTTTACCAGTTTCTTCCTTTGAAATACAGCCCATAGCACCTGGCATTCATAGCTGGTCTCTCATTCTCACTATCCAGGTCTGACCCTGCTTAGCTTCCATGATCAGACAGGATCTGGTGCCTTTAGCGTATTCAGGTAGGCTGTTTGTGGATGCCCCTCTATAAATGTATTGCCTCAAAACAGGCATTTGCCAAGATAACAAGCAGTCCTGCCCTTTAAAACCTTTATCTTGTGATGAAACATATGTTATTCTTCAGAATATTCTTCATTTTCTGCCACAGGGAAGGTGCAAATCTTAGTATAAAGACTGACCTGAAAAAGAATCTATCTCAACTCCTAACTGCTCAATGACTAAGCTAGTTAATAACTAGGCCAACTCATACCTTTGATCTAAAGATTACAAAAATATACATGTGCGTATATACTGTATGCTTTAAGGTTGTTTCTTGGAAATATTTGTTCAGAGGGGTTGCCTTGTCCCTCCTCTGAGGCTGAGAGAATGTGACCTGTTCAAGTCAGTTTCCATGGCCAAGTGCAGTCCCTGGTCATCTGGATCCTAATCCAAAACCCAAACCACTACACTATACTAGTATTCCATGTGTCTACAACGAGCCATCCACATTTGACTTTTACAGATTTGATTATCTGCAAGTTTCTTCAAGCACTCCCCCCACCTCAAGAACTTCTTTTCTAGGGGAAACCTCTCAGTGGCTCCAATCAGATTGTGCAGCCCTTTAAAAACCCACCTCTGGTTTTCCTCCTCCTCCACCAGCTACTGCTTGGCTAGCTAAGGATGGCTTGCAGCCTGATTTCTCAGCACCTCAAACTTTCTCCCAATGTCCCCTACACCTAAGGAAGGAGAAGGACAAGAGAAGATGTACAGGGCCACCATGCTGACTCATCCCCGTTCCCTTTCCTTTCTCTAACCAGGTTTGGACCTTGGGTGCCTCCTCAGCCCCCTTCCCACACCCACACCCACTTTGATATCTGCAATTTTTCCACTTTTGCAGGGGTCCTGCGACCCTAACCCCAGCAAATGTGGAGGGCCAACTGTATACGAATAGTATTAACGATTAAAATTCAACAAGAAATCCCTTAAAATATCTTCTAGAAAGCAAGTTTTTCCATTTTCTAACATCTGCTTACTCTCCTCAGTCTGATCCCGCCCCCTTTTGTTTGGTTTCATTCAGTCCTTAGTGTTGCAAGTGAAAGGTGCCATGGACCAAGATTGCTTGGTGTAGAAAAAATTATGTGGGGAGGAGATTACAACCTATCATATTGGCTGCGGGATTCTGGGTATTGTACTCCAAAAAAAGCAACTTTTTAAAATTCTGAAATAATTCCTCCATGGGCTATATTTCACACAAAGTAACTAGCAAAACCACCCCTGAGTCTTTCTAGACTAAGAAAACCCTTTGAAATTCATGGAGTCGCCAGAGGTTGACAGGCAACCTGAAGGCATGTACACAAACATACAGAGACATGTAATGAGTACTCAACAGTAAGGGAAAATAAACCATATCAAATGCTTGGATTCAACATCCTCATTACTATGCAAAATGCTTAGATTTAACTTTGAAATTTAAAACAGACAACCAACATCTCTCTTATTTCTCCACCCATCTCACAAGGATAATAGAGAAACAAAGCCCCTACAAGCTCCTAATATTTATGGGGCACAAGAGCAATGGGGAATGCAACTTCCCATCACAGTCTTGCTACAGTAAGACAACCTGTAGAAACAGTCCTGAAAGCCACATGGTAAACATACTTGGTTGCCTTCTTGTAGCAACAGGATCATGCCCTTAAAAGAGTTAAATGTGCTGTGTTTTTAAATTCTGTTCAGTGACATGGTTGCCAGTCCAATGCTGGGAAAGCTATTAGTAAGAGGAAAGAATATAAGGACATGTTGAAGCCATCAGTATATATGTGCAGCAGTGATGCTGTAGTAAAACTGAAATTTAGGGCCTCACAAGGGCAATCTTCATAGCAGCACTCCACATGGAGAATCCAAAATGTAGGCAGCTGTGTTGACTTAAAACACTTTCTAGTTTTAATCATCTCCACCAGGAGCATGTCTTGTAAAGCTGATGGGACTTGCCAACTGCAGACCAAGCCACCCCAGAATACTTTAGATTATAACAGAGATTGCTAATAACATTGTTGTTCCCTCTGTCTACTGTGGGGATTGCAGCTAAACTCAGTGGGAACAGAAAGTCCAAGGGTAGGGTATGTGTGATTATCAGTCACTTGTCATAAAAAAAGTCCTGGGAACTTCACCCTTGTGGTGAAGTGACTTCTGGTGACCTCATAAATTTCAAAGGGTTTTCTTGGCTTAGGAAGACTTAGTGGTGGTTTTGCTAGTTACTTCCTATGAAATATAGCCCATAAGGGAATTATTTCAGAATTTTAAAAAGTTGCTTTTTTGGACTACAATACCCAGAATCCCACAGTCAGTACAACAGGTTGTAATCTCTCCATATAATTTTTTCTACACCAAGCAGTCTTGGTACATGGATATGGAGCAAGGCTAGGATGAATCACCTGGAACCCAGAGCAATATTGTTTTGCCTGGATACTGGTATGTTTGTTTGTAATGTCTACATTATACAGATTTTATGTTTGTCAAGCAGCTGACACAGACTGCATCCCAAGGGTTATTCATGGCAAGTATTACATTAAGGGACAAGAACCTCTGGCTCAGAATACATCCAGTGGATCTGGCCCACAGACCTCTGTGGGCAAGCCTTACTCTTGAGATCTAACATAGAAGAAATCTTCACTGTCTCTAATCACTGTTCAGAAATATCAAATAGCCACCTTCCGATTTTGGTTTTCATCCTCTTTCTCCAAATGGGAAGAGGACAAGAAGGGAACCATCCTGTTAGCTGGCATTTCAAAGCACCACCTGAGCCCTGTTACTTTATTCTCTATTAATATCACATTTTTACACAGCTTGGAAAACTTATTTTAGGTGAATAAAACCCAGAATATACCAGTCAGCATAGCTATGCTCTCCTTGCCTTGAAGAATTTGGGAAATATAATCCAAAAAGGTAACTGTCATGTTCAAACTCTGCACCTTTAAGTCAGGGATGGGGAACTGCAGCAAATCTGAGGGCCAATTTTCTGCCTCAGGAACTCTCTAGGGTTTGCCAGAAAAACCAAAGCAAACCAGAAGTGGCAGAAGTCTAGTTTTGAAAAGCAGTATTGTTAGCTTTTTCTTAAATAGCGTAGTGTTGGATGGCACTGCAACCTATTTAATAGATGACTTGCCACTCTGGGAGGCTTCCAAGAGAGGCAATTCAGTGAGAAAAAGGGGTGGGGTAGGAGCCAAAGGGCACAAACACAGCCTGGCGGAGTGCACTGCGCCTACCCCTGGCCTATGAAAGTTACAGTGGGGAAAAAAAAGAGGAATTATCCTATTTTATCTTCACAATCAGTAGTGGATAGGTGTGCTGAGGAGGGGATAGATTGGAGTGAGAGACAGGAGTGTTCCCATATAACATTCAGCATAGATACAATCTGCATAGATGTGCACAAGAACAGTCAATCAGTGCACAGGTTGTGCACATATAATGTTCAACATGTGAACTATACTCAGATTATGGATCTATATCAGTGGTTCTCAACCTGTGGGTCCCCAGATGTTTGTGGACTTCAGCTCCCAGAAGCCCTGAGCATTGACCATAGTGGCTGGGGCTTCTGGGAGCTGAAGTCCACAAACGTCTGGGGACCCACAGGTTGAGAACCACTGATCTATATCATGGATCTTTTTCACACTAGGCATTTGTAGCACTTTGATACCACTTGCCATGGCTGCATCTTATGAAATACTGGGGTTTAGAATACCCTGGCAGAAAATGCTGGTATCTCACGAACCTACAAATTCAGGATTCAATAGGATGCAGCCATCTCAGAGCAGTATCAACACACTATGAATGTCTAATGTGAAAGAGACCATGTTTTAGTTATCCACATGTATTATTCTGGCTAAGGAAAGCCAAAAACATTTGCTGACAAGAACTTATTTCCTGAAAGAGGAGAAAGAGGGGGACTAAGAAATAGGAGCAATTCGACTAACAATATTATTTAAGTCTCAAAACAAAACAAATACAAAGGTCAAAACAAGAGTTCAACAAATCAGACACTGGGCCTGTCTGCTCCTACCCAGACCTGTGCTGAAATGCAACTGTAGGCTTCATCCTGCCACTCTCTTCCCTCCAAATTGTGCCAAGATGAAGGCTGTGTTGAGCGTATTAGCTGCAGTTCTACCTTTGACTGCCTTTGCTATGTTGCTGCTTTTAATCCTCTTTGACGTTGTTTATTCTCCCTGTGCTCTCCCCAGTTCTTTTCCTGTTTCAAACCTTCCATTCTCCCTGAGAACACACACATTCTCTCTCTCTCACACACACAGTATATCCTCCTCAGAATTTCCCAAGGCAGCTCTCCTTAGGAACAGGAAGAGTTGTGCCCCATGCAACCTGTGGAGTGCTCATCTAGCAGCATACATAAAATGAGCACAATTTCAACAATTCACACAGTCATGTGTTGCCTTCAAGTCATTTTCCGACTTATGGCAACCCTAAGGCACATACATGTGTTCATTCTGCCCAGGTACCGCTGTACATATGATTTGTACTCTGGGTTTAAGAGGATTTTTGTACCTGGATAGAAAGCAGGAATGAACAATGGTACAGAGATTCTTATAAACACAAGCAAATACCCTGATACTGACTTGTCTCACGCCCATCAGCATGTCTCACAGTGGAGTAGCGATGTGAACTAGGACACTTCTTTTCTAATCCTGATACACAACACCTCACAGCTCTGTGGTAGAGCACATGATTTACCTTTAAAGGCTCCTAGGTTCTATCTCCGGCATCAACAGTTTAAAATGATTTTGGAAAGTTGCTTCCAGCTAGAAGAGCCTGAGCTGAGCTAGAAGGAAGAAGTAGTAGTATTGTGATTCCACAGAAGACCATTTCATATATCACAGGCTCAAGACACGGACAGGAAAACAGGACATTCTGCCAACTGTATCTGTATTCTTTAGTTACAGTGGATCCAGACTTGGATCAGCCAAGAATTGGGGCACATTCAGATCACCAGAAGCTACATAGTTGTCACTTGAAAGCATCTCTCTTAAGTCCTCCTCAAGCATTCAGAAACAGATGTAACAAATACACTGGGAGTGTGGAGTGTCAGGTTCTACCATCACAGGCATTCACTGAAATGTTCACAAACATACATGGGTCCTCAGCAGATGTACCAATGAACAAGCACATGGCTCAGAAGCTGTGGTCCTGGTGCCAACTTCTCCTCCTTCATCTGATCACTCAAAGGTGCTTTTGATCAGCTGAAGCAATATGATGAACCGGTAGTCATCCATAGCCACTTGCCATAGAAATAAATCCCCTGTTTACTTACATACAGCATACTAGCAGTCTGTGCAAGTCAGAGCTTTAACCTGTGTCACTACAGACAAATACAGTCAGCCCTCCACATTTTCAGGTTTCATTTTTGTGGATTTGATTATTCATAGATTATTTGCTGTTACCTCTCCTGCCTCCCTATGCCACTTTTAATAGGGACTGCAAGCCTCACAAGACTGACAAACTGTGAACAAAGCTTCTGAGTTCCTATTAAAAATGATGTAGGGCAGCAGCGGAGGTGGCAGGAAGCCCCATCAATCACCCACTTCTGCCTTGTGAAGGAACTCTGATGCCACAAAGGAATGCAAGGTGGGTTGAATATGGTGATCATACTTTGTGAGTTAAAGATGGTTTGAGAAGGCCTAGAGTTATTCACGGTTTTCCCACTTTCAAGGGGGTCCTGTGCCCCTAGCCCTAGTAAATGTGGAGGGATGATTGTATTGTCCATGTGGTAAGCTTTAAGTGGCAACCACTGGACTTCTAGTAGCTTAAATACTTATGAGAATCTCTTCCAAATAACTGAAGAAGCCCTGCATCCCTTCAACAATGCACGTATTTCTGCCAACATGACCTCCTGTAACATTAGTTCTGTTCAGACATTACTTATCCTATTTCCATCAACAGATAAAGCCAGCAGCTCTTAAATCTGTTCTCCTCAACCATTACTTTCCCCACAGGGAAAGCAAAAAGTCTGTAGAGGTGATGTTCCTGTTAACATGGAGAATCTCCACACAAGCAAGAACCCCGATTCTCCAGCTACCTTGTCCAAATGGATAGCCTCTGCACGAACAACAACTTTTCTTCCTCAGACCTGTTCTTTTCCCCATGAAAAACATGTTCATGGAGCAGTGGGGAAGAGTTAGACATTCCCCTCTTCTAGTGGTGTACCTAGTGCAAACAGTGCCTAGGGCAAGCATTGAAGTTGTGTTTCTACCTTCTTACCCTTACCCCTATCCCCCACACCTACATGTACAGCTTTTTTGTGCCTTCCTGGCATTGGCATCCAGGGCATATGCCCTATTTGCCCCACCCTAGATACACCTCTGCCCTCTTCACATTTTGACTCAAACCAGACACATAATGCCAGAATAGGTCCGCAGGAGTATGAACTCCTTCAGATGTGACTGTACTGCAACTTCTGTCCTTCCTTACCACTGACCCTGGTTGGCAGGGTTAGTGGGCACTGCAGTCCCGCAACAAATGGAGTGCCACACGTCCTTGCCTCCCCTGCTTTGTTGCTGTTCCCTCCATTCCACCTCATTTGGTTTTCCACAGCCAGAGAGATTCTGCAATCCACAGATTACACCAGAAGCTCAGCAGGGCTGCAATCCTATTCACACTTAGTTGGGAATCAGTCCCATTTGAACACTGTGATTATTTTGCTTCCAGTTAAATATGGATTAGATTAGTTTCCAAGTGCATTTAAAAGAACTCCATGTTAAGCTGTAAAAAACCAAAAAATCACAGGTACGGAGGAGTCACAAATGTTTGCAATCTGTGATTTTATGAGTAGTCAAAATTGTGTAGAACTTTCTTTTTCAATACAAGAACCAAAAGCAAGGGGAAACACTTTTAAGAACTTCCCCATCACTGCCTTGTCTTTCAGTACAGTGAACAAACATTTGCTGAAACCAACCTGGCCATGAGACAGGATGGGTGGGATATAAAACCTCAGCTTTTCTCCTATTTTTACCTAAAATTTAACCCATTAGATAAAATACCTGTAGCTGCACTGAAGATTTGTCAGCGTTACAAATGGGGAATTTGTCAACCTTTGTTATTGGGAAAATGAACTAATTATAATCAACTTCCAAGTTCTAGCCCCTGACTAGAAAATCAACTCACATTTGTGGACCACTGTCTATAATATAATCAAACTGGTTTTTTTTAAAGAAAATTAAGCATATACACAGCCAGAAACTGGATTTATACAGGGGGAAAGTAGCAACAGATGCATGCTTGATACAAAAGATCAAAAAGTCAAATGCCCAGTTGCTTTCTGAGGCTTAGCAGGGACAAAAAAAAAATCTTTTCAGCATCTCTGTTAATAAATGCAGTTTACAAATTCCCATCAGGCCTGGTTATTACTTGGTTGAGGGGCAGCCAAAGAACGCCAGGTGCTGTAGACTATATTCAGAGGAAGGCAGTGGCAAATCATCTCTGATTACTTCTTGAGAAAGCCGTATGAAATTCATGGAAATACTGTAAGTCAACAGGCAACCTGAAGACACATCCACACACATATATCCCAATCACTCAAGAGAGAAGAACATATTTCCCAATTCATATAGCCATAATATCATAACTACAGTCAGCCCTCCACATTTACAGGTTTGACATTCACGGATTTGATTATTTGAGAGTTTTTCCAACACCTGCCCTCCCCCCCCAGGTGCTACTTTTTTGGGGGAACCTTCCCTCTTGGGGGCTCCAATCAGGCCGCACAGACCTTTAAAAACCCACCTCTGGTCCTCTTCTTCCTCTGCCAGTCTCTGCCTGGACAGCTAAGGATGGTTCTCTGCCCAAATTCTCAGCACCACAAACCCTGTACCCATGCCCCACACACACCCAAGGGAGAAGATGGGCAAGAAAAAGGAAGTACAGGACCACCATGCCAACTATCTCCTTTCCCTGACCTGGTTTAGCCCCTGGATGCCCACCTGCCCCACCCATGCCTCAGCCTCCTTCCTATGAACATACAAACTTTGTTATTTGCAAATTTTTCACTTTTGCAAGGGTCCTGTGTCCCTAACGAATGTGGAGGGATGAGTGTATACTGTATCTCCAGTGTTTAAGATTTTCTTCTCTTCCATCTATTCTGGTAACAAAATTTCTAGTATGGTGATACTCCATTTACACTAATTTTGCTATTTCTGCTGTTTGCAATTTCATTTATTTTTGCTTCTGAGCCACCCTCTTCCCCTCCCTTCCCATTTGACAATATCAGCCTGCCTTTATTTTCTGCATCCTAGTGAGGTATTGCTGCTTCTACTGTTTATTCTCAAACTTCTTTCTCGTTTCACTCAGTTCCCACCCTCTTCAGAGGGCAGCCTCAAGTTGAGGTGTCATTTAAACCTCCCAGACATACTGAAGAATCTGCGAATGTGCAAAATGTCAATAGCATAGGACATGGCAATTCTGGAAACATTTTAGATGGCTGGTAACAATCACATTAAACTAAATTTCTGTGTGTGCAGGAAAAAGATCAGAAAGAATTAAGGTTAAAGAAAGGGGAGGCCTGGAAACAGGCATGCTCCAAGTGGGCAGGCACCAGGCTTTTGAACTGCCTGGGTGGTTAGGAAAAGAAAACAAGAGATAAAACTGTTTTAGCTTTGTACTAAAAGGCAACTGAAAGATTTGGTTTATGCCACCTTTATACAGGAAGGTCTGCTGGGGCAGGGACTGTCATCCCGCCAAGCCAAACATAATCAGTAGGGATGTTTTCTAAACCCCTTAATTCTGCCCTGCTATTTGTGGAAGGGAAACCTATTATTTATTCTTTGAATATTTCAGATGAACTCAAAAGCTAGCAGCTACCATTATGATACTTTTTTTAAAAAAAATCCAACTCAAATACAGCTGGTTCTCCACATTTGCAGGTTCAACACTAGCAGATTTTATTATTAGTGGGTAATTTTATTTAATTTGTTTATTAAATTTTTTTTACCCTATTTGCCCCCCTGCCACGAAAAAACTATGTTCTTTCTAGGAACCTCTAGGTCTTTCAGCACAATTCTGTGGTTCACTTTCACTGTAAGTTGATCACAGAATCACACTGGAGGACCTAGAGATTCCTAAAGAAGTGTTCCCAGCTAAGAAAAAAAGAGCATTTGTGATTTTTATTTTATTTTTATTCTATTATTATTTACTATTTTTATACTTCTGAAGAGCGTTGTGCCCACAAAAGTAGAGGGCTCACTGTATAACCTTCCCTCTTACACAAAAAAACAGCAGAGTACATCCTTTGTAGATGAAAAGTCCCAGATTCGTTTCCCAGCATCTCTAGCTAAAAAAGATCTGGTAGCACATGATAGGGAAAGGACTCTGCTCATGTTCAGAAGAATTGCTGCCAGTAATAGTACAAAATACTGAGAAAGAAAAAAATTAAAGGAATATGAATTTGAAACTACAGTATTCAAGTGCGCAAACTGCCTGTGTAGGGAAGATAGCAGATGGTAAAGAGGTAACAGCAACGTAATGCTTAGTCATAATCAAGATGGCACTACTCATACACTTGTCATGTAGAAATTAATGGGACTCTTCTAAGGGACTCTGTTCTTCCACACTTCTGGTTTGTTCCAGCCAGTCCTGCACACAATGATTGCCCATGCATTGTGCCCATATTAATTTTCTTCAGAGTCTTAAGTGCCAGAAAGAAATCAATACAGCTGCAGCAATGGCTGGACACACAATGCAAGAGCCTTCTCTGGCTACTCAGAAATATCAGCACCATTAACACAGTGGCTTGGAAAATGGCAATTCAGGGGGAGAGAATAAAAGCCAATCAACCCACAATTAAGTGAATGCAAGTTGTGTAGTATGGGACAGGTTTTACATATGAAAAATAATGATCTGTTCAAAATTCACATGAAACCGTATATTAAAACCATGCGACTCTAGTATGACTGGTTGCTGGTACAGCTAATTATAATGCCTGCAGGATAACTATCAAAGGCTAATGGCAGCAACACACTCCTAAGGCGGGGGAGGGAAAGAAAGAAAGAGAGAAAATAAGACAAAGTCCTCTTTAAACAAAACACTTAAATTGGGTGCTTCCAGAGCTAGAAATATTTTATTTCCACTCAGAAAGTAAAATGGGGACAGAACAGGCCATATTTATAATGTACTTTGTGATCTTTGCCACAGGCACTTTGGAGTTCTGCTTTTATGCAGTGGGTGTATCCCAAGAAGTTTTAGCAATTTTAGGGCAAAAGAAAAGCAGAGGATACAGAGAGACTCTTTCACCTTATTTTATAAAACGATGTTTTAGCCAGTAAAGGGGCAATCTTACTTTAAATCTTTATCATTTAATGCTTTCCAAGGTTTTGTCTGGCTTTTAAGGACAAGCTTCCTTTATTAGGGGGAGCCTTCGATGCACAATCTAATGATCTAGGATTCCTTTTATTAGATACATGCAAACTATTCCGTTTTGATGGCACTGCAAAAGAGGTTTTAGACCTACGGCCAATGGATAAAATTACTCTCTCTATTAAATATAACCACCAACCATTTTCAGCGGTAGACATTCCACTGAAGATAAAACCTGAATTAAAAAGGGGTGGGTGGTTTTGTTGTTCCTCTTTGTGTGTCCATGCACAATGTTGTCTCTCCCCCCACCGTTCCGTCTCTGAAGTAGGCCCGTACTCACTGTAAAACTAAAACAATAAAAAAGATTTTTTAAAAAGTGGCAGGCTAAGGCAGCATCCATTCCAGGTAAAGGCTTTCTAAAGCGTGCAAGATGTTTGAACAAAGAAGTCTGTAATTATGGCAACACAGGACATCACGAGGTTATCACGGTGCCGCACCAGCAGCCACCCGTCTGCAGCAGAAAGCGGGAGCTCAGCGGGAAGGGAGAGCGAAAGACAGGGGCTGGAGGAAGGGGTGGGGGCGGGAAAAGGGACGGAACTTCTGCAAAGTTGCGACACGGCTGAAGAGGGCTCCCGGCCCTTCCGCGTACGGGAGGCAGGAGTTTGCTGGCTTGACCGCTGGACACCGAAGGCTCTCCCCTCCCCCACCACCGAAGGGCACACCTCTTTCCTCCCCCTTTAAAGCGCCGATGCCCATAGAAAGTATGGCTCCCTTCAGCCGCCTCTGCAAAAGACGCGGCGAGTCCCCGTTTGGCGCGCCACGAGCGGAGGAGCCGCTCGCGGGAGTCGCGCACCCCGGAAAATTGAGTTTCTCGGTGAGAAAGAGAGAGAGAGGGAAAGGCACGCGTCTTTACACCGTCAGTTCCAAACAGAAAATGAAACCAGATTCTCCTGTGTCGCAGCGGGGGGGGGGTGCGACCTGCCCCTCCCTCCCTTCCTCCCAGGTCGTTCCTCCCCTCCCCCTGCACTGTGGCCTGCAACTTTAACTCTTTAATCTGATTAGGCCCTAATCCCGCCTTCTGCCCAGCTGCTCCTGCTCTGCCCTCGCCTTTCCAACAGGCCCCAGTGGCGACAACAAACTTCTCAACTGCAATTTCCTCCCCTCCCGGCGCCCATGCACGCCCACGCCTTTGCCAGTGTTTTTGCGGTGTATGGCATGGGAACGAGGCGGGGGGGGGTTGGAAAGAGCGGGATGGCAATGCTCCCAATCGTCACGATGCAAGCCGTTCACACGTTCCTACTTTTTCGTGCAATCCAGCAGAATCCCCGTGAAGCGCCGCTCCCCGCAGCTCAGGGTAACCACCAGGGTGTCGTTCACCATCTGCTCCACCAAGACGGGCAGCCAGGAGCCGACCTGCGGCTTTTTCGCCTCCTCCGTCTCCTCCATGGCTTTGGCTGAGGCGCCTCGGCGGGGGCAGCCTCCGTCGCAGCTGGCCAGGCGGCTGCGGGACGGCTCCCAGGCGGCCTCGCTTTGCTCGGGCCAGCTCCCCTCCCCCCCTCGCCCCGCCAGCCGCGGAAGCTTGCCGCTCTCGCTGCTGCCGCCGCCGCCGCCGCCGGTGCTCTCGGGATAGCTACACTGGCCGCTGCGATGACCTCATGGCTCCAGGCTCCCCCTCAGCAGGGAGGATTAGTAGGTGCGCTGACGTCACAATGCTGTCCCTCCCGGGAACGTTCCACGGCGGAATCCTGAAACAATTGTCTCACATTAGGGTGATCTATTATAGACAGGAAAGAGGGCGCCGGGTTCTGATCCTCGCCCTTTCCCCACTAAAAACGGGGTTCCCCGCCCCCAGATGACGGGTCTGCTCTTTGCCCCGGGCTTCAGCTCAGGAACACCAAAAGTAACGCCTCCCACCCCAAGGGGGTCAAGCGATTATCCGGGCTAAACGGTGCCTGGCCCTCCCCGCTCTAACTGTAACATCTCCAAACGATCAGACAAAGCAGAGATTTAAATCCGACATATTTCCCCAGTTCTCTCTCCCCCTCCACCAACCTGGTCCCTGCAAAAAGTAATTCTATTGGCCAAAAATGTGCAATGCGTCCCTTTCCAAACTCGGTATTTACTTACCTGGAATGGGTGGCTAAAACGCGCGCTAGTCTGCACCCAGGCGCTTGCTGGGCAAGCTAACCGGGAAGTGAATTATTTTCTTGTGCCCGCACATGCCTCTGGGAGACAAAGCTAAGCTCTCAGGCTTGCAAGCAAGAGCACAGGTTGTCTCCCTGCTCCTCCATGTGGCATTCGGATCCAGCTCACTTCAGTTATATTTAAAGTTGACCGGTTTCACATGTACTGCTATACGTGCAAGCACCACTTACCTTCTTTTCTAACAGTCAGAGCTCAGGCATGCGTGCTTGCACACGTTTCAACTGTAGGGAACTCAGTGGAGTTTGTTCCTAAGTAACTGGCAAAACCACTCCTGAATATGCCCTGCCTAAGAAAATCCTATGAAATTCCTGGTGTTGCCATAAATGGACAGCCGACTTGAAGGCACATACACAAATCTACCTCAAATAGCAGCCCTTGCCAGTTGGGAGCTATCTCAGTTAGTCCAGTCCATTTGAGGGTGAAATGAGGTGGGGGAATGGGGTTTATGAAGGGCCTAAATACCCTAAAGGCACCAGATTCCAGTTGATCTTGGAAGCTAAGTAGGTTAATACTTGGATGGGAGACTGCTAATGAACACCAGGTGCTGTAGGCTGTATTTCACACTTAGAAACTGGCAAAACCACCTTTGAATATTTGCCTAAGAAAACCCTCTGAAACTCATCGGCTTTTCATAACTAAACAGGTGACTTGAAGACACATATACAAGGGGCTTATGGTCTGAACACCCCTTCCCTCAATCCAACATACTGGGACCACTATTTCCCTTTGAAACTCAAATCAGAGCACTGGTCTGTCCAGTTCTTTGGTTTGGCCATTTTGTGGAAAAGGAAACACAGGCCAGACTCTCAGCCTCCCTTATCAATTCATTTGTTAAGAATGGATAAAGCATTATGTATCTTTTCCTTAAAAAAAAAATGCAGTTGGACTTCTGTAGCTGCCTTCTCTTACTGATACTATGGATTTAAATTGAACCTGTGTACAAAATCTTGCATCTCAAGTATGAACTATACCCTATGGTTTTAAACTCCTCTGCAAGAACAACAGAAAGTGGCTCCAAATGAGCTTTTCACTTGTGGCCTTCTAGATATTGTGGACTGCCAACTCTCACCAGCCCTTGCCAGCACTGCCAATGGTGAGGAATGCTGGGAGCTGCAGTCCAGCAACATAGTGAGTTGCATGATTGCCACCGTTCCTTTGGATATACCAGCAGCCTTCTACACATCTGCTCGGAATTAAGTCCCATTAATTACAATGGGTCTTGCTTCTAAATAAGTGGAGATAGGACTGGGGCCTCAGAGTCACACAGCTTGTTTGTTTTAGGCTTTTTTACACATAATTCCACCTCCCCTTTATGAATACAGGACCGGGGGGGGGGAGGCATTCTGAATGGGCAGCATAGCAACAAAACCCTGCATTAGAAATCAGCTAAACGCAGCTCAATACTATGCAAGCTTACTCAGAAGTACATGCCAGTGAGTTCAGTAGATCCTCCCTATTAATCAGGTACAGTCACAGCATTTAAATGCTGCCTTTTAAAGCAGAAGGGGAGTTCTGCATTTTAATACAGCGCTGATTCTGCAAGAAAAAAAGACATGTGATCATGGCTAACCTGGGAATATGAGTGGATGAGTAGATGAGTGTGTGTTTGTGGAAGGGGGAGTGATACTTCCAAATAACATGTTTAAGACCACCACAGAAGCACTCATACCTCCTCAGATCACCTTGTCATCAAGCTAGTGCTTTTGAGAACATGTTTGCAAGATACTGTGGTTATACAGTTCAGCTGCAGCTCTGGCTTTCTATCATAGAGTGTGTGTGTATGTGTGTGTGTGTGTGAGAGAGAGAGATTTTATTGTAATATGAAAATAGCTTCCAGCCTGGCTGCTTGCTGTGGTAAAGTTACAAGGAAGTTAAAAAAAAAAACAGTTTAAGCAGCAAGCATTCAGATGTGAACAAATACAGCAACAGATTAATGTTTCCTTCTGGATCTCTCTGAAGGTTTTTATGGGTGGGTGCAGTGGAATGGTGGGGTGGCGGTGATCTAAATCTTTCTTAGAATTGAATGGCACAACATCACATGGTTTTGTGCAAGATTATTTTCTCCGGCCTATGCATAGGGCAACAAAGAGATTCAGAAGTGGCGGGGGGGGGGTCCAAGGTCATCAGCTCTTCTTGCTCTGCCACTCTCCCCTTAGTTCTTTAGATCTAAATCTACCACGCTGTCAAAAATCTATTCACCAGGGAAAAATTTAATAAGGTTTTTGCCAATGAATACTATCTCCATGCAGACAGCAAAGTTCATTGAAAAAAATGTGGCATTTTAACTACAACATAAGAGTATTTCTTTTTCTTTTTTAAAGGGCAAGGGGAAGGGAAATAAAGGAATAATGAAAGGGAATAATGAAGAGCTAGTGTGTGGCCAAAATGGGGGGGGGAAGAGAGCCACCCATGTCTTCCTTCATCTGTTTAAGGCAAGTCTCACTTCCTTCTTACACAATGCAAACTATTCAGCATGAAAAAGGAAGCCAGGAGAGAAAAAGTGACTGCAGGATTGCATGAAAGGCATCATATTTGACAATTAGGACTTTTCTTAGTTGATTCTGTTTGTTTATTGATTTATTTTGGAATCTCATATTGTAAGCATAAGGTACTGAATCTACCGGAAGCGAGCCCTGAAAAATCTCATTAAAAGAACATTGTGGTGGTTATGTGAAAAATTCCTGGAGGCATTTCTACTTTCACCCCATCACCTCCTCAAAGCTCTGTTGTTCCGCTATATTTTCTTAAAACAGAGTCTAGCAAATTCAGCAAAAGCCTTAGGTTTCCCTGCTGCGTTTATGCTAGTGGCTCTAAGCTTAAATTTTCACTTAATCCACTTATAATCAGAAAGATATTCATGGCCCAATTTTAATTTAATTTTTTTTAAAGGAAGCTGAGAGGATTGATTTACTTTTTACACATTACGTTCTCCCGTAACCTTCTGCAGTCTGAATTATTTTATTTTAAGAGCATCTAGGAAGAATTGAAAAGGAAAGGTCAGGGAGGGGAAATCAGCCAGGCAAACAGGAATTAAACCCTAGCAAATGAGAATAATCTGAATGCACAGAAATAATGAGAAGAAAGTCTACGGCTCACATTACCTGAGCGGTCACTGTCTCTCCCTCTCTCCAGCCCTTTTAGCCGTGACAATGTGTGACAATTCACTGAGGTTACCGACAGCGGCGCTTCGTTTCGACCACGCGCCCCCAGCGGCCGCCGGTGTCGTTTCCTCGCTCCGGCCGATCTCTCGGGGCCGCTTCGAGCGAGGGAGCGGCGCCCCCGCCCCGCGGCGCCGCGCTTCTGAGCTGGCGGGGGAGGAAGCGATGCCGCGGGCGGAGGCGGCTGTAGGAGCCGCGGCAGCAACGTGTGCTCATGTGGTCTCGAGTCGCGTGCAAGCTTACGCCAAGCCCAGGGATTTTGTAGGGTTGTTTTTTGTGGCCCAGTCTGCTCAGAGATGGTTTAGCCGGGTCCTTCCTCGGATATATAGCTTACGTCTCCGGGTAATCCAGGAAGGCGGGAGAGATTCCGTCGCTCCTGGTTGCTTTCTGAGCACATGCCGAGGCGACGCAGGCCTTGCTAGGGGCCAAAGCGTCTAGAAAAGCCCCCAGCTGCCTTAGCAACAGCACTTTAAGTTGCTGCTGCTAAGGGCCTTCTAGTCGATTTCGATTTATGGTGATCCTGTCCGCACTACACTCTTATAGCGCGATTATTCCACTTTCAACATCCTATGGAATCCTGGGGTTTGCAGTTTCGGGAGGGGCTGGGCAGCCCCTCCCGAAACTGCAAACCCCAGGATTCCATAGGATGTTGAAAGGAATAATCGCGCTATAAGAGTGTAGAGCGGAAATGGCCTGTGAGAGACTTGCAAGTCGCCCTTATCAGTGGCTCTGCTCAGGCTTTACCGATTCAGGGACGTGCCTTTGATTGAGGCTATTCATCTGTAGTGTGGTCTCCCTCTTTTCCTACTGCCTTTTCCTTTACCACACACTTTTTTTTCTAGTGGGTCAGGTCTTACCATGGTATGGCCCAAGTACAACAGCTTCAGTTTAGCCATATTGGCTTCTAGGAAGAGTTCCAGCTTGATTTGCCTTAGGACCCACTTACTTGTCTTTTTTTGGAGTCCACAATATCCACAAAATTCTCCTCCAGCACCATGTTTCAAAGGAATTTATTTCCTTTCTGTAAGCATTCTTCACTGTCTGACTTTCACAACTGTACACAGAAATTAGAAATACAGTGGCATGGACAATCCTAACTTCAGTATTTAATTATATGTCTTAACACTTCAGGATCTTGTCAAGTTCCTTCAGAGCTGTCCTTCCAAGTCCTAGGCCATTTCTGCACTACACTTTTATAGTGCTATTATTCCACTTTCAACATCCTGTGGAATTCTGGGGTTTGTAGTTTACTGAGGCCAAAGAGCTCCCTGGCTGAGAATTCTGAATTGCCCCTCCGGAAAGTACAACCCCCCGAATTCCACAGGATGTTGAAAGTGGAATAACAACACCATAACAGTGTAGTGTAGAAATTATCCTAGTCTTCCTCAGATTTCTTTGCTGCAGTCTCCATTCTGATTAATGACTGAGACAAGGTATGGAAAATCTTGAACTGTTTCAGGGCCCTCATAGTCTACTTTAAGGTTATGTGAATCATCTGTGGTCATTATTTTTGTTTTCTTAATGTTCAGATCTAAACCTGCCTTTGTACTTTCTGCCTTGACTTTCTTCAGTAATTGTTCCAAATATTTTCTGTTTTCTGCTAGTAGCATGGTGTCATCTGCATATCTTAACTTGTTGATGAACCTTCCTCCAGTTTTCACACTTCCTTCCTCAGAGTCTAATCCTGCCTTATGTATGATATGCTAAGCATACAAGTTAAACAGATAAGGTGATAAAATGCCTGACCCCTTGCCAACTGGAAACCATTCCATTTGTCTGTATTCTGTCCTAACAGTAACCTCTTGTTCTGCATACAGGTTATGTATCAGGACAATCAAATGTCCTAAGACCAATGAGGTGATAAAAGATAAAAGGTAAATAGTAAAATATAAGTTAAAAGTAATAGTTTATGATTGTTGTAAAATAGAGGCAATGTATGGAACTGAATGTTTAAATGTTAAACTCAGATTCAACTGGAAAAATTGATGTCTGGAAGGTGGGAGGGGGTTTTATTGTTTTTTTATTGAAAATTTTAATAAAAATTTAAAAAACAAATGTCCTAAGACCAGGATCTTATTCAGGGCTGGCCCAGGACATTTGACTGCCTCAGACAGAGCAGTGAGTGCCCTCTCACCCTCTATGTCTTAGCTAATCCCCCCAGATTCAGGTGTTACAGATTTGTCACTGTTTTATTGTTATTGACAGCCCACTTATTTTTGCACTCTGAGAATATTTCTGAGACATCTATCCTCAACTACAACAGTAGAGAATTATGATGATAATAATAATAGTAACAGCAACTAACAATTCCAGCTGTTTCAGGACACAAAAGCTTCTGTCTAAGGCTGAAGCCTCACTCTGCTTAATGGTAGGGCTGGATCTTAGGCGACTTAATTCCACAGAATTAATTCATACACAAATTGTGGAAAAATCCCCATCCCCCACTGCCCTGCAGAAAACCAAAATAAACTGTGAAGTTTGAGAGTTGCAGTCTATTTGGCATCCTTCCTGCCCTCCCCCCCCCAAAAAAAACAATGCAAGGAGTCAGGAAGGGCTTTGAACTGGAAATGTAGCATTGAATCCTGGAGGAGCTTACGATATTTCATTCTGTTTTCTCAATTGTCTATGGAGTTATTGTATTTTTAAACAGGGTCCCAAACAGAATGCCGCATGAGTGGAATCCTCTCTTCACTCATTCTCAAACGAGCCTATGCCAGTTTCCCCATGGCTTGTCTTATAAAGGCAAAAGGGAGGCAGAAAATACTTGGCAGGAGGAAGATGCAGCTCATGGCCTAGAAAAAAGATTTGGCAAGGTGTCACATATGAGACCACTGTAATATGGTCCCTCCTTCTTGGGCATATGTGTATGCATCAAAGTGTGGAAATTTTACATTTTGGACTACAGCTCCTAGGCCAGAGACCATCTTGGCTCAAGATCTCTGTGAGCAATAGTCCACAGAAATAAGTTTTCCAAGCTCTGGTATACCTGTAAGTACACATTAAATAATCTTTTGCACTATTAGGTGTGATGTGACGCAATAAGATGGTATTTAATGCAAAGAGAGTGACATAACTCAGGAAAACTATGAAGTACAATCTCTCACACTCTTCTTCTACATCCCATCCACACCCTGGATTTATATGGGTGAGAACTGAGGAAGATCACAGCTGTGCTTTCGTCAGGCCCCGCCATCCTGAAGAGATGAGGCAACTGTCTCAAGCAACACATGCTAGGGAGTGGCAGGGAGCATCCATCACCTGTTCCTTCTGAACTTCCTGACTTTTCTATTACATTATTAAATTATTGTAAACAGGCTGGTTGCAGAGCTATGTATGTCCAAGGCTCCCTTAATATGCCTGCTGCCTTAAATGTGGTTGGGGGATACCATATCCTATTGCCAGAGTGAAAGGAAGGTTCAGTTGCCAGCCCAGTCAGATTCTGTATGTGGACTAAGGGTGGGATGCCATTTTGTTTTCTGCAGTAAAAAATGCAGTGGGTTGGCCCCATTTCTTGCTCCACAACCACCATTCCTTTTAAAAAGGAGTGGAGACTGTGCAGCCCGCTGTGCATTATTGAACTGGAATTCCTGTCAGTCTTAATCTAACCACTGGAAAGGAATGTTAGGAATTCAGTTCATCATTGTTTGTTGGGTTCCACAATTTCTAATCTTGTGTAAAGGCTCCTCTGTCAGCCATCACTACCAGTGGTGACTCGAACATGCTTTAGAGGATGGAAATCACATGGGAAACAGCAACATTCCATCAGTTCTGCCAAAAGACAACTTGCTTTCTCCTGTCTTCATCCTTTTTCCCGCTTGGCTTATTTCTCAATAACTTGTAATCTTGAGCCTAAGGAATGTCTTGCTTCCCCAGCTGATTGCATGTAAGTAGAATTGGAAGACATAGCTGTTTTGGTCTGGATCAGTATGATCCACGATCCCTTTGTGTACTGATTGCATGTAAGTTACTCCAAGCCTTCTGAAATGAAGTGGTGTGATAAAGCTGCTATAAACGAAAATAAATTATTATTTGGAGTTATCCAGAGCAGTGGTTCTTCACCTGAGGTTTGTGGACGCCTGGGGATCTATGGACCCCTCAGGGGAGATCCATGTAAAGTTGCCATTCATCCTGGAAAACAGGGAAAATCCTGGATATAAGGCACCAAAAAATGTCCTGGCTGGCCATTGCTGGTTGATGCAGCATGTCCTGGATTCCTCAAAGGCAGTAGTGATGGAGGGAATTGGTATTTCTTTTGTGCTTTCATACTTTCTCCCAAAGCAGCACTGAGACCCTGACCTTCCAGGCATTGCTTAAGGGGGGGAAGTGATTTCCCCACAATGAGAGAGTAGAGCAGCGGTTCTCAACCTGTGGGTTGTGACCCCTTTGGGGGTCGAATGACCATTTCACAGGGGTCGCCGTTCCTCTATCCCGCCCTGCCCGCTTTTGAAAGAAGGCAGCCTCACAGCCAATAGGAGCGCTGTTTCTGAGACCCCGCGCTGGCAGGAGGTGAGAGGAGGCGTGTTGGGCGCGTGTGGGGATGTTTCCCCATCTTTCCTTGCCGGGCGGGGCGACAAAGTTGGTGAGAGGAGACCCCGCGCTGGCAGGAGGGGAAAGGAGGCGCGCTGGGTGCATGTGGGGATGTTTCCCCGTCTTTCCCTGCTGGGCGGGGGGGGGAGAGGTGGGGAGACCGAGAGGGGCTTGCGGGTGTAGCGTGGTCGAGGGGCTACAGCGGGTATCGCACCCCACTCCCAAGCCCTCAGAGGGACGAAAGGAGGGAGGAAGGGGCGCCCGTGCGACGTGGGAGTGAGAGCATCCGAGCAGCCGTGCTCCCTTTAAGGGAGGGAGGGAGGGAGGGAGGGAGGGAAACAAAACGTGTCTGCTTATGCCACCGCCATCTTTCCTCTCTCCCTGTCCTTTCCTCCCTGCGCCTCATGTAAAATGTGGGCTGTTTCGGCGTTGCCTTTGGGAGTGACTGGCTTTTTGAGCTGTGAAAACCTAACATACAGAACTAGAACTACTGCCTTAATTCTGGCATTGATGGATACTTTCTGTGCTTAAAAAAAAGAGGGAGGGTTACCAGTTTTTAGGCACTAGAAGTCTATCCAGAGCAGTAATTTAGGGCAGTGTTTCCAATCTTTTCGATGTTGGAAATAACTAACCAGCTAACCAACTAAGTAAATAATAAATAAATAAATAAGAAGAAAGAAAGAAAGAAAGAAAGAAAGAAAGAAAGAAAGAAAGAAAGAAAGAAAATAATTTTATGATTGGGGGTCACCACAACATGAGGTGTATTAAGGGGTCGCGTCATTAGGAAGGTTGAGAACCACTGGAGTAGAGAGAGAGAGCAGGTTCTTCTTTAAGCACCTACCCTCTCTCTAGGTAATCCTTTGGAAGGAAATAGCATTTCTTTCATGCTTTCTTCCAAAGTAGCACTGAGACCCTTACTTTCCAGGTGCTGCTTTGGAGGAACGGGCAAAAGAAATTATTCTTTAAGCCTTGCCTTCCACTCATAACCATCCTTTAGGAAATTCCAATTTATGCTAACTCTCCTGGCACTTGAGGGATCTTAGCATGCTACTCCACAGACCATTAACAAGCCTCCTTTCCTTTGCATTGTCTGCTGGAGGAATAAGGGATAAAGTGAGCAACTGATGAGCAACTTTAAACAAATATTTGAATATTTAAATAAATATTTGAATATTTAAGTCTAAATTTAAATATTTAAATCTTGAGTTAAATCTTGGGAGTCCCCAGAAACAAATTATATTTACAGGGGATCCTCGATAAAGAAAAGGTTAAGAACTATTGATCTACAATGAATGCCAAATGGGTTGGGCCTACTATATAGTCAGACCTTTCTGCTTGGAAGAAGCTGAGTCTGGCTAAATTGCTCTGTCACACCTTCCCTTCTTTTGCTGCAATGGGATCACATTCCTTGCAAGTCTGTCCATGTTGCTGCACAGCTATTTGGCAGCGACTGTGCAGTTAACAGTAATAACCCTTCTGCGGTTGCTGTGCAGCAGCAGATATTAATGTTGCTCCATAGCAGCAGAAAACAAGACACCTTGCTTGCAGAAGAGCACATTTCAGATTTACTAATTTAAAAGCTGGAATGATGTCTAAACACTGTTCCTAAGATACTGTCAGAGAGACCTGAGGAATGTAGTTTGAGCTTGTTTTTTCCCCCCCATTTTTTTTTAAGAGTCGAAAATCCATTGTCATGTTTGCTTTCCCCTTTGGATACAGCAAAAAGAATACTTCAAGACAAGAAACACTGTTGGTAGTTGGAGGTTTGCAATCATTTTGCAGGTGGGGTGGGCAAATTGTGGCCAAATAGTTGTAGCACAGCTCCCATGATCCTTCCCTTTCTGGCTGGCCAGAACAGGTGGGAGATGCAGTTCAACAGCATCTGGAAGGCTATAATTGCCCATCCATTCTTACACCAATACCCCACCCATGTGCAACTGAAGAAATAAAGTAACTTATAATAAGCAAATCTAGTCAGAAGTGAGCGCCACTGATTTATATAGGATATGCTCCCAAATAGAGGGATGGGAAACTAGCATCCAGGTTTTGGCTGTCAGCAACTGTCAGCCTTAACCAGCATAGCCAATGGTAAGAATTATGGGAGCTGTAGTTCAAAAATATATGGAAGGGTTCATAGACGTACTTAAACATTTGGGACTTGCTTGAGCAGACTCTCTAAAACCTCTGCCACCCAGAGCAGACAATACTGACAGTCAAAGTAGACAGTACTTACCAAGATGGACAACTCATCCAACCTGGTATACCAGTTTCCTGTGCTGGTAACTGGGAATGTAATTCCTACCTGGCAAATCTGGGACATGACCATAACGTGCATTAACTCACTTGCACCAACATTATAAGACATGAGAGAATGCTCAAAAACCGGTGAGCTTTCTTTTGAATGCTTACTGAGAAAGATAATAAATACTAAACTGATTATGAGTTGAGCCATGGAGAGTTCTGTTACTAGGCCTGCCAGCAATAGATGCGCCAATACTTTTGTGTGACTGTTTCAAGTATCTGCTGGATAGTGTCCAGTTTCATGCCTTAAGCCATTAAGGAACTCTAGGGTGTCTAGGGGTTTATTCTAAAAGCAAATGAAGATTTCATACATGAAGCAGACTTGGCCTCCCTCCCAATGATGCCTCCATTCGAGTATACGAACAATTTCTGTTCTTTTCTCCCCTAGAGTTTTGGCTTAACAGAAAATGTCACATTGATTCGACCAGAAACTGCTTGCAGTCCTAATCCAGATAATTTCATGGATCCATTAATTTCTATGGGACAAAGGGAAGCAATTGTAATAAGGGATTAGGACAATTAAACTCACAGGCTTTTTACTATGTGTGGCAACACTTCCCTTCTTCCTGGTTGCCCAGGTTGTCCCATAGAGATATTTATCCACACAGGGCTTTTTTAAAATTTATTTTACAAACAAATTAATGTGACATTTAAAAAGTCATGTATAATAACTTCCTGAGGCTATATCCTGGCATCCACCTCACTTACATAGGATGAGAGTAAGTCCTATTGGAAGAATATTTGCTACTTATGCTAACAGAGTGTAGTGGGCTGGTGCAGTGTGTGTTTATAGTAAAACAAAAAGCACAAATAGATACTCTTGACTGCTCATAGTAAATTTTTTAAAAAACATTATTGTTTATAAAATCTATCCAGGGAGTAAAGATGAGATAAACAAAAGAATTAAACTAGACTTGATTATGAAAGCCCCCAAAGCTGGCTTCTATCTATGGGGAAGGCTGGCAGCCATCAGCAATGATGGGATTCCCCAGGATTGGCCACTTCCCAGATACAGGGAACAGAGCAACTTCCTGTTTTCCTTAAAGAAGGAGGAAGTGACCTAAGAGATGAAGGAAGCAGAAGACCTAAGTGTAGTAAAGTGTGCCTAGATCTAAGGAAATAAAGGGGGAGGGAGACAGCACCGGATACTACTGCTGCCCCCCACTGATGCCTTTTACTTCTAACTAAATACAATGAGCTTTACTTCTGAGTAGACATGGGTATAGGGTTGCCAGTTTAAAAACTGGAGAAGGTACTTCTACCTTTAATGGTTGTGTGGAAGATGGCATTTCATCAGATGTTGCTTGTCATGCAGCTATGTAACAAGGAACACCTACTGAAATTCTTTCTTCTACACAACCGATAAAGGTACAGGAGCTATCTCCAGTTTTTGCACTGGCAACCCTAGATGGATAGGGTTAGCCATCCGAAGACATAAATATAGGTAGGCTGCTTGCCACTGGCAAAATGAGATCAGTGCTCTTTTAGATCCTGTTATATCTTATAGATACAGAGGACTTTCTGACACTGACTGCTCTATTCATATTGGGTACATACAGCGGATGAGCATATGAAAAAACAAGATGTGTAACCCAGTTTAGTCTACATTGCATGAGGGTCAAGGAGCTTATGGAAGTAGAATTACCAGAGTGAAAACTGAAGGTCGCTGTACCTGTAATGGTTATATAGAATTTCAGCAGGTGTTGCTTGTAACCTGGTTGCATGACAAGCAACACCTGCTGAAATTCTCTCTGTTACAAAACCACTATGTACAGGAGCTCTCTCCAGTTTTTAATCTGGCAACCCTATGTGAGAGTGTGACTCAACAGAATGTGGACATTGAAATGGAAAGGGACTTCTGAATAAATAGTAAGTCTACTACAAAGATGTTAATAACAGATTTACTACCACAATATCTTATAATGACACATAAGAGCATCATTGCAGTACACCAGGAAATATTTATAATCTGAAGTCTGAAACTATATGGTTTCCTGCTAGTATACAGTTTCTAAATGACCCTGGAGATGCTTTTATGGTAAATATATAGTACATTGGATACAAAGGTTGTGTGAGTAGGAGGGTCTGAGAACAATTAGTCTTTCTTTTCCCCCTGCTCCTGATCAAACAATACTTTCCCTGATCAAGCAATACTTCTGAAAATAGCAGGCTATGTGGGAATTATGGTTTGCCTAAAAAAGGGATGGGAAACCTGAGGGCGGGGGAGGGGAAATAGAGAGCTATATTACCTCCCCTAGGAGACTTTGGGGCTGCACCCCCATCTTACTGTTACCGCAGTTTATAGCCAGACTTGGGGGGCACCAGATATCATTTTGATATCAATAATTCGGCCTTCCTTACCCATTCCTTCCCACGTGTTTGTGAGGCCCCCGGACAAGCACGCAAACAGGCCCAGTCGCTAATCGCTGGAATATTCAACAACAATACAGGCAGGCCAGAAATAGCCAAACTGCCTCACGGCAAGTACCCTCATTATGTATGCACACTACTTACAAAGAACTCCCTGCCCTGAGCAGGCAGCTTGATGGGCTGAATACTCAAGCGTCAAGCACTCCACGTTTGCATACTGGCTACTCTATTGACAATTCGGACTTAATCATGCTAACTTCTGACCTTTCGGAGGCTTTGTCTCCAGCCCAAAACTCGTTGTTTTCTCCAAGAACGGACTAGCTTGTGGCTGCAATTTCCCCTATAAGAACCCCTGACTTTGAGCACTTCTTTGGATTGCTTGGATTGCTCGAATTGCTGGGATCGCTCCCGACTTCCATACCGCCTTGCTGCTGCTTTGCTTGGCGAGCCTTCCCTTCAGTCCCACGTACTGAGAACCTTCATATCCACAACTCTATCTTCAGACTACCCAGGCTTCAGGACAGGTGTAGGATTATCCATACCAAAAATCTCCTCTAAAAACCCCTCTATCCAACTCCAACCTTTATTTCTGTAGTTATCTGTGTGAGTGTGTTGCATACACTTGTTTGATTGTATTTTAATAAAAATGACAATTATTATTCACATCTGTTTGCTCCTTGACTCAGCCTGACCCCGTAGATGCCGGGTAAAAGATCTCACTCCATTGCCCTGCCTCTCGTATTGCTAACTTGTGCTCTTTGACTAATTTCCCCAACTTGCATAATTTGGAGAGCATTTAGGTGTCCCTCACAGGACCCCCAGAAACCAGGGTAACATTACCCCCCACTGAAAAACAAACAAACCAAATGTTTCCCAACACAAGCTAGGGACAGTGGAGTATTTTTTTTTTGCCATGTTTTTAGCACGCCCACCCCCGCCATTTTAGGCTCATGAAACACATTTTTTCAAAACAGGAAGCGACTTGTTTTAAAAAAGGCCTTTCCTGCATGTAAAATGGCCCAGGGGGCCCATACATGGTGAAAATGCCTCCATGCCCCATAGAGGGCATTTGGGGCATTTTGTGGCCCCACAAATACAGCCCTGAGGGCCACACGTGACCTGCAGGCTACACTTTGACTGCGCTGTCCTAAAGTTATGGACATCTACTGGACTGTGGCATATAATAGCACCTCCAACTTAGAAATGTTCCTTTTTTGGACAATAACTCCAGAATCTCCCAACCGTACTGCCTAGGGGATCCTGGGATCTAGAGTCCAAAAAAGCAGCTTTCCCGAGCTCTGTCTGCATTGCATTTATACATTTTTGAAAGATTTGTCTTCATGTGCAGTTTTCCCATTCTTCATCTTCTGGAAGCTGTACAGGCTACAGCACATTTTTGAAAGCTAAAATAATCTGCCCTGCTGCAATAGTGCCTCTCTCTTCCAGTTTGTAGATATGCTACAGCTACTAATGGATAGTATTAGTAATGTCCTCATAGAGGCTCACAGAGAAGTATGCTCCATCTGGAAGTAAGCTCTTGCCAGTCAAGCATTAGATATAGACCTCAGATATAGGGACATCAGCTGTTTGCGGATATCAGGAGAAAAATAGCTGGGATAGCCATAAGCCTGAACAATTTATCTGATCTAAGATAGCAATATTTAAATCTTAGGTATCAAACCTCTTTCTTCCATCAGGCCCAGAATCTGCTATTTGTTTCCTGAAGGTATTCTTAAAATGTTTTAAATTTTGAAATGATGCTAAAAATTATACACATATGGTTAAGACTAACAATGACTTATTGTTAAAGTCATCTGATTCATCTTCTATTAGGCTAAATGTAATAAAAATACGCTGGGACAAAAAAGTTTCTTAAGCAAGATTTATTGTATAACCAGTGGTTTCTCAAATTCAGCATACACGGTTTATATATAAAAAAATCAGCCTTGACTTTTCCATAATGACTAAAACCTTGAACAATGAAATTCAAGGAAAAGATGTTGATTACATCCAAGGACACTAAAGTTAACCCTGTAGTGCTGATGTACAATGCGAAGGTCTGAAGCAAAGCTTGGGCCTCTGGTTTTATGGTGATTTGAAAAATGGAAATCACAAATCCTTAACAGGTATAACAGCTGCTGAGTGGATCCCATGCTGTTTCTCAGATCCATTTAAATCCATTTTGTACATTTCTTTATTCATCTAGGAATGGGCTATGGAAACTTTGGCCCTCCAAATGCTTTGGACTTCAGCTCCCAGACATGCAGGCCACCATGCCCAATGGTACGAGATTATAGGACTTGTCAAAAACATCTGGAGGGAAAATAGTTCCTTTCCCCAGTCTATGATGCTGAATACTAGTACAATTGCATTGCAGTTCAGATAGATTTTTTCATCAAGGAAGGTTAACACAATGCCCTAATTATTTTGTTCAGCCATGATACTGGTACTCACTATTTTTTTTATTTGCATTTGGGAATATGTGAACATGTTTCTCTTTCATTAGAGAGCCCCATTCTATCAGAATGATTGGAAGATGCCAGTTTCCAAAGGATTGTGCCAGTTTCATCTCTAAAACAATCCAGCATTAAAAAGACTATACAACAACTAAAAACTAAAAGCACTTAAAAACCTTGAGACATATAGTAACGTTTAGGGAAGTGTGAAAGATACTAAAATTCTAATTTTTATGTCATGAAAATATAAACAAAGAAGAAATAAAGTTGAACAATTTTATGAAGTCTCTTTAATAGCAGATCCTCTGAAAAGTAGCTCCTGCATAAGAAATACTTCTATATAATTAAAATGTCATGTTAGAAAATATATTTTGAGACTTGGGAGCTGATAGTGGATTCTCAGATGAAGGTGGCAACTCTCCTGTAAAGGCAGTGAACCGATACTCCTTGTGAAGGTCTCTTTTCATTTCTTCGATTTCCTCTTCTAGCTTTTCAGCCTGTGAGTAGAAAACATGTTTTGGATAACATTGCAACACTTAACACATTTACAGTACAGCATGAAAAGGAGATGATCACATTTTCATTAGTGCCTCCCATCTTTTGTTGACTGAATTGGAATCAGAGCTTGGAAATACTACTTTTTGGACTACAGCTCCCAGAATTCCTTGAAAGTAACTTTTCCAAGTTCTAATCTGGAGACATATACTGAACAATTGCCATACCAATCCCAGAATAAAGCCCTAGATTAGTCAAGGAAGCATCAAAACAAAGGCCATTTCTGCACTAGACTGTTATGGTGCAATTATTCTACTTTCAAAATCCTATGGAATCCTGGGGTTGGCAGTTTAGGGAGGGGCCTCAAAGCCCCTCCCTAAACTGCCAACCCCAGGATTCCATAGGATGTTGAAAGTGGAATAATCGCACTATAACAGGCTAGTGTGGAAATGGCCAGAGTTGGGTGGAACTCAAAATACTGATACCATTACAAGTTCTACAGAGATAGCAGGGTTAGGCTGCAATCCTATGGCCAGTATTTTTGGGTATGGGCTACACTGAAATCCGTAAGATAGATAGATAGATAGATAGATAGATAGATAGATAGATAGATAGATA
Source organism: Iguana delicatissima (assembly GCA_948472985.1). Taxonomy (NCBI): domain Eukaryota; kingdom Metazoa; phylum Chordata; class Lepidosauria; order Squamata; family Iguanidae; genus Iguana; species Iguana delicatissima. Next base: position 93,494 of record CAOKZL010002585.1, on the reverse strand, counting down.
GATAGATAGATAGATAGACAGACAGACAGACAGACAGACAGACAGACAGACAGACATTCATTCATTCATTCATTCATTCATTCATTCTGGGTAGATGTATATAGAATTGCATTTTTAGTTTCTTGCAGCATAGAATAGGAGCAGTTTAAAGACTAAGGCTGTAATCCTGTATGGTGCTACATTAGGACAGCATTGTGTGTCTACTGAGTAACTGATTAGGCAACTACGAGTGTGAACTAGTATAACTGCACTGGTGTATATTTATATGATGCTAAAACTTTATAGGACATTGACTTAACACATTTACCGAACCATGAATTTTCCCAGGCTAGAGCCCACTTTGCCAGAAGCATGGAAGTATTACTCTCAGAGGTGCAAAGAGCTCTGGCTTAATATAGCACTTTTTGAAAACTTCTTTCTTGTGTAACTTAATGCTATTCTTGTTTACTTGGAAGTAAGTCCCACTGATTTCAGCAAAACTGACCTCCAAGTAGAAGTGAATATGATTGCAAGCCTGAGGTCTCCCAAAATTAATGAAAGCAAATATAAATATTTAGGATACATTAAACGCTTGGCAGCACTTGAGATTATATTGACCAGGAAGAAAAAATACAGGTAAGCTTTAGTTCAGACAATAACAAACCTGATCTGATGCCAAATAAATAAGCTTAAACACGGTTTCCAGTTTGGCTTTATTGCCAAACTGTCATAAAAGACATGGTTTATCCTAGGCTATTTCCGCATTAGACTGTTCTAGTGCTATTATTCTGCTTTCAATGCCCTATGGAATCCTGGGGTTTGCAGTTTAAGGAGGGGCCTTTAGAATTCTCAGTCAGAGAGCTCTTTGGCCGCAGGAAACTACAAACCCCAAAATTCCACAGGATGTTGAAAGTGGAATAATATCACTGTAACAGTGTAGTGTGGAAATGGTCCTAGGAGACAGAGTGAGCCAATTGTCTCAAGCAGCAAATGCTCCTCAAATGACCTTCTCAAGCTCTCTGACCTTTCCATGTCTTGAAGGACAGCATTGTGGGTGTCACCCATTGGACTGGCCTACTGCCCCCTGGTGTGGTGATGAAGAACCCTTTTACACTGGTAGTATTGCAGGAAGATTCATCTGCCAGTCTACTCAGCTGTTTTACATAGAATGGAAGTGGGAGGGGCACCTTTGGCTCAGGCAGCAAACTCTCTTGGTTTGTCCCTTGTTTATCCAGCTCAAAGGTATCAGTAAAATATGGTTTCCTGCTAACCACTGGGTCCCCCCCCAAAAAAATCTGAAAAAGCCCTATATTTCAAAGAGAATAAATGGGACATACAGTTTCCAAGTCTTGCCTTGCTCTTGCCATATCTTCCTGAGGTACCCCTGTTAACTTTTTCCTCCTTTCTTTCATCAGAAGCGTATGTTGCTTAATACGGTTTTCTACTTCCTTATATTTGGCAGCTCTGAAAGAAACAAACAAGCAAACGAAAAGGACAAGAATGTTTTTTCAATTTTTCCTACACCTCCATGTCTTCGTAAAGACATTTACTGCATTTTTAAGAAATACCACTGTAGAAATTTAAAATGTATGCAAATATGGAAAAAGACTGATATCTCAAAGAGGTTCTCTCTCTCTCACTCATAACAGGGGGAAGTCTTTCTTTTTTAAAACTGAAGAAACAGATCAAGCTATTCATGCAGAAGTAAAACACTGAATATTGAATAAGCTGACCCAAATTCACAGGACAGTAGAATGTAATCCCATACCAATTTACCTAGAAGTAAGCAACACTGAACTCAATGGAACTTACTCCTGAGCAGACATATATAGAATTCAACTATTAGTTATGTTTTAAGCTGCCATCCTATACATACTTACCAGCATTGGATGCAATGAAATTTACTCCCAAATAAAATTGTTTAGGATTGCTCTGTAAATGTTGTTGATTTCTGTTGGGTTTCTAAGTATTATTACATAGGCTGATATTACTCCATGTCCTCATTCAATGTACCTGCATGAGTACATGTCACTTGGGGAAATGTGGAAATATTTGGCTGTTTTCCAGAGCTACATGCACATAAGCAATTATACCATGTGTTCCAAACATATACCTTCCAGCTATCTCAGTTTGGAAGAGACAGCCCTAGTTAATCCTCTGTTGTCCCACTTTCTTAGCTGCTTTTAAAATGTCCCAGTTCCTCCCCAATTTCCTCCCAGTGGCGTACTGAGGCTCAACAGAGCTCAGGGTAAGGGGGCAGGGTGAGCAGTGGTGGGTGGGGCTGGGGGTGGATGGGGTGTAGTGGGCAGGGGCAGGGTGAACGACGGGTGAGGAAGGGGTGAGTGGTGGTGAGTGGGGGCAGGGCAAGCAGTGGGTGAGGTAAACGGGGAGGGGAGGGGCAAGTGATGGTGGGGGCCCGAGGTTGGAGGCTCCTCTTTTGCACCCCCTGATATTGGCGCCCGGGGTACGAGCCCCAGTTGCCCCACCCTAGATCCACCTGTGTTTCCTCAGCCAAACTGAGTTCAATAGGAGGAAGAGAAGGGGTCAGAGACTTGTCCTTCCTAAACTCAGTACCATACATAAATTCCAAGGTTTCTCTGCTTAAAATAACACTTCTATGTTTTCTTCCACATTAATAACTTTTGCCTCTCTGTCTGGCCACAATCTTTTGACCATACTCTGATGTGTGGCTTTGCCACATGTATCCCGGTTTTCATCTGTGCAACATTGGAGATATGCAAAAAGATGGAGAAGTAAAGTTTTTAAATGGGGATAATTAACTCAAGGATAATGACCAAGGTTGATCAATGCAATTTTATTTTATCACAGTAAGTCTTAGAGAAGAAGAGAATATTCAGTGAGTATACCATCCACTTAGCATACTCTTTCTGAAAGCAATGAAAGAAGATGGAGCATGAGTGTTTGTCAAATAAGGAGTGGAAAGGACACTGGAGAATTTCCAGTGTATATCTTGGGTCGGGAACTGCATGCCCCAAAAAGTAATTTCTCCATGCTCTGGAAAAGTTACATAGAAGATCACAAGCCACCTTCCAGTCTGCAAGGTTTTGGACAAAAAATTCAAAATGGCCAAGTTACCACATCTGTCTAGATAGCTTTGTGTACCAAGTCATCTAGAAACACCCACCTTGTATTTATTTTATTATTATGTATTTTTTAAAAGTACATTTACTATAATCTATTGTTAAATGATTCAACACAGTATATCATGTTTTAAATGCATGGTTGTTACACAGCTGGTAAAATTTTCTTGCTGTTTCCCTGCATGTGTCTTCAAAACATAAGCACGAATATGCCTGTATACAAATAAACTGTTTGAAGAGATGTTCACAAATTACATCAAATTTTGACTCATAATTGCAGTACTGCTTTTCTACACAGGCACAGTTCTTTGCAAAACATGTAAAGTGATGAAGCTTTTGACAATCCAAATATCATTCCCTTTCAGTCTATACAGAAGAGAAACAGGGGGTCTGTGATTGTGCCATTGTTTTCAGGAGCAACCAAAATATTACCACACAGCTCTTTCTCTCTGATCAGTGGGTATCAATTGCTTTATTATCAGCAGCTGCTGAAGGAGAAGATAGGAGTAGTTTAAGGTGATTAAGTACAAAGGGCCTGTCTGCTCTTTTCAAGCTCTTAGAAGTCTCAGACCAATTAAAGTTTTTCCTCTGAAAAGCAAAGTATGAACATGATTTTTCAGAAGAACAACTGTAGTTAAGTCCCAGAGAAGAACTATGCTGCAGCAAAGGCAAGTCCTACGACGTCTTGAAGACTAACAGTTTTGTGTGCGCATACTAGCAATATAAAAAATATTCATAAATTTCCTCCTCAGTGAGGAAAGGTGGCTTGATGGGTCACTAGACTCAGTGGAAAGATAGGAAAACTCCTTCCCCATTACGTTGCACTTCTTGGGGAATCAGTAGTATAAAAGTACAATACATTTGGAAGACAGTTCCTCAGGTCCAGCCCTTTTCAGGATGTGAACAGGCAGGGAACACCAATTTCTATACTCTGCTTGGCAAAGATGGAAATGGATTAACTCTTCTTGCTTGATTATAATTACTTGCATTTCACCAATATGTCAGAGCAAGTATATTCTACTGTATTCTTTGATTCTTTGTAAGGCTTGGTCATCTACATTCTTTGATTCTTTGATTCTTTGTAAGGCTTGGTCATCTACATAGAAATTTTCTGTTCGTTTCAATTCCTAGATAAAATCCCACTTCTCTAGTGCAACTGACATTAATATTTACATTTATATTTTCAGGAATGCAAACCCAGAACACCAGGACTGGGGAACTTATGACTCTATCTAGACTGTTAGACTTCAACTCCTGTCAGCCCTAGCCAGCAGTGCTGGCTTTAAAGATAATGGGAGTTGATTTCTTGTATTTTATTACATTTCTTGTATTTTATTGGGCTTGGGTTGCAAAGTCGCTCACAACATAGCTAAAATATTTGTGGAAAAAACACAATAGATTCTACACATTAAAATGCAAATTAAATTAATCATACCATTAATACACTAATTAAAGCAATTTTAAAATATCATTCTACTAATAAATAAGCACTGAAATAGTAAGCACATCCATTTAAAAACCTCTGACTGTAACAAGCAATCAACTGCTAAGGCCTGTCTGAACAGAAACATGTTTGATTGCTAGTGGAAGGACAACACAAAGTTATAGGTCAACAATATTCAAAGGACCATATGTTGCCCTTCCCAATTTCAGCACGCATATATCTTTGTCCTCACCTTAAATCATCTATTGTTTTCATGGTGTTCGTGTTTCTCTTCTCCATGTTTTCATCTTGTCTGAGAGATTCTTTCCAGCCTTCTAGCTTGTCATGATATCTGACATTATCAGTAGCATAAGGTGCATTTTGTGAAACCTGGAGAAAAGGCATCATATAGTGGCATTAAAATACCTTGGGAAAAGAAATATGGGATTGCACTGTCTAAGATTGCCAGAAGATTCAGCATGGTGCAAGGCATTGTTCCTGTGCTATAAACATAGCCACAGATAGAAGAACTTCACCTGGAAAAATCTAATCCACTATTATTGAATCTGAAATACCCTAATGGCAAAAGCTCCACTGTAATTTATCAATCTAATCTAATCTAATCTAATCTAAACATCCTGAAGGCACCAGATGTTGTCTCATCCTGGAAGCTTAAGAGGGTCTGCCCTACTTGGATCGGAGACCGCCAGGTGCTGTAGGCTATATTTCAAAGGAAGAAACTGGCAAAACCACCTCTGAGTATTCCCTGACTAAGAAAACCTTATGAAATTCATGGGGTCACCGTAAGTTGACAAGTGACTTTGAAGCACATACAAACATACACACATGCTAAAAAAGAGTTTCATCTATTGAAAGCCTTTTGTTACACAAAAGAGCAGATGCTGAATCCTATACAAGATCTGACAACTTAAACTACCACTGAAATGATTTCCTAATTATTATTAGACATCCATTATCAGATGGAAAGTTACACTAAATACCTCATTCAGTTGGAGATCTGAGGACATCACAATATGTTTTCCCTAGATATAAAACAATAAAGAAAGTGGAACTTGCATATTGCTAAGGGGCTAAGAGTCAGTCAGTCAGTCGGTCAGTCATTCAGTCAGTTATTCCACCTTTTATTTTACAGAATAAAAGGATCATCACTACTTTCCTCTCACTGGAAATACCCCAGCCAAGGAGTGTTGCCTGATTTAGATTCCCTGCCTCTAGTATGATGCCCAAGTTGGATCAGCAGTGGGTCTGGTAAACACGGTCCCACATTGAGAATTAAAACTGGCAGTTTCACTGAATCACGATAATGGCTGCCTGAGCAAACTGGAGCACATGGAAGCCAGCTTTAGGGGTTTCTATAATCCAAGTGTAGAGATGCTGCACATTCTCTAACAGATTTCTTCAGACAATAAAAGTTTGTTTTTCCTCTTTTCACCTTACTATAAGCATTCAGAGTACTTACTCCTGTTAAGTAAATAATAATAATAATAATAATAATAATAATAATAATAATAATAATAATAAAAAACAACAACAACAACAACAAATAAATAAAAGCCATAATTTCCCAGCTCTGGCCTGCTCTGTTCTGCTATTATAAATTCAAAATATTCTTACAGATAGGACATATACACAAAAAGAAGGCAATACAAAGGTGACTTGGCTGACATCCAGGAACAGCAGCTGCAAAGAGATGCATTTTCTTCACTGCTATTTTCCTCTGTGTTTTGGATTCCAAAAAGTGGATTAATGTTCCACACTTTAAAATGTGGATTTGTAATAAAATTCATGAATCATGGGACACTGTCATACAAAAGTGCCTCAGGCCTATAGATTTCTATCATATTATGTAGTATACCACTAACTATGAACCAAATGGCCTCTTTACAAATGAAGTTGCTGTATAATTGTAGTCAAGAACTGGATGTCATCTATGAATGATACCATTTTCTTTCTGTACATCCAGAACCTTAGCTGAGCCAGACAGTCTTAGCCTCTGCTGATTTTTATTTTTATTGGAATACCAAAAAGCTGAATGCCATCCCAAAACAATGTGAGGAACCACAAGGAGCCAACCACCTTTCCTCCAAGACTGCTGCAAACTTTAAAAGTAGCAACTGAATAAAAAGCAAAACCAGAAAGCTCACTGGGAGCCATCTCTCCCAAAAGGAAGAAAGAGAAAACAGGAGAAACTTCTTAGCATTGACTAAAAAGAGGAAAGGAGAAAACCCTGCCAGACTTGCTTCTTATCCTATTAGATTAGGAGGGCAAGAGTTTCAAGGAAAAATATTGCACACCCAATATTAGAAGAAGAGGGGTCATTACTCATCCCAGGCCTAGATGTTTTTTAACTTGTCAAGTACATCCTTGCACAACAGCTCTATGAAGTAGCTTATTCTATGAGATCTCATACCAAGAACTGTCCATTGGTGAGATGACAGTGATAACTAATGACAGAGCATGAACCCGGACCTCAAAGCCCCATCACTACCTATTCCATCACACAATGGCTTTTGAAGTTATCGAATATCATATTCTTTGCAGTTCTATTGCTAGCATGGCCACATGTCCTACTTTACCCAAGCAGACCTCTATTTGAAAGATTATCCAGTCCAAGTCCATTTTGAAGATTAAAAAAAAAACATAAGAAGGGAGAGCACGGGCTTTGAAGTTCCCCATCAAGAGATAGTACTTGGACAGCAGAATGAGCAAGCAGAGTCAGAAGTCACCAGTCACAGTTTTCCCTACTATATGGCTCTTCCAAAATCATGCAAAGAGGTGAGAGCCCTTGCAGCAGAGCTCCTCACTTATTGTTGGTTGGTTCTACCTCCATGTCCACTCATAGCATCTCCAGCTTTTTTAGTCCCTGAGAAAGTTGGCAGGGAGAGAGAAAGAATGAAGGAAGCTGTATGACATCATAGCCCCTTCAGCATATTTGCTCACTATTGGCTCTGAAAGTTGTGAGACCTGGTATGGGCATGCCTTCTTTTTTAAAGGAACAGTAGTGGAAAAAGGCACTAGACCAGTGGTTCTCAACCTGTGGGTCCCCAGATGTTCGTGGACTTCAGCTCCCAGAAGCCCCAGCCACTATGGTCAATGCTCAGTGCTTCTGGGAACTGAAGTCCACAAACATCTGGGGACCCACAGGTTGAGAACCACTGGCCTAGACAGACTGGCATGTAGGCAGCCAATCACAAGAGGCTGTGAAATCAGGGCTGCAGGTGAACAGGATGTAACAAAAGCAGAAACATATCTCTGTGCGTGCCAGACAGGTTTTGATTTGACAGAGACTGCAGGGGTTTTGGATTTGAAGAGAAGGATAGATTTGACAGAGGGAGTTGGATTGAACAGAAACTGGATACCCAGTCAGAAGGGAGAACTAAGTATAGTTTTGGGAAGTCCAAAAGAATGGACTATCAGAGGTTAACATATTGTTCTTCTGTGTATAATAAATCTATTCCTGTTGTTGTTTTAAAACTACCTCTGGCTGTTTCTGGGAAGCCTGCATTGGAGTCAGGCTATGCATACCAATGCAGAACCCACACAACAACTCAGCCACAGACCCACATTTAAGGGGTCACCCTGAGGCCCAGAAACCAATTAAGGAAGGGTTAAGTGGAGAAATGAGGGTAGGGTGAGTGGCAGGATTCCTAGGGCCTGAACTGAGATACCAGCCTGGGTAAAGGGATCTGTCACAAGTAGTCTAAAACTTATTATGTGAATTATGGCCCTGCTACCTTCCCCCTCTTCCACAGCAACAACAAGGGCAAGGACTGGCCAAGGGACCGAATATGAACTGCAAATATTGAGCCACACAAGCCCCAATTGTTCTGATATATCCCAGAGCTGGAATTAAAAAAAAAGCGTCCTCTGGGATGGAATAAAATATTGCATTATTGCTTCTGGTGCTAGAGATTGCCTGTGGATAGTCTGGGATAACTGAAATATCTTCTGGTTGTTTTTTGGGAGGATGGGTGGGAACAAAATTAGAAAACTACAGCTACAAATACCACAGCCATCAGTAACATTTACCCCATCTGTAAGACCCCTACTGGTCTAATGTACTGCATTTCTGCTTAAATTGTAGCCATTATTTCTAAATGTGCATGTGTAGTTTTCAATCAGCATAAATAATTACATGCATGCATGTACAACAGTTTTTTTTAAATAATACTTTTTAATGAGATATATACATATATAAAATACATTCAGTAAAAATTTTGTAGCTCATTGAAGTTTCATATAGTTCTTCTTCCAATCCTTACTAGAGCAGAATACTCTTAACATTGTTTAATTCTAACCGTACTACACATACGTTTGTTCAATTAATTTGTTTCTGTGAATTCTGATCTATCTAATGTTTTAGTTTTAGTCTGATCTGCCATCTTTATCTCACTTGTCAAATCTAAATACACTTTTTCACTTATACAAAGTCAAAGAAATATTTTTACCTCCTTCTTGGAGTGTAAGCTTCATAAGTTTGTTACTCCATCTTCCTAAACATTTACCTTTACCAAATTAATCAGAACTATTTATTGATTAATTTTGCATTTTCCACTTTTGAAGGAATTGTTTCAAAGGTCCCATTCTTTATCAATGTCTTCATCTGTTCGACCTTTAAGTCTCTGAGTTACTATATCAGCATTTTTTGTCTCTAACAAAGTGGATAGCCACTGATCTACATTGGGGATCTCTTCATTCTTCCAAAGTTTGGTGTCTTCAATTCTTGCAGTCGTTATCATATAGAATAAGATCCTCCAATGTTTTTTTGTTATATTTTGATCAATCTTATGTAGCATATTCAGTAAGTAAATTTCGAGTGATTTATTGAATTCAATTTGTAGAATCGTAATTATTATTTTGTGTATGTTGTCCCAGAATTTTTTGGCCTTATTGCAGGTCCACCATGAATGGTACATTGTTCCAACTTCCCTTTGGCATTTCCAGCAGATTCCTGTGCCTGAATTATATTTTTTTTTTAAGTTTGTTTGGTGTCATGTACCATCTGTGGAAAATCTTGAAATAGTTTTCCTTTGGGTTCTGGGCAATTGTGAATTTCTGTGTGATTTTCCAGCTATCTCCCCAACGTTCCAGTTGTATTGTATGTCCTGTATTTTGGGCCCAGGCGATCATTGTTGCTTTAATTGTTTCATCTTCCCTCTCTTGCTTCAAAAATTCATTATATGTTTTGGCCAATAAATGGGGCGGATTTCAAACATAAGTTTTATCAAGCCAACATTTTCTTTTATGTTGAAACCTTGTAGTTTTAAATCTATATAGAATCTTTCCACCAGCTGTCGGTATGGAAACCAATTAAGTACAATTCCTTCTTCTTCTAACTTCTCTCTAGTTTTAATTCTAAGCAGTCCTGATGATGATTTATCAATTATGTCCTCATATCTTAACCAATCCGAGGTACCTCTCTATCTACCATAAAAGGCTTCTTGAGGGGAAATCTACATTGGTATTTGTCTAATAGTCTTCTTTTTATAGTTATTCCAAATTTTTAACAGTAATGATGGGAGAAGTCTCTATCCACTTTAGTTTTGTCATAACAAATATAGGAGTGCCAGCCCATTCTCAGATCTGCACCTTCCAATGCTAATATACGGTCATTTTGTAAAGTTATCCAGTTCTTAAGCCAGGTCATTGCAGCCATCTTGTAATATATATGGAGATCTGGGATGCCAGCACCGCCTCTGGTGTTCAAATCTGTAAGGATCTTCCACCTGGTCCGTAGTTTGCGGCCTTCTCAAATGAATTTAGATAAGTCTTTTTGCCATTGTAAAAACTTCGTAAAAGTTTACAAAAAACTTCGTAAAACATTGTAAAAATAACTGAAGAAAGACATCAAAGAGCTGTTGTACCATTTTTACAATGGTACAACAGCTTTTTGATGTCTTTCTTCAGTTATGCCTGGTGGCCACCCTACATCTTGCATGTGATTTTTTTTTAATTGAAAATTCCCAGAGAAGATTTTTGGTGTGTGTGGGGGGATTATTTTGTCTTCTTCTTACTGGTCAAGATCATGATGCTGCTTTTAGCCACAAGCTGAATAGCACTGCTTGTGCCACAACCTCTAATGTAGACATTTAGGATCTGGCTAGCATAGGCTAAGAAGTCTGGGGTACAGACAGAGCCACATAAAAGACAAAAGAAAGCTACACCTCATGTTCAAAATGTGCAGTCCAGTCCTGCTATAGCAGTCCAGTCCTGCTTATCTATCCTATAGCACAAGTAGAGCTGGACTATGGGGACAAGATCTGCCCCCTGCAACTCTGTCTATCCCATAACCATCCAGACAATGGCAAGTGATTTGGATGATGCCAAACAGATTTGGATGCATGCCAAAACCCACCAGAACTGATTCTGCTCAGTGTAGCACCCTTTTGATTTTATTTTTTTTTTAATAAAGAAAAATACTCAAGTGTGCCTAACCAGGCAAGTTCGTGGTTACAGTTGCTTTTTAAAAAAAATCTTAAAAATATTTCCTACAACAAAATGATGCTAGTTCCAAGTGAATGTATTCACTATCAGTGGAGCAGAACCTACTCCATTTTATCCCTACAGTCATGAATGTGGCTGAAATAATTCAAGTAAGATGAAAATGCAACACTGTACAAGCTCAGAGTACTACCTTTTAACAAAAAAAATCAGGAAAGGCAAACAGTTCATCTGTTTTCTTTTATATCAGGAATACAGAAGCAGTTATAAAAGATGATAACTGAGAAAATGCACATGGGCATCTAGTAGAGACCCCTAGAAGATGGTTAAGACCAGGGTCTAAAATTATCCAGTTGTACCGCTGTCTATAATAATAAAAATCCAGAACCTTCAGATATGACATTGACATAACAACATCCTTTCTAAGGGAGTCCTTGCTCCGTCCAGTTTGTTATCAAATAAATTACACTGGCCTTTGAGAAATTGCCTTAAAGAACATGTCAGTGACACTCAGTATAAAGGTTCTTCATGAAAGCCACTCCACAACAGATCTTATCAGCTCATGAAAATTTTTCAAAAAAGCCAAGTTATTTTCAGAGAAACATATTTTCTGGTAAACCTAGTATGAGCAAATTTCAATAGGTAAAGGGAAAAAACTCCTTTGGCAGGAGTTTGAACTTTTTATTGAAAGATTTGCGTGTGCTGTACAGCGCTGGCATTCTGGCAAGGTCGAAAACACTTTAATAAAGTAGTAAATGTTAAACAGTCTTTTTTGTTATAAATTTGAAGGTCTGTTAGTAAACACTGGAAATGTGGAGGATAAACAGATCTGTTTTTGTGCTCTAGATTCAGGTTTTTGTTTTTCATGGGACTGGAAAATGAAAGGCTTTTCTGTGTACTCAAAGAGAAGCAAGGCCCAGTTTTATTTCAACCTTCACATGATACTTTGGCATGTCTCTTTCCAGAAATGGTTGTGTCATATACTGCATCCCCATGTAATGCAAGGATCAGGTAGGCTTCTGAAGTGTGTATCTGACATGCAGGGGAGAATGCTGGTTTGTATGTGGGATTGAGCTGCGTGGTTTAGAAAACAAACATGGGAACGTGCACTCTAGCATTGCAGAGGGAGAGCACACACCCTGCAAAGAGCTAAAAGCAAATAAAATCAGTAATAAAACAAACTTAAAGAAATGGCAGACACAGTAGGAGGAAGAGAAGGTAGCTTTGCTGAGGCACTCCACTCTTCATGCCAAAATTATTGGAACATTTCTTCAAACAGATAGTACAGGAGGTTTGTTGTCTCTAAAAGATTTTTTTAAAAGTAACAAAATTAAACTTCATTATTACTACTGCAATGTGATGTCCTAGCCATAAATCAGGTTACTAATTCATTTTCTTTTTATTAGGGGGCTTATTCCATCACTTTTCAGTTTTACAAACATAAAGTTCAAGGTGTCAGAGAGAGAGAGAGAGAGATTGAGAGATTAACCAACAACCAATTTTTTAAAAACACAGAAAGTAGCAGCCAAAAACCAAGTGGAGAAAGTCAAAAAGAAAAACATCATGAAACAGTAGTTTAATCTAGAAGTTTTTAGACAACCAAGATCTTCTGTCAGTGGTGGGAACAGTGGTTCAGAAGAAGAGGACAAAGGAACCTCCTGGGACAGGAATTTCCACATTTTGTATGACAAAACAGAAAAGGCTGTCTTGTTATTTCTACCAACTTGCATATTTCTACAGGATGGAGTGTGTGTGTGTGTGTGTGTGTGTGTAGGTGTTCATGCACATGCATATGTGTGAATATGTAGGTGTAGTGGGGTCTTTAAGTTATCATGAGCTTAAGCAGGGCAATCTATGCAAATCAAGCTGCTGCATACACTCCCAACCCAAATTGTTCCACTGTGAGAGATACGAATGGTATTTTCCCTCTGGGAACGCATTTTCTTCTTGGATTGCTCAGCAAATGCAGTGCCCTAATGTCAGAGCATTAAGTAAGGGAGCTAGAGGGATGGTCACAACAAAAGTCTTTGATAGCTGCAATTATGCCTTAATAGCCAGGGTGTGGTTCCCTTGATTCTCTTGATTTTTGACCTACAATTCCTATTATTTTGGAAAAGTCACTGCAGTTCCCACAATCCTCCAGACAACATGGCCTTTGACCGTGATGGTTGGGAATTCTGGGAGCTAGAATCTAAAAACATAACCCATCTAAACTCTGGAAGATTATGGAAGCCCTATAGGTACTTGTTATTGTTGTTATTGCTGTTGTGTGCATTCCAGTCAACTCTGAGATGAACTTCTTACAGGATTTTCTTAGCAAAATTGGTTCAGAATGAGTTTGCCTTTGCCTTCCTCTGAGGCAGAGAGACTGTGACTTGCCCAAGTTCACCCAGTGAGTTTCCATGGCCAAGCGAGGATTTGAAACCTTGATCTCTGGAGTCATAGTCCATTGCTCAACCACAATGATTCTTCAATGTATTTTTACCTTCAGTTATTTCTCTTTTCAAATTCTGTCTTTCAAAAAAAAAAATCCTTTGCTCTTCTTAATAAAAAAACAAAAACAAAGTCACTCCATCTTTCTAAAAACTGCTGAAAGTGACACCTTCCACTGAACATAGAGACTGGGAACAGAGCCAGCAGGAATGATCCAGCTCCTTCCGAATGCATTTACTGAATGTGCACATTGAAGGTGAGTACAGACTGTGTTGCAGTTTAGATACAGCTTCTCCTGTGTTTGGTTTCCTAGAGGTGAATCTTGGTCCCCACAGGCAACCAGAGGAGTGGCTGTTTATGAGTTTGTCCTAATCCTAGGTTTAGCATCATAACAGCAAGAGAATGAATCTGTCATCTGTTTTCTCCCTCCATGGCTGCTGTGACTAAAGGCTATTCATGGAATCATAGCGCTATAACAGTCCCGTGCGGAAATGGCCTAAAGTCTTTGTACAGTTGAAAAAGGAGGATTACTAAAATGTAAATTTGCCTTTCCGTAAAACAGAACATAAAATGTTTGTTTTTTTAAAAAGTTAGTAGTATTCTAATTAAACTTTTGTATTTGTTAAAAATTGTCATAATATATACTAGTTACCTTTCTTATACTTGATCAAGGTAACATATAATTTGTTGTTGTGTGGTATCAAGTCATTCCTGACTTATGGTGATTCTAAGGTGAACCTATTATAGGGTTTTCTTGGCAAGATTTATTCAGAGAGGGTTTACTTTTGCCATCCTCTGAGGCCAAGAGAATGTGACTTGTCCAAGGCCACCTGGTGCGTTTCCACAGTTGAATGGGGATTTGAACTCTGGTCTTCAGAGTCACTGTCCAATGTTCAAACTACTACACCATGCTGGCTCTCATATAATGTGTATGTGAATGTGACTTCACACTGCTTGTTGACTTGTGATCTCAAGAATTTCATAGGGTTTCCTTAAGCAAGAAATATTTAGGGATGGTTTTGCCAGTCCTTTCCTATGAAATCTAGCCTCCAACACCTGGTATTCATGGGTGGCCCCCATCCAAGTACTAACCAGAGCTGACCCAGCTTAGCATCCAAGATCAGAGGGAATGAGGTGCCTCTAGGATATTTGGGCCTTACTCTCATAGATAACTAAAAATTTCAGCCTGATAACTGAAAGGGCACTATATTTCAACCACTGGTCTTACACTACAAAATTATTTTTAAGACTACAGTATTAAGTGAGCAAAACACATGGAATATGTAAGTAAAAATAATAAGCAACAAGACTGAAATTAAAGTGTGCTCCCATTTGTTCCCTCACTAGCATGCTTATTTGTAATTCACTGCAGTTTTGACACAGCAAGCCACTAGCCTCATTCCAGCTGAGTATGCGGTGCTCCACTGCCCTCTTGTGTTTTGTGTATGTCTAATTCCACCCTCAATTATTTAAGCTACATTGATGTATTGGGAGTTGGGGTGGGGATATAAAACTAAACAAATGGGCACCTTTTTTTTTCTAATGCGAAAACTAAGATTTGAAATGCTGGAATGTTTTTAGGTACCCAAAATTCTCATTCAGGAACAAGTGATCAGAGTTTAAAAAAAAATATCATTGGCCCTTTCCGCATGTGGAGGGGAAACGGGGGAAACTGCGCTGAAATGGAGCTTACCGGCAGCTGGGTAAGGCCGTCCCCATGCGGAGCAGCGCGAGCTTGCTGTTCTGCAGTCCTCCGGCATCCAAAATGGCGGCTCCGGTGTCCAAAATGGCAGCTTCCAGTTAGTGGAGGCTCTCCACCAACCGGAGAAGCTCGCCAGCCGGAAGTCCGGCCCCGGCAGATCTGCAGGCACGCACTGGTGCGCGCCTGCAAATCTGCACCGGAGCGCGGGAACAGAGTGGCGTGCTCCGTGCTTTTGAAAAACCTATAAAAACAGGTTTTTAAAAAGCACGCTGTGCGGCCACTTCGGGTCGCTCCAGAGCGGACTGAGGTGCAGAACTGCGACAAGTAGTCCAACCCAGTCCGCTCCCATGGTGCGGACGACCTCCATCAGAGGTCACACCACACCGTACTACTTACCCCGTGCAGAAAGGGCCATTGTATAAAGGATGAGACATTAATTTAGTGCAGTAGCGAACTTTTCACTAAGAGAATAGCATTACTAAATGGAAACCATTTATTCATTTAAAAAATACAAAGCATATCCACATTAGTGATATTCTTATATGTTATGCTTACTAATTTAGAGTCCTCATTTGCAGTACCAACCTTTTGTATGGTATCCATTAAAAAAAAATAGAAGAGCTTTTGTTTTCTGTTTGAGTAACTGAAGAGAGTTGCCATTGTTTTCAAGAAATTCAGGTCTTCACTGACAAGCAGATGGTAGATTTTATGAGATGAAGGAAAGAAATGCCTGGAACCTGATCTGTACTCCCAACTGCCAGGAACCTTCCAATGATCAACTGAAGTGGTCAGTTTGTATGGGCTAGCATGTTTGCCAACAGGTAGCCCCCAAGTTCATCTCTACCTCCTCCTGTCTGCTCTTTCTACAGGCAAGAACTTAGAACTGGACTGCATCACCAATCCCAAATCCTTAATTAATTATATTGTACACTGGTATGGATTTAAATTGTTTGCTGTTGTGGAAGGTAGTCTTGCCAGGGAAGTGGGGTGTAAAATGAAGAGACGCTACAAAAAAATTAAGCAGGTGCCTACAAGAAAGCGTTTGCCTATATTGTTTCCCCCTTCATTCAAATAGATTCTTCTTACTGAACGTTCATGGGGGGGGGGATATTGGGAGGCATGTTGGGATGGGGGAAGGGGGCTCATTTGCAGAGCTGAGGGCATGAGATGTGTATGAAAAAAGCTTCAGCAAGGCCTATGATAAGCCACAGGAGATGTGGGGCATTAGAACAGGCAGAAAGATTGAACAGTTCCAGGATCCACTGTGGAGGAAAGAGGATATAAAATCCCATTGTAATTTATCAAGTGCTAATCTTAATACCCTAAAGGCACCAGATCCTGTCTCATCCTGGAAGCTAAAGAGGGTCAGCCCTGATTAGTACTCAGATGGGAGACTGCCAGTGAATGCCAGGTACTATAGGCTATATTTCAGAAGAAAGAACTGGCCAAACCACCTCTAAACATTGCTTGCCTAAGAAAATCCTATGAAATCATGGGGTCACTTTAGATTGACAGGCAACTTGAAGGCACATATAGACACACAACAGACTTTGTGTTCTCTCATGGAAGGTGGCTCTGCCAGTCTACATTCAGGGCTGGAGTCAAGGGGTGGGGTAGATGGACCTAAAGTCACCTTGGAGTTGTAGAAGTGACTTATTGAGGTTATTATCTACAGAGAGTTTCATTGGAAGAAAAAAAAAAGAACACACTGAGCATCTTTTCTCCAAGGTTCCAGAGCAAGGGTGGATAACTCTGGAAGGCTAAGGGGGTGCATTTGCCCCCCAGGAGACCTTGGAGACCTGTACCACTCCACTGTATCTGCTCCCACAATCAATCAATCAATCAATCAATCAATCAATTTTTTACCCCCAAATGACCTCTAAATGCTATTGGGGGGCATTTTCACAATCTCTTGGGCCTTCCTGGGCCATTTTAGGTCCAGGAGAGGTCTTTTTAACAATAGAAAGTAACTGGAAGTCATTTCCTGTTCACTTTAGTTTCAAAAAAGGCCTTTTCTTAGTCTAAATTAGCTCAGGGAGACCACAAAATGTGGTAAGAATGTGTCTTTCTTCCCTTAGTGGACATTTTGGGGCATTTGGGGGGCAAAATACATTTTGAAAATGTTTTCTAAATTTGTTTTTGTCCCCAGGAAGGGGCTCAGAGGACATCTAAACATAGTAGAAATGCCCTCTCCCACTCTTTAGGGTGTGTGTGGGAGCATTTGGTGACATTCTGGAACAAAACTGATTTGAACCTGGGTGGTCCAGACTTTGTTCACCCACTCTAGTTGTAGAGGTTGCAGAATAACTCTAAAAAAGCCCTGAGCCAGAAGTGGCCAGAATCCTGGTTTTGAAAAATGGAGGGTATTTTGAAAATGTTTAATACCTTAGGATCCATTTAAAAGGCGAATCCCTGCTCCTGGAGGCCTCTAGGAGAGGCAATTTTCCTTCTCCTTAATTTTACCATGCCCATTTCTCCAAAAATTGAATTATATTTACAAATTAAAATACAATATAGCTAAAAACACGGAAGATCAACTCTAAAATAAAATGGAAATATCAACAAAATTTTAAAACCATTTAAAACATTAAATTAAAATAATCAAAAGCAGTTAAAAAACAGTAGATGTAAAACAGTACAACATGCTCTTAAAAGCCTTTTATTTAAAAAACTTTCCATTCAGAAAAGCCTGTTGGAATAAAAGAGTCTTTGCCTATGAAAGAACATCAACAACCTGGCCACTGTAATTTTCCCATGAAGGGATTTCTGTACTCTAGAGGCAACCAGTGAAAAGGCCATACTTCATACGCCCACCAACTGTACTTTTTTGACAGTAAAAGGCCAGGTTGGAGCACAATGTTTGCCCCTCCTGCAAGCAACACTGGAGACTGTATGCAGCCTAAATGATGCATTTTTGCACCTTTGCTTTAAAGCAGTGGTTCTCAACCTGTGGGTCCCCAGATGTTTGTGGACTTCAGCTCCCAGAAGCCCCAGCCACTATGGTCAATGCTCAGGGCTTCTGGGAGCTGAAGTCCAAAACATCTGGGGACCCACAGGTTGAGAACCACTGCTTTAAAGTATACTTGTTCATCATTTACTAGATTGATATAAATTATTCTGAATACAAATAGGGAAAACATTGATTTACAAATACACTAAAAGGCACCAGATCCCATATGATCTTGGAAGCTAAGCAGGGTCAGCTCTAGTTACCACTTGGATAGGAGACTACCAATGTGCTGTGGCCTATATTTCAGAGGAAGAAACTGGCAAAACCAGCTCTGAGTATTCTTTGCCTAAGCAAACCCTAGGAAATCATAGGGTCACCCTTGAAGCACATACACAGCTTTACTTTGATGTGACATTCTAAGCTCAATAAACAAAACGAATATTATAAACTGCTTCATTTCTTTCGAATGTTATAAACTAATGGGCAGAGAGGTGCTAAAATCATGCTTCAAGCAGAGCATTATGCATCCTTGAACCAGTCTTCTTTGAAGCTAGGCCATGTGGTCTAAGCATTTTTACCCAGAACTACCAATTTTACAAGCAATGCTTAGACAAGTAACTTCTTTGGACAACAACTCCCAGAATCCCTCAGAAAGCATGACCAACAGAGGTGTCTAAGCTCTTCCTCTTTCACAGGCTTTCCCCCTCTTTGGACTGTCTAACTGTCTCTCAAGTGAGAAAAGGAAATACCTGGGAGTTTTAAAAACAATGCAACGCTATATTACAGAAACTAGGGATTTCTGTATTTAAAGGGACTTTTTACCAAATGAAGAGTCTTTCTTTCTCTCTATTAGGCTCAGGATGATAGTTTTATCTCTCTCTCTCCTGGATTCAATGTAACATCCCACCTACATGGACTCCAATTTGGCTAGAGGCAAAGCCTCAGGAGGCATCTATCAATTTCAACAGCACAATTTTAAATGAAAGCCCTTCTGTTTCAACACCTCCAAACAAACTGGGCAGCCGTAGCTTTTGAATAGCTATGTGCCGGATGTTTTGACACCTACAGCACACATGGCCACTGACTGCACCATGAATCGCTAGCGTATTTACTTACATTTGCACCTGCTTCCTCCAAAAGACTGGGGGTGGATGACAATAATTTAAGACAAACTATCCACCAAGAGGTTCTAGTGTGTGTAGTGGGGAGGGCTGAGGGAGTTAATCTGTTGGGGGCTGAGCTGTGTAGGATCCTGGCTTGATGCAAGAGGATGGACCAGATTATCAGCTAGTAACTTCCGACCCTACAATCCTTTAATTATATTGTAAAATACTGTTATATTGCTCTCTGAATGCTGGAGAATTGAGAGCCAGTGTTGTTTAGTGGTTTGACTGTTGGACTACAACTCTGGAGACAAGGATTCAAATATACTCAACCATCAAAACCCACTGGGTGACCTTGGGCAAGTAATACTCTCTCAGCCTCAGAGGAAAGCAAAGGCAAACCCTCTGCAAGGAAACCTTGCAAAAAACAAAACAAACCAAAAAACCAAAAAACACAAAACAGAGAACAAAAAACTCTGTGATAGGGTCACCATAAGTCAGAAACAACTTGAAGGCACACAACAACAACAACTTCCAACCATAGATTCCTTTAATTATAATGTAAAATACTTTTAGATTGCCCCTGGATGCTGGAAAATTGATTAGCCCATGGAAGAAAAAATGAAGAGGCAGGGATCTAAAATTTTTTTCCACAGCTTAATCACCCACAAATGTTCTGAGCCCAGATCCAGTCATGCTGTGCTAACTAACACATCCATGTTAAGAAATAACAGGCAGAACATACTTGAACTTAATTATTTGGCATTTCACAGAAATTATTTATGTTACAGGATATGATACTAGAGGTTAAAGACAGCCAATGAAAGCCAGAGGGAGAAGCTAGTAAGTTACCTAAGATTCGCAATCTGTGGAAGCTTTGCTGAGCACTTCATTTCTCTGTTTCTAGAAAATGCTTACACATTTTAAAGCATTTTTCAACAGCTGAATGTTAAAATTAGAAATGCTTTCTCCTCCTTTTGAGGCCTTTCAATTCTGTTGTTGTTAAGTGCTTTCAAATTGACTCTAACTTATGGTGACCCTATCATTGGATTTTTGGACAGCATTTATTCAGAGGAGTTTGTCACTGCTTTCATCTTAGCCTGAGAGAGTGTGACCTGGTCAGTGGACCTCCTTGGCCTCAGGAAGGTTTTGAACCCTGGTCTCCCAAATTCCTAGTCCAACACTCAAACTGCTTCACCACATTGACTGTACATTATGCCACTAATACTGATCTGGAACTCCAGCTGAGGGACAAACATATGGAGGAAGGAGAGAAATGCAAAGGAAAGCAGCAAGCAAGGGAATTTTAAGCACCTTCTGCAGAGCTTGGGAATTTTACTCCTTTGGACTATAACTTCAAGAATCCTGGCCTTGCTGGCTGGGAGCTTTTGGGAATTATAATCTAATACCTAATTTTTCCAAGGTCTGTTCTCTCTGTGCACAATTTCTCTGCTGTAAATAATCTCACCACTCTAGTGCCCCTTTGCAGAGAACAGGCAGCTCAGGGTTAAGTATATGATGCAGCTGGGTAACACGTAGCTCTTGTCTGGTCTTTTCAGTGACATAGTGTATGAACAGCGCTTTATTTATTTCATTTATAAACTGCAATTCCATCAGGGAGCTCAAGGACTCACACATGCTGCCCTTCTGTCCTCACAACAACTCTGAGGTAGGACTGGCTGAGAGATACTAACTGACCCATTAAGCTTTATTTTCTTTTGTGCTTTATAGACACATTCTTTGACCAGTTTTGACAACCTGGTAACCATCATCCAGGGGCAGGGTCAATAAAGGAAAGAACGCTAAGGAGAAGGTGAAGGCTGGATGATATCTAGAGATAGAGTACTGCCACTCTGGGGTTCTGAAGGTGGGCTGCTGATTTGCAGGTGGCAGGAATGTCTATTCTCCCTGATTTCATTTATTCTCCACCTTACATGTCTGGAAATAAATCCCAGTATTATATTACTAATGTGAGATTCATAAGCACATCAAGTCTGTCCCAGTTATCTGAATGCTACATGATGTAACAATAAATGATTTGATCTCACAAATAGCAGCATCACTTCAGTGGCTTTTCAGCACTGATCGCAATTCAGCTCCAAGTACGATATGAGGTCAGAATTGGTACCCTAGGAAATCAGTGAATTCGTCTCTCAGATACAGCTATACAACTCTATATTGTGATTGGTGGAGTAAGAAGATGCTTTTGGGTAAGAGTTTGGTAAGGGGCATTTGCCAAAAGTAAGATGTCATTGAACTGTATGGCACAAATCTCTGTGTGACCTGGGACCTCAAGATGATTGATGGGCTTAAAAGAAAGAAGGAGTCATCACAGGGAAACAACTGCAGAGGAATATGGAATAGTTATGTTGTTATACAGCACATCAGTTCAGAGATGAGAAGCAATTCCAGTTCTCTACAGGACACTACTGTCTGCTGTTTCTTACCCCCATGTCTCCTTTTTCAGGTGAAAATGTGTACAGTATTCCCTTTTTCTCTCTCATCTTCTTGGACTGTTTTCTCCATTTCTGAAGCACTTCTTTATCTCTAAAAAAATGTTTTTAAATGTTTTTAGATAATATTTTATGATAGACATGCTTCTGAATGTCACTGACATTCTACCAGTAGATATTGAAACCCACATGTTTCTGGTACAGAGGCCCTGAAACTAGAAATTAATAGTGGAAATTTATTCTAGACCACATTAAATTTATGTGTATTAACATATAGTTAATATACATCATATCTAAATATGATGCAAAGTCACAGCAACATAAAATGAGAATGCTTTTTTTTATCAAATATACCAACCAAACAAAACTACAACTATCATTATGGAACATAGGTCTAATAGATGAACAAAATACTTTGCTAACCTTAGTGGCAGAATCATTTTATTATATGCATATTTATGGTTTTGATAGAATGTTAGAAGAATAGACTTGTGAAAACTTCAACACCTGTATGTACTTTGGGAAATGAGAACTTATGCACAAACCAGCTTTTGCAATAATCTGTATCCTTTTTGTGCTTTTGGGACTTGTGTATTTTTGTTACTACAACCAAAATGTATTTTGTGGGGTTGCTAGTTGGAATTCTCTTGAGAACAAAATTCCCAGCCCAGGAAGCAATGAAAATTAGTCAAATGGTCCATATAATCATATAATCCTCTTCTCTTCTTTCTTCTTTCTTCATTCTTTCTTCTTTCTCCCCTTCATTCATTCTTTCCTTATCAAACTAACCATCATCTAGCTATCTTCAAGTTTTCGACAAGAATATAATTATAAGATAGCATCCAACAGTAATAATGATAATAATACAATAATTGTAACTAGCAATACTGCTGTATTACTATATTACTATATCACTATACTCTATATTTAACTAAAATAATAATTGAGATATCCTCCTACCCCTAACAATTCCCTTATCACAAGTTAAATCTACAAGAATATTTTGCTTAATATATTACGTTATTTTATACATTTGGCTATGTACTTATCTAAACCTAAATGATCACTATAAAAAGTTACTTCCCTTTTTCTTTCCCAATATTTCCAATTAGTTCCCATTCCTCATTAGTCTTGTCTATACTTGGATTGTTCTGCAACAATAAATCTTTAAATCTAAAATACCAGAATCTTACCAATACTTCCGTGTATAATCAGCTGCTTTATGTCATCATTACAATTCTTTATTAAAGCAAGTGCTATATCTACTAAAAGAGTACCTTCCCTATAGTTTATTATCTATTTCACAAACTATTTTTATCTAATTCCCAATTTTATCCCTAATCTTATATTTCTTAACCTTTATCCTACCCTTCTTTTCCGTCCATCCTCTATAACCCCTCCTTAACCCTCATTATCATCTTCTTCATCCCAAACTCTTTCCTTTTTGCTTTAACCTTCTCTCTTTCCTTCTTCTCTTGTCTCCTCTCCCCCGCAATACTACTCTCCCAATATTCCTTCCTTATTCTATATCCTATCTTACCTTCTTACACTTTCACCAACCTTCTTCACCTACTATTTGCCCTCTTATCTCCCATTTCTATCACTAAATTTAAACTCTTACCTTAATTACATTTCCTCCTTTCTAAATATATCCATATCCCCCTCCCTTTCTTCTCCCCCTCTGCCTGACTCATCTTAACAGTTAATAAATTTTTCACCCTTATTTTCTCTCCTACTATCCACTTATTATTTAATCCCTCCTTGAAAAGTCAATAGGAAAAAAGAAAAGGGAGAAAAGAAAAGCAGAAGGGACGGGGAAAAAACAAACAAAAAACAAAAAACAAGAATAGAAGCAGACATATACACACACACACACACACACACACACACACACACATATACATATAACATTCCATTCCCTGTTTGATATTTATTAATATTTATTATTGCTTACTACCTACCTATGATTATATGGACTATATGGATTTTATAAATGTTTTGTAATTATCGGTGATTTAAACTTCGATATATTGATGTAATATTTATTTTTATGTATATTTGGAATATTCATGGGAAACAGTTTACATTTGATATATGGAATAAAATGTATATAAAAAAAAGAAAATTAGTCAAATGGTTAGGACACTTTCAAATGATTTTTTAAAATGTTTCTAAGTTATGTCACAGCACAGTTAAGATACACACGGAGTTCTTTTCTTCTCTTTCTGGTTATGCATGTTTTAAGACACTTAAGTTTATATTTGTCATGAGACCTAGGGCCACATTTCTCTCTTCCCAACCACTGTTAGTCTAGGGGGAGTAGAGAGAAAAATAGTATCTGAATAATACCTGAACTTGTCTTTCTGTGCCACCCCCTCCAATTCTCCATAGTCTTAATAGTTAGAGGAAAGGGTTAAATATCCTCTGTCTGAAAATACCACTTTCCTCCTATTCATGGCAACCTCAGGGGTCTGCTAATTAGCAAAGCAGTAACAGTGAGAGATCCTAATTACGTGTCTTTTTCAATCCCTAGATACCTGGTTTGGGAAAAAAACACAGAGAGAAATTCCCACAATTTATTATTACTGCTCTGAAGTTTATTTGCGTAGAAAAAGTTGGAAGAAAAATCCTGTGTGATGCAGGAGAACGGCTATGGAAACTATGGAGAAGAAGGCTAGATAAAGGAGTGGAACCATCTATGAGCCTTGCTGCCTTTTCTGAAGTGTCTTTGGGGTCATCACAGCCTCAGTACTGGTACATATCTGTGCAGCAAGCAAGAAGGCTTGAAGATCATTTTAAAAAGAAATCAGAGAGCAATTTTTGTTCTCACAGTACAAAAATGGGCAACTGTGGGAGGCTAGGAGCTACACTCTTCCAAATAAAATCCATTTTGCCTCCCAAGTGCTCTCTAGGATGCTTGGAGCATTTTTGTCATTTTTGGAGAGAGTGAGCTAGGCCATTTTTAAACCCGGGAGATATATTTTTTTAAAGTTTCCAGTCACTTCCTGTTCAATTTCTGTTTTAAACAAAGACCTCTCCTATTTCAAAAAAAGACCCCTCCATTCATAGCACAAACCTCTGTACTAAAGCAGAGGACAGGATCCATCCAGTGGTACCCATTATAATAATAATAATAATAATAATAATAATAGCAACAACAACATCATCAACAACAACAACAATTCCGAATAGCTAGGATTCACTGTTATTCAAATTATTTTACATGTTGATCTCATCTGCACAAGGTTATTTGGAGACTAACGACTTGGCAAGATATTAACAGTGTCATTTATATACATCTATTCAGAAGTATATCCTATAGTATTCAGTGAGGATTGCTCCCAAGTAACCAGTTACTCCTAAAGTATCATCTGTTAAATGGACATGCACAGAATTAGGGCATGGCTGAGGCATTTTACTTCTTAAAGGAAAGAACAAGAAAATGCCCCTTCCCATATGATATATAAAAGCCAGCTATTGGTTGTATCTTTCTTCCACACTGGTGATGAAACAACATTCTCTACCACCTGAAGGCAATGGCTGGTTGAGGGGCTTTGGGGCAGGCTGCTTAGCACACAGTTGTCTTCAACATTTCAGTCTTACTTCTCATTATCTGCTTCCTTAGAAGAAACCATCATTCTGTCTAAATGCTGGATTGGTGAGCTCTGTACCAGACCATTGGCTCTGTGTCTCCTTTGACTGGCAGAAGACAGGGCCTCACACACCTTTTCCCCCTGCCCCTCTGAGAGCCTTCTCCATGCTGGTAAAATGGAACCTCTTAATTTGCATGGAAGGACAGCACTATACAGAACAGTGACAGACCTACTTTTTCTCCAGCAGCTAACTATCAAAAGGGAGGGGGCACAGCTTCCAGCACAGAAGCAGCAGGTAGGAGAGAATATTGAATTCTCACTTCCTTGTGCTACTCCTTTTCCTATCATATAAGCCCTCTTCGGGGCTATCACCCTTAGCAAGACTAGTTTCTACACCTGGGCAGGCTGGGAGAAAAAAACTTAGGGAAAGAGGCTCAAAGTGTGTGCAGAAGCACCTTCTCTCTGCTTGCTGTTGATGTGCGCCAGACATGATGCTGTTCAACAACCCTTCAAAATCATAGGTCTACTATTCTCCAACACAGTTCTGACTTGAGTCTTATGCAGCAGCACAGTTAGCCCTCCACATTTGCGGGTTTGACTTTCACAGATTTATTTGTGAGTTTCTGCAACCCTTGTCCCCAATGTCCTGTGTTTCTTTTCTAGGGGAACAATCCCTCTTGGCAGCCAGGCAGTCTGGGCAGCCCTTTAAAAAGCCACCTATGGTCCTTCTTCTCTTCCACCAGCCGCTGCCTAGCCAGCTAAGGATAGCTTGCAGCCCAGTTTCTCAGCACCACAAACCCTCTCCCATTGTCCCCCCACACACAAGGAAGGAGGGCAAGAGAGAGGAAGTATAGGGCCACCATGCTGAGCCACTTCCCTTCCCTCTCTTTTCCCTGACCTGGTTTGGACTCCTGAGTGCCTGTTCCCTCCACCACACCTCCATCCTCTTCCCACAGGCACACACACATATTTTGATATTTGTTGTTTTTCCACTTTTATGGAGGTTTGGCTCCCCTAACTTTAGTGAATGGGGAGGGCCAGCTGTAATGGAAAGTTTCAAAAAAGCAAAACAAAGCAACCTGATGTATCTATATGTACTCATATGCAATCAAGTAATCTCTGCAAAAGCAACACTTGCCAAAGCAACAATAAAAATTAAAATAATACTTGCTTTCGTCTCTGCTCAATTAAAGCCTGTTTCTCCTTCATTTCCTTTAGTGTTGCTAATTTGTATTCTTCCAACCTCTTACGCTGAATGATCAAATCGTATGATGAAACTGCAGGAAACAGATTCTTCTTTTCCCTTTTGAAATAAATGCATTGATACAGGCAGTTAAATGTTGTAGTAAAGTCCAAGCAAAACAACTTTTTTAACACCAGCAGCTGGGAAGAAAGGACTCTAAAGGTATTAATCCTCTCAGTGCTTCAGGTAAAATTATCAACCTAATGCTACAGTAGATTGATATCCTTCTGTGGTGTTACCCTCCTTGCTGGGGTTCCCTTAGGGGGGTTCCCAACGCCTGTCAAAATTATCACTTGTGGGGAAAATTAGCTATGAACACTGCTTTAGCAATGCAAAGAGGGTGGGGTAATTAAGGTTTTTTACCCAATGTTTACGGGGTCAGGCTCAGTCAGAAATCACACAAAAAGGTCCAATGAATGACTTTATTGAATAGTAATAGTTCACACTAATGCAAACACGCACACATGCATCCAAGGGCTAATAGAAATAAAGAGTGGAAATAAGATGGAGGGATTGTTGAGGGATTCTCAGCTTGGGTGATACTGCACCTCTTCCTGAAGTCCTTGGTCCGGAAGCAGCGATCGAACAGCAGCTCAGCGAAGAGACGCTGAGGAGATCGCGCAGCTGTCGGGGAGGGGGACTGGTCAGTTGGTATGACTGGGAGGCATCATACTCCTTCTCCTTGCCTCGCCTTTCTCTTCTTGCCTAACTAGCCCCAAAACAGGGACTATTTGTAGGAAAAATTTACTTTGAAGGCAAATCCTTTCCCGGGGAAAACAAACAGGGACAGAAAAGAAAAACAACTCCACACCTGGCATTTCTCTGATATCAAAAGATAACAAGGTGTCACCCCAGTAACAGGATCTTCTTCCACTTTGAGGCTGCGGTGTGAGTTTCTGGAGTTGGATTTGATAAGGTTTTATTGTTTCTAGTGCCCAACTTTCCGGGAACACTTTTACTCCCTTCAAGTGGACTCCTTAAAGGTTAAGGACCTTTTGTCCACCATGGGTTATCACAACATGAGGTCTCCTGTGGCTACGTGACTGTGGATTTTACTGACCTGGTTCGTTCAATCATACGACTGTTATTGCCTATGTGCACATTCAGGTGACCTCTCTGGTGGGTTAGATTAATTTTATATCAAAATTGTAGACCCCGGGACAGGGTTTTCCAAGGGGGCAACAGTGGTGTTGATCTCAGCATTTTTCACCAGGGAGTCTACATTTGGTTCTGATACAAGACATTTGGCTTGGATGATTTATTGCTTTCCAGGAAGGAAAAAGAAAAAAGAAAAGACAGACAGAAAAGGAAAGGAAAGGAAAGGAAAGGAAAGGAAAGGAAAGGAAAGGAAAGGAAAGGAAAGGAAAGGAAAGGAAATCATTCATTTCTTGGTGTGATTTTGATCAGATCTGACTAAAGGAATCCTAATTCCCAAACGTAGATGGCTGGAGGATTCTAGAGTGGTGCCCTGGTATATTCTGCCAGTCTCTTCCAACAGGAAGAATTATTACCAAGAGGGAAGACCACTGTCAGTCAATTGCTTTTGCCACAAGTTCTCCTCATGCAGCTAGTAGGCACAATAGCCAAAACCAAGGAAGACTTTGGGAAGGAAAGAATCAGCTTTGACTCTACTAGATCCAAAGCTGCCTCTTTCTTTCAGATGGGCCTGCTTCAGGTTCATCAGCTACATTAAGCCTGGAGCTGTTAACTGTGAGTTATCCCTCCTAGCCCACCTACTGTTGTCTTTTGGGGGGATTGAAAACACATGAATCTGCAAGTTTTATGAGTCAGGTGATGCTGTCCCCAATGTGGGGAGCGAGTGGTAAATCTGTAACTCCATTGCTCTGAAACTTCTTTTAGAATTCTTGATCCTGGTATGTATGCAGCAATGTCATTAGGCCAATAATGAGCATGAGTTTTTACAGGATTTTAGGTAAAGCTATTTTAAATGCTACCCTTTATGAAGACTGAGACATTATCAGACAGCTTCATAAGAAACGAGACAGAAAAGGCTCATCTCTAATTCAGAGGTAGGCAATTTGGTCAAGGTATTTTGGACTACAGCTCCTATAACCCGACTACTAACCATGCATGCCTGGGTCTTATTGAAGGTGTAGTCCTAAATATTGCCTACTTCTGAACTAAAGTTCATCAGGAAAGAATTTGATACAGAGAGCAAAGAGGATTAAGTTCTTCATCATGTTCACTTCTCATTGAACTCAGCTAGTCTTACCCCCAATGACTAAATCTGCCTGGACTAGAACTTTATTCCATTGTCTCTCCATTTAAAACTGTGGTCATGTGCAATTAATTTGAAACAAATTAGAATGTGTATGAAAAAGAAAAGAGAATAGGCTCTAGAGTGCCTTTTTAAGAATATGGCTGGGATCCCTTTTTTAAATGGATTAAGCACTGAAAAGGAATTCTTTAAATCTTATCTTGAGAAAGTCTTAAATGTATGGAATTTTCAAGATTCAGAAAGGCCGATTCTGTTCTGATTCTTTTATATAAAATATTACAGTGTCTTTCTCATTCCTGCATTTTTTTTTCAGGAAAAGTTGGACAACATTCCAAGACACTTTTACAATTTCTCTCTCAATCCTATAAACAGGCTTTCACAGTAACTGCATATGTTGGGCAGAATCCAAGGACCTACTATAGGCATGTCCAATGGCATCCATTTTCCCTTTGAACAGAAGACCCCACACCCATTGCTAAGCAGTTTCATTTCCCTTTTAGTGAAGGTGAAGTGAGACAGGGCCTTCAGACACTAGATCAAAAATGATGTGCTTTCTGCATGCTTTCAGTCTTTGGTTCTTATGCTTTTGTCATGTTTTCCTGGCTTCCTCTTATCTTTTTTTTTTGTTTTGAAATATTGATGAATACTTTTATTTACAGTAGTAACATGTGTTTCAAGGTATGTTTTTGATGGGGACATATAAAAAAAACAACAATGTGATTCTCAGCTGTCTTGAGGCACTCCATGAATGGAAAAGATGAAGTAAAACAGATTGGAATAAATCTTTGTGGATTGAAACTGGAGGTTACACTGATGATTCCCTTGCCTCACTCTCAAGGATACCTTGCTCTCATCATGACAAACTACTAGAAAGCTATCATTCTCGTAACTATCTTGAATTTCAAAAGCAGTTTGCTAGGTAACAGAGAAGGGATGCTGCATGTGAAACACGAGTGCCCATTCACATGCTGTTGATACACTATATTTTGGCCTATGTTTGAAAGCCACAGGAACAAATAGGCATAAAAATAAGAAGTTAAATAAATAATGAAACCTAAAGAAGCATTTCAGGACTGTTCATCTCAAAGAGAATGTAGGCAGAGTGCCACCTTCTGGTTTTCTTCAGAAAAAGGAAAAGAAATGCAGGAATTATTGTAATTCCACACACCACTGTGCTGTATACGTGATTTTCAGTGTGCTCAAGATGTATCCTGCAGGTTAAGTGCCTTTTTCTGAGATGCTCTGCTGCCCATAACTTTGAACAACACAGCCCATGTACTTATATTGTCTCCTTCTTTAAATGTCTCATAAACCATTACAGATTTATAAAAGTAGGTTACTGTTTTGCCCATCATCCCTAAGCTATACATGCCTTTTGAAGAAACTGAAAAGGTAGTCAGCTTGTATACTAGTATTTGTTCGACAACACTAAACTATAGAGGATTATTTTTTTGCTCTTTGAAAAATATTATTGGCTCAGACTAGAGCGATCTGGAAAAAAAATGGGAGTGTTTTCAACAGCCATCTCTAAGCCCATTAATCTTATCATTACTTTTATCTGAAATGTGGCATGTGTTTCACTGTGGCATGTTTCAAAATAAGAAAACAGCTTATGCAGGTGCTCTCATGTGGGCAGAGAAGGCACATTCTAACAATTGTTATTCAAGATCTTTAATGGTTTTAGGTTCAATTTGTCACTGTAGTGCACATTGTAGGTCCTTTTCCCACGCCAGTCCTGTTGCGAAATGGCCACGGGAGCACTGCGAGATTGTGAGGACTGTTCCACATGACATCCTTGCAATTGCACAATGCTCCCGAGGCCATTCTGCGGCGATCGTGCAGTATATCATTTTCGGCTCGTTGCCAAAAATGATGCGCGATTGTGTGTCCTTTCTGTGCCCGATGTGCACTTACCTTGTGTGCGGAGCCTCTGGACGCGTGGCCATTGCGCTTCCTCCCCCAGCACAGCCTGGGAAAGTATCTGGCTGCGCTGCGGAAGGAAGGGGCGGAGCCCTCACGCTTCCTTCTGCTCAGCACGGAGCTGGTGCGGAGGGGAAGTGGAGGGGATGTGAGTGCCTCTCACAAGAGGCTTCTCATGTGATCCCCTCTGGATGACACTGGAATGAGGTAAGGTGCAAAAAGGCCCATACTGTAAACAGGGTTAAAAAGATAGAAATATGACACTGTATTCTCATACACAAATCTTTTGAGGCTTTGAGATCTTCGTGGGGGGGTCCTTCTCTCAGCCATGAGAGGTACAACTGGTAGAGACAAAAAAGAGATTTTTTGGGGGGGGGGATGTATCCAGATTCAAGAGCTCCTTGTCAAGAAAAAGCCCTGTTGCCCTTCTCTTGGCAGGCAAAGACTGTTTAATTAGACAAGCTTTTAAAAACTGACCAGCTTTTTAAAATTGTTGCCAGCTGGTTGCTATATTTTTCATAGCAAAATATATATATATATATATATTTAAATTATGTTTTTAATTTTTTAAAAACCTTTTAATATCATGTATTTAATGTAATTGTCTTTTAATATTTGATCTTGTTTTATGTTTGAATAGTCCTTTGCATTCAGTATCCAGTGTTAATGTGAGCCTCCTTGATCTCATTTTTAAAATCCCTTCTTTCTATCCCACTTTATGAAGAGGTAGTTGCATTTGCCTACTCCAGCAAAAACAAAGAGGGTCCTTGGGCATCTTAAAGATGAGCTGATTGCAAGCAGCATTGGTGTGCATGGGGAGGAGCCCAGTTTGCTTGAAACATCTATGTAGATCCTAGTCTAGAAAACTTAGATTACTATGAATATTTCAGTTTCTATGGTGGCACATGCTACCACTTGCAGCAAAAACAACAAAGATTCCTGTGGCACCTTGAAAACAAACAATGATAACAATATATAAAAAATAAGTTTACTAAACCCTTAAAGTGCCGTAAGACTCTCTGTAGCCTTTTCTTTGTTCTTCATGCAAGGAAGCACTTCAGCTAAGTTTCAAGAAGGAAAATAACTGGGAATGGGGAAAACAGAGAAGAGGGATATAGTGTGATCATGAACACCTAGTAACTAGTAAGAGACTCTAAGACAGCACAAAGCACCAGCAACTAAATTTCAGATTCCAGTGGGCAGGACATGATTTACTATGAAGGCAGCTTTTGAGTATTTGGACAAGCTTTTAAATTATCATATTCTATTTACTTTTTAACAATCTCCTCCACTAGTAGTCATCTGTCTTGGCAAGTATGCCATAAATACAAATCCACTTTTGTGCACACTGCATAGCCACCCTTGTGAGCACTACAGTCCATATATAATTCCATTCCATCTCTCATACCTGTCTACCTCTAATCCTCACATGTTAGGAGCAACAAGGTATATGACCAATGCAACAGTCAAGTATAAAGGCTTTCTTATTTCTGTCCAGGGGCTCCACAAATACTTACTATTTGGGTCATTGCTGGTGTTTTGATTTATCTATTCTTAGAGCCATTTAAAAAAGGAGAGGAAAGAAAGGAAAGAAAAAATGACAACCCTACAATCATGGACAGATGAAAGCTTTGTAAAAAGGTAAGTGTGTTATCTGAAAAAGTTCCAGCAGGCAATCCAGAATTTAATCTGCACTGTGAATCAATAAGAACAAGGAGTCAATAGAATTCATCAGTGTAGCATGGTGTTTTCAAGCCCTGGAGAATGCTGAGGTTTCTCAGAGTTGTGCTGGGATCTCTTTGCTTTTTTACTGGTTTAATAAAAACATAAACAAATCATAAAAATATGACTAATATCACCTCTCTACTCTTTATCCTTAGCTTAGCCAATCCAATAGAGTGAGGTGGTAAAAATGCAGTCCATGGGCCACATATGGTCTTCAAGTCCCAAAAAGTTCACCTTCATGCAGTGGACTATACATTTCTTTTTCTGCAACTTCCTTTCATGCTCCTTCTTGTACATGCCATAGTTTTAGAAAGGACTCTTTTGTACCTAAAGCAACTGGGGCAGGTGAGAGAAGGCAAAATTGTCCCACCTCCCTCTAAAGCAGGGGATGTAATAATGCAGTCTAAAGGTTTAATGTGACCTTGGGACCCATAAGTGAAACCCCCCAGTCCCTACATCCCCAAAATTTGAGGACTGATTGTCAAGTGATTTCCCCCCCGAAAACTGGTCAAAAGCTGTCAAAACTGTCCCTTAACTTCTCCAGAGCCCCCAAACGTTCCCAAATGCAAAAAGGGGCCAAAAATCAGCAAAAATGGCAGCTAGCAATAACACTGCATCACTTTGGGCATGGTGGAACACATATCCTCCACTCCCTGCACAGTTGCCTATAACTGCTCTAAAGTTGGTCAGAGGCATTTTAAATTTTAAATGTTAAAATAATTTTGAAAGAATATAGATATAATAGGATCCAAGGTCCTATGGCAGTTGCCTAATCCTGTAATATAAGAAAAGATCCAGGGTCTTCTGTGTGAAGAAAGTTTAACATATGCACACAACTACTGGATGGAAAAGTTTCCCATGAGAAATACTTTGGATATCACTAACAATTTTTTCCTTTCAGAGTTAAGAGAAAGTCTTAAGCATGTTCCATCATGATTTACCTAACTTTAATGTGGGTAACGAAGACATTGAAACAATTAAAGATTTCTTATTCCTCAGCTGAGTCATTAATCAAAATGAGACTGCACTCAAGAAATCAGAAGAAGACTTAAGATTTGGAAAGGCAGCCATGAAAGAGCTGGATATGTAAAGACATATCGTTAAATACCAAAGTCAGAATTAGTCAGGCCATAGTATTTTTGACCTCTATGTATTGTTGCAAAAGCTAGACAATGAAGAAAACTGACAGGAAGATAATCAGCAAATTTGAAATAGGGTGCTGCAAGATATCATGGACTACTAAAAAGACAATTGAACAGAGAGCAAATCAGGCCTGAACTCTCAGTAGAAGCGAAAATGACTAAATGAGGCTGTTGTATCTTGGACACATTGTGAGACAATGTAACTAATTGGAAAAGACTATACTCTATGCTTGGTACAGTGGAAAGAAATAAGAAAAGAAGAAAATCACATTATTAGGTGGATTGATTCAATCAAGGAAGCCATGGCCCTGGGTTTGCAGGACAGGAACAGGGCGGTTGAAAACTGGGGATTGTGAAGTTCTCTTGTTCATAGGATCACCATAAATTAAAGTCAACTTGCCAGCAAATAATAGCAACAACAAATGCTCTATGGTATACTTTTATTTTGTGACACAATGACAAAGCAAGGTAGACCTAAATGGCTTAGGTCCAGGCTGTCAGACTGTTTTTCCCTGCAACAGCCTGCCTGGACCCCGAGATCTTCAGGAGAGGCTTTTCTGGAGAGTTTTTTTCTCAGCGGTTTCCCCCAGACTTTGGAACTCAGAGGTTTTTCTCAGGGGTTTCCCCTAGATTTGGAACTCCCACTCTAACAAGGCTAGAATGACTCCCCTCCTTGCTGGCTTTCCATTGTTAGGTGAAGTTTTTTTTAATTCAGACAGGCTTTTAGAACTGAAGCTTTTAAGGAAAGGCTGTAAGAAGGTGTTGCATTGTTTTAAGTTGTACCTTTTAAACTTTTTTTAAAAAAGTTTTTCAAGTGTATGTTCTGAATTATTTTTAATATTGTTAATAGTTTAACTACCTTTTTATCTTGACTTGTTGTATGTTTTTAATTATTTTGTAATCATTTTCATTTGTAAGCCACCTTCAGTGGATGGTGACAATAACAATAGCAATAGCAATAACAATAATAGAAGACCAGGCCTATACCTATTTTGAACTGAGTGTAAACTCCATCACTTTCCCCCCCAATTTTTACAAGATTCATATGTTCCATGTCAGATTCTCTGGGGTTCCTCAGCAGAAAGGATTCCCTGAAAACAGACAATTTTAAAGACATAGATGTAGGAGTCAGAGGTAGGTGGCCTGAAATGACACATGTAAAGAAACACAACAGAGCAAAAATGTAGAAGGAAAGACGGAATGTAGTGAAGCACAGCACATCTCAGAAAGGCTTGGGTGGTATTAAGATGGAGGTATTGTTATTGCTGCAGTGAAAGAATTAAATATTAGCCTTATCCAACAGTTTGCAGGGTTGAGAGTTGATCACATAACCGCCATGAATCTATAGTCAACATGTAAATAAGTCATCAGTGGGCGCTATCAAACAGAAAGCATTTTAAGATGCTGATCATAAAGTTGCACTTTGTAATGGCAGAAGCACAACTCTTTTGTCATATGGAGTGTGCCATAGATGGCAAAGATTTTGGTATACTAAGAGCACTGAATGTTTAAGGAGGTTGACAAAGGATAGGATTGTTCAACACTGCAAAAACCAATCAAGATAGAAGAGAATGGTATTTACTGCTTACTGTACCATGGATCTTTGTCTTTTAATATATTACAGTGGTAGTATATTATTCCCTGTACAGAACATAAAAACATAGCAAGCTGCATCATATGTTTTATTACCTGGATGAAACCATGGCTGATTTATGGGAGATGTTTTCTTTAGTCTTGGTTCTCCTTAGTGCAGGCATAGATTCATTGGCTACCATTTTGTTAGCCAGATACTCTTCTCTTTCATCTTGGATAAATTCATCCCTTAGCTTCTGAAATCGTATCTTTTCCTCCTCATTAGGCCATCCATCTGACAAATCCAAACTGGATTTCATGATGTCTGTCAAGTTTAACTTTTCAACAGGAGGCATTTCTATTGAAATCAAAAAGAGGTCACTATACTCATCAGCAGAACCAATTACGAAAGGGAAATGGCAAAATAAAACCTGCGCTCCTCAAAACCTCTTTCTTTCTTTTTCTCCCTCCTTTTCTCTCCAGATTTCAGCATAAAGACTAATGTGACTTTACAGTTGAAAGGCTTCCTTGCTTTCTTCAGCTTCTATCCCTCTCTCTATTATAGTACAGTCACCATCTGAAGAAGGAAGAGGAGGAATGATAACAAAAAGCAACACTATAGTAAATTGAATTATTTTCTCTTGTACACAGAACAAAGGATGATGAAAAAGAGAGGGAAAAAAACATTTTGCACCTCTCTTCGCCCGCCACTTGAATCACACCAACGCTGTATTTTTCTACATCCCACAGTTGCATTTTGACTATGCCACATCCTCCTGGAAAGGTCATTTATAAAAAATATGGACTTGAGTGGTGGAAGGAGTAGAAATTTTTTCCTCTGTCTCCTAAAAAAGTGTCTACCAACAATTAGTTTCTTTACACGTGCCTGAGTCCTATGAGTTACTATTTTCTTCACACTCTACAAGGACCAAAGTTCATTGATTCTCATTTGCTGTCAATTGCAGCTGATTTTCCCCAGTACTTGCTGTGTGGGATCCCAAAGATGGAGGCAACTACATCTACCTTGCTACCCAGCTTCTTACCTTGCAATGTTTATCGTGTAACCTCCTACTAGTTAGGAAGGTTTTTGGGTTATGTGGGCAGCATTCCATCTTCTGACATACTAGAACCACCTCTGTCTAATTGGGAAGGACCCCTAACCATAATCTCAGGAGAATATTCCAGAAATATCATGGGGGACCTAAAATGACTCTTGTATGTCTTCCTCACTTCAAGTGTCTCATAACACCTGCTTTTTAGTTGCACAAATTTACAAGAAAATCCTTGGCAAGATTTGTTCAGAGGGGGTTTGCATTTGCCTTCCTCTGAGGCTGAGACAGTGTGACTTGCCTAAGATCATTCAGTGGCTTTCTCTGAATGAGTGAGGATTCAAACCCTGGACTCCAGGGTTATAGTTCTGTTCTCAAACCACTGCACCAGGACAGTTCTTAAAATAGCACAACATTAATGTACAATGAGATACATTATAGAATATTCTCTTAGTATCTGCTATGCTAAATAATTTGGATTAATACAAAGCTTGAACAGTAGCCCTAGACTTTGTTCATGTTGCCCATTCTCTGAGAATTTCAAAGTAGTATTGCATTGCAGACTCTTTCCTATCAGTTGCATACCTTCACTGCAAAGGTGCAAAGGTACATTTTGTGTAACAATTATTTTTAGGATGTAAATAAAAATAAAATGGTGGTGGGGCTGTGGTAAGGATATGGTCTTCTGAAGTCTGGCAAGGTTGTGGATATGGTCTGATTATCACTGCAGTACTTAAGATAAGGCTGGCAATTAGGGCAGTGCAAACTGTTCCAAAGGTTCATTTAGTCTCTCATTTCTGGGTTCTAGAGCAAATAATGAAATAGAAAACTGCCACTGACTTCAGACTTCAGGTCACAATCTCAGCACCAGATGCACAGATACAGAAAATACTGGAACCAAAAATATGTTTCAGCTAACAACTACTGCACTAGTTCAGAAAGCATATGTAGATAATCATATGAAGAAAGGCTTAGGGCAGAATCAAGGCCCTGCAATGTGTTCATGGGGCACAGTGCAGCAATGAAAGATTCCACAGCTTCCAGGTGAGAGCAGGATAGAAGAAGTATAAAAGTCTAATGCAATCCAGCCCCTAAATCCATGGAGGTTATCATGCCACACCTAAGTTATGCTCTGGAAGAAACCATAACCAGGTGTTCTATAGCCCTTATTTCAAGTCTAAATACTATTTAGTCCACTCAGAGCTATGTTTCCATGTATCTACTAAGAGAAACAGAAGCTCTTTTGTAAGGCGTCTCAGGAAAGAGATGTTTGTCCAACAGCTCTCAACAGGAATTACTGACTTAGTAGAACGTTTTCCAGGGGTTGTGGCAGAAAAGGAAGAAGGCAGAAATGTGACCTGCAGCTGTTGTTTTACCCATCCATAAGTTGTATATGTATTTTTTGCCATATAGTTAATTTTATCTGCTTCATCATCCCCTGCTATGACTATCTCTGGTGGAGTATGCTTGGGGCTTAGGTGGGCATGTATTAAAGTGAGACAGTATTGTTTACAATTAGCATAATGTAAATTAAATGCCAGAGAAAATATGCATCAGGTAAAAGGGCAACACATTCACCTCCCAAAGTGGCTGGCATATTAAATACTCACAGCCCTAAGAAAGTCTCCTGACATATTCAACCTGAACTTAAAATTTCTCAGCTTTTGAAATGTCATCAAGGCTAGAAACATTTGTGCACGGAATGTGAAATCCCTGAAGGATTGGCTTTCCATCTAATTGGCTTCCTGGATAGAAAATTGGCTAATTTGTATTCATGTACGGGTATTTGTTCATATCCACTAATGGAATACAGACAGCCTTTTAAATATAAAAAAGATAGGATGATTTGGCCAAACAGAAAGTACATTCTTGATTTTTTTGAAGACATCTCATCTTTAGTTCTTAAATGCTTTGCTGCAGAATCTGCAACATTCTCCCCCACTGAAATAACTGATGCTCCCCAGGAACATACCGAAGGAAGATATGTAAGAAATTCATGATACATATCTCCCACATTTTTAAATAAATAGCAGTCTTGTGTCAAAGGCTGCTTTGAAGAGTAGGGATGTAGCTCTGAAAGAGGGTTTCAACCGTTTCCCCCATGTCGTTGTCATAATGCAAGTCCCTAGCAAAGCTGCTCTTAGCTTATTGGTGCGGTAAGGTACATAATTTGTTTCACAGTAAAAAAAACAGGAAAGCAATTACACAAGCAAATTATCTACCACATTCTTAAGGTAAAATTTATTTTTAAACAAATCTTTATGATTTCCAGACACAGA
This sequence comes from Iguana delicatissima, assembly GCA_948472985.1. NCBI lineage: Eukaryota > Metazoa > Chordata > Lepidosauria > Squamata > Iguanidae > Iguana > Iguana delicatissima. The sequence goes on along the minus strand of CAOKZL010002585.1, from coordinate 55,126 downwards.
GCCACTAATCATAATTACTTAAAAGCATACACGATACAGTATTTACAAATCTTTACATTGATTTCTGAAACAAATGTTGTATGTGCACAAATACATTTATCTGAGGGTAAATATAAATACAATCTTATACAAATGTCCCTGGCTTTACATTCTTTCATTATATGAGCAGAATAACAATAAGGATTACGAGTTTCTTTGCCATAAAATAAAACATCACCATTTTCAGTCTTTTACAGTGGCAGCGCATTTTTCAAACGAAAGATTAACATTCATTTTTCCCTAGTGGCTATAATATGCAGAAATAAGAAGCTCAACTGATCTCAAACTATTCTTACTACTTAAAAAACCCCCACATATAATGGTTTAATAATATTTTTGTCTATAACAGAGTTCATGCCCTCAGTTTTTAGAAAAGTGGTATCCTGACTGAGCAGGAGGAGGTGTCTCATCTCAAAGTGGTGGGGTGAACTACAGACCACAGGCCATCAGTACTTAGCACTGTGACTGTGTGCTCTTTCGTCCATGTGTGAGTGTAGTCTTCATTCTGTTCAGTGAATGCGTTTCTCTGCATGGTCCTTTACATCCTTGGGGCTCTCCACTTCTACGGAGAGGAAACTCCATGCACAAACTGGAAACATGCCAGCAGTGCACTTCAAATACATTTTTTTACATTACACTTAATGCTAGGATGGATATACAAAGATGGTAATTTTTGATCCATCCTGCGTGTGGGCTGCATGTCAAAACCCTCAGGGATGCTCTGGTTACTTCCTATTATCATTTTTAAAAATGTTTTTGGGTGTGTCTTTGAAAAAGCATTTTATCGTGAAAGCCTCATGCAAAGCTGCTTTTTGGTTATATATTTAGTATCTCTAAGCAAACTTTATTTGACTGGGACTTATGGGTAATGGGAGGGCCTCCTGGAAAGCCCATGGATGGATGATTCTCATCTCTGTTTTATGCCAAAGTTTCTCCTCCCCCTATTGTTATTGGCAGCTTTTTGTGATAAGCATAGCTGGAGCATACTGCATTTAACATGAAACATTCTTTATTCATTCTTTTTTAAAAAATAAGACTCTCTAATAAAGAAGAGGGTGCCACTTTAAATAGGTCATTTCTGTATGATTCAGTCTTGAAAAATATTTTAAATCCCAACTATACACAAAACAATAAATAAGAACATCTTACTTAAATGTAATTTAACACAACTTATTTCCTTATTTCCTTATATTCTATCCCTACCGATCATAGTACTGATAGCAATACTGAGCAAATGCTTCAAACATTCAGTTTGTCTATGGTAGGCTTCTCCGAGCACTTCTGGATTTAGATCGACTAACATCTACAAATCACAAAATTAAATAAAAATCATTCCATGTATGAAGTTTAAGCCTTGGCAGGGTAAAAAAAGAGTATTTATTAATTTAATTGAAATTTTAATTTAATGTATATCCCACCTTTCTCCCAATATGAGATTCAAGGCAGCTTAACAGTGCAAGTTAAAACAAAACAAAGCTAAAACAATGTAAAGTACAAAAGTTAGAAAGCAAACAGTCAAGGACTGATGTTACAGACAACATCCAACTGATGACAATGACATTAGCAGAATCTAAGGCCATCTCCACCCTACACTGTTATAGTGCTATTATTCCACTTTCAACATTCTGTGGGATTTTGGGGTTTGTCATTTCCTGAGTCCAAAGAGCTCTCTGGCTGAGATTCCTAAATGCCCCTCCCTAAACTGCAAGCCCCAGAATTCCATAGGTTGTTGAAAGTGGAATAATAGCACTATAACAGGGCAGAAATGGCCAAAGTATATAGAACACTTCTTACTGTAGCCAATCAGTTTTCTCACAAACAATTAATATAATAATTTGACTATAGGGATAATGCAGTTCCCCAGTAATGGATCTGCTTAATTTGGGATGGAAGACAGTAAGACATATTATGGACTTTGCCCAGACGTGATGCACAACACCATAAAATAACCTAATCTAGGTAGACCTTTATTTGATTTGCTGAGTGCAAACTTTAATATATGATGTAATGCTATTTTCTCACACTAAAGTGGTTGAGCCAACATAGCCAAACTGTTGTCATTGTCATCATCATCACCGCCATTATCGTCAACATCTTGCAATCAAGCCCATGATTTACCATTATGTATTCCCTCCGCTTTCATCACTTTACATGTTCCAGATTTTCCCACTTCCTAGTTTATAATAACTGGTATCCAGATAGGGTAAGCTTTTTTGGATTCAAGTCACAGTATGGTGTGTGGTTAACTTGAGTTGCTCTTTTTCAGTGTCATTGCAAACTATGAACCAAGAAATGCAGGAGGAAACTGGAGCATGAGCAGAGAAGGAACACGAGCTTGAGTCACAGACACAAAATTAAATTCCAATCACAGCTTGGCTGTAACATCTGACCCAGGCCAAAGTATTAACAGGAAATTGTAAGAAAGACACATAACAAAAAATTAATGTAGGAATGTTGTTGTCCTTAAACTAATACTCTACTGAACTCACTAAGGAAGCTCATCTGTTTCCACAATTCACTGAAAGCTTTCCTACGCTCTGGTGGTCTGTCGCATTTTCTCTTGTATTCTCTAACAATGGCCTTTGCTTCTTGTTCTAGTGGAGAAGATAAGTCTGCGAAATACAGAATTTCAAGGGATGTACTTAATGTATCACAGACTGAATCACAAAATAATATAATCTTAAAAGTTGGAGCGGGACACAAGGGCCATCTTGTCCAACCCTCTGCTGTACAAGAATGTGCAACTAAAGCACTCCCGAAAGATGTTCAGCCAACCTCTGTTTCTAAAGAGGAGAATCCATCGTCCTTCAAGGCAACTATTCTGTGGTCCAACAGCTTTTACAGTAAAGGACTTCTTCCCAATGCTTAGGCAGAATCTCTTTTCTTGTAATCTGAACTAGTAAGAGATTGATTTAAACAGAGGATATTGTGAAGAATATTTTGGCTTGTTAATCATTTGTTCCCTTGATCAATTTGATCAGTCCAGAGCTGACAGCTGTAGGAAATACATGTTCTTTCCCAAAATTAATGTTTCCAGGTAGGAATCACAAGGGTTATTTGCATATTCAAAAAGTAGCAATGTAAATTTGTTGAAGGATGATACAAAGTTGGTCTAAGACAAGGATTAAAGGCTCATTTTGTAAGTAGGCCCCAAGCTGATCCTTCTTCAAGGCTTTTCAGTGAATCTCTTCACTGATCTACAATAACGTTCCATTTCACTGAAGACCAAAAGATGATGGAGGCAAAAATCACCACAAGCAAATTTGGAAAGATATATACCACAGTTATGACTGAAAGTTCATTTTTGTCTTGAATATTTTTAATTGTAAATACCTTTTATGTAGCATGTGATAAAATCCAGGAAGTAGCTGTTTAAAACGTTAATTCCTGTCTCAAGAAATCTGACTGTTTAATTTAACAAGCAAGTTGTTCATTTCCCAAGATATATAAAATGTTGGTATGGTTCCTCTTGCATTGAAAATTGTAACTATGATAATGTTACTTAATTTACATGGAATAGTGGTTCTGTGTCTTTTACAGTTGTGTATGAAGGAGATGCCCCACTCTGGTACACAAGCCACCAGAGCTTAAGTGTCAAAATCAGCATTTCTCTTAGCACAACAGTTGCAGATATATCAAACAGGACAGCTAAAGAATATGTGTCATAGCACAAAGTAGCAAGGACTGATTCAAAATGCCTGTGGTAAATGATTATGTTCACAAATGCACCCAAGAAACTGATGCAGTTGCTTAAGCCTCCTTTGCAGCCCTAGTAGCCACATAAGCTATATACACAGAAATTTTCTTGTAAGATCAGGCAACTTCAATAGCTATCATGTCCCACCCACAAAGCAGGGGGGTATCAGACTAAGTACCTTGTCCCCTCTCCAACCTGAGCTGACAAAGTGAATGCTGATGGGTAAACATAGTAACAAGAGAGAAACACTATATAAAGAAAAATAACAAAAGGGCAAAAGAAACTATTGTCAATTCCTTTTCAATGAATACATCCTGAGATATACTGAGGAAGCAGAAATGGCTAAAGTGTTCAAGTATAATCATGCTCCCCACCCAAAACAAGCTACCTAGCTAGCTAACTGGCCATTAAATCGATCCTCTCTGCTCTTAAATATTAAGGCCTAAATCCGAAGGTTAGTCTCAACTGCACTGGACCCAATAAGTCAATAGGAACTTCGTAAGCCAGTGTAAATTCTATGGGTCCAGTCTAGATGAGACTATTTAGATTTAAGCCTAAAATAGACAACAGGGTTCTTTCAATAAAAACTGCTGAACCTGAAAACTACTACTGCTTTTAACTTTGTACTGTAAAATTCAAATAATAATTAAGAATATTGTTTCTTCTGCATATAATTTGTCATCAGGAGTTTGAACTATATGCAAAATGACCAGTATTTCTTAAATTTCACCTACTCAGTTAAGTAAATCAACTTTTTTAAAAAAAGTGCATTAAATTACAATACCTGGAATAAATGGTTCTGAATAGTAATTATTTTGATTGCTGCATTTTCGAAGGTAAGACAAAATAACAGGCAGACCCTTCTGTATCACCTCAGGTGGTGGAAACTCAAGAGGACAGTGCCTGAGATTCAAGGCTGTGAGTGAAACTAAATTACCTGTGCAAGAAGGAAAAAAAAAATAATTTTGGAGGGGAAAGAATATAATTGCGGCCTCAGATACCAACTATTTGGAAACACTTCTTAGAATGACTTTTTTTATTCAATAGACAAAAAACTACACAACAATATTATAACACCACAAAGTAATATAAGGAATAAACTAGATGACAAAAACCATACAGAAGATAAAATAAGTAGAACAGTACAATACATATGAAAGAAAAAAAACAACTATAAAACTAAGAATATCTAATTAACTATGCAACAACCAACAAAAAGAAAACTACAGATAATTAAAAAATTGGTAATTAAAAATTTAATTGATAATTAAAATTTAATTAATAATTAAATAATCACTGCAAACAGCTCATACAAAATAAAGAGTTACACTTGACTATAAAATCTTTAAAAATGATCTAATTAGTAAAGAAAAAATTATGATCAACAATAGTCAGCTTTTAACATTATTCTATAATATTAGATTAATTTTGAATAATTATTTCAAACTTGTACTTATTCTTATATCATAAATATTATAATCATATTATTTAAACCAATGGTAAGCAAACCATAATCAAAATAATATAATATTCAATTCTCCAAGATTACTAATTAACATTATTCAACATTACTAATAAAACCATATATTGTAAATATTATAAATAACCTAAAACAGCAACAAACTAAAATCATCTATTAATTTTCATATAACACTTCTCATGTAACAATAAACAACAAATCAAAATTTATAAGGTTAAGCAAGTTTAAAACCTATTATCATCAGTTCACCCTCATTTTCCTCCAGGCAATCAGACATTTCCATGCAGAAGAAAATTCGCTTTTTGTTTGTCTCTTTAAACTATATGTAAGATTAACCATTTCAACAATTCCCACCAATCTATTACACCATTCTCCCATTGATCATGTCTCCATTTCCCCCCCAATACTTTGCATATATTACTCTCACTGCAAGTAATATAAGATGGTACCAATTTCTGTTGTTTCTTACCAATAATTGTGTCTTCTTCCAAAATTCCTAACAAATATAATTCAGGATTTTTAGGTAGTTTGGATTTCAAGATCTTTTGCATCACATTTTGTATGTTAGTCCAAAATTGTTTTGCTTTTTCACATGTTCACCACATGTGGTACAAAGATCCAACTGTTCTAAAGTTTATTTTTCATTTCTTTATACATCTTTGAAAGTCCCTCCAGTGTAAGATACCAGCAATACATCATCTTATAGTAATTTTCTTGGAGATCACAGCAAAGTACATTTTTATCGTCCTTTGTCCATAACTTTTACTATTGATTCATATTTATATTATATCCAAAGTTCCTTGCCCAACTAATCATGCATTCTTTTACTTGTTTGTCTTCCATCTCTACCTTAATACTTGGAAATGCTAAAGAGGGAGACGGTCAGACTTTCTAAATGTCAGGAATCATCAGCCATCATTTCCCATTCTCTCTTTGCCCACCCTCAAGTCTCCCTAGCCACTCTTCCTTTCTGTCCCAAAGTTTTTTCCCTGTGTCTTTTTCCAGCCATGCCTGAATTTTTCCCACTCTCTTCTCAGCTTGCTGTTTCTTTCCTCAGCCAGAGACATAACAAGTGGAAATTCTCTGCCAAATTTCTCTGTGCTTCTGTGGCTAATACTGAACTCTGGTTTGTTTTATTCCCAGTCAATACTGCCTTTGCCTACCAACACTATAGGTCTTAGCATGTGTCTGGGAGAAAGTATAGAGAGGAAGGTGCAAAGATAAATCTTGGATGGCTTCTTTCTTGATTGCCTAGGATCTATGCATTCATATTGAAGATTTGTAGTTTAATAATTCTTAAGAATACTTTCACACACACACACAAGATACTTGTTCATCAATCTAAAGACAAAACTCAAAGCTGACACAGATCAGTCCTATGCTTTTGGAAAACCCTTCCTTGTGCTTGATTATACTTAGAGAACTACTTTGAATTTTTCCAGACAATTGGTTAAAAGGCTCCTAAGACTGCCTTCACATGTTCTTCAAGGCTGTTTTGAGGCATTACGGAATCAGCCCTGTTTATACTGTAAGGGCAAGTGGAATGGCCTGATTTGGTATTACCAGAAAGCATGGAGACAATGTTTTCACTGCAGACACAGAGCAAGCTAAATACAATGATGTTCCTATGTATTAAGAGGTGTCTCCACAAAATCAAAGACAGACATATGTTTTCTTTTACTTTATGAGAATGCAGTACTTAATATTCTGCGTAAGCCTGTATTTTATTTAGCATAATATTATGAAGTATATTTGCAAAAACAGTCCTGGAAGGTATGTAAGAACAGGTTGCTTACCTGTAACTGTGGTTTTTCGAGTGGTCATCTGTGCCCTCACACAATGGGTATCTTTGCACATGTGCAGTAGCATTTTGGAAAGTTCCAGAGCTGAGCAGCTTGGCGGGAGCCCCTCCTCCACTCAGTACTGAGCATGCTCAGTCCCGCCAAGCTAATGGTCTCTCCTCAGTTTCGAAGTCCGCCAAAGCAGGGACCTGAAAGAGGGGAGGCTGGGTGTGCGTGTGTGAGGGCACAGATGACCACTCAAAGAACCACACTTACAGGTAAGCAACCTGCTCTTCTTCTTTGTGGTCCCTGTGCCTCACACAATGGGAGATTAAACAGCTTACCATTGGACGGCAGGTCAGGTCCTAGACGATAGAGGATAGCACTGCATGACCAAAGTGGGCATTATGCCGGGCTCTGCAATCAAGGCGGTAGTGGCGGACAAAGGTTGAAGGCCGCAACCATTTAGCCACACAACAAAGCTCCTGTAGGTCAACTCTCCTGAGAAGGGCTGCTGAAGAGGTCACAGCCTTAGTAGAATGGGCATGAAGTGGAGACAGAGGTGGTTGCCCAGCAAGTTTGTAGGCAAGGTGAATCACCTGGACAACCCATTCAGAGAAACGTTGGGCGGATACTTTATGACCTTTCTGGTGCCCATCGTAGCAGACAAAAAGGTGGGAGTATGGCGGAAGGTCAAAGTCTGTTGCAAGTAAAAAGCTAGGGCACAATGAGCATCAAGTGAGTGGAGAGAACGCTCAAGAGGCAAAGCCAGGTCAGGATAGAAGGTCAGCAAAATGATATCTTGTGGAAGTCAGAGATGACTTTAGGAAAAAGGAGAGGTCTGGACACAGGACCACCTTGTCCCTATGAAACACCAGGAAGGGTTCATCTAAATGTAGCGCAGACAGTTCACCTGCCCTTCTAGCTGACGTAACAGCGACCAAGAATGCCATTTTCAGAGCAAGGAGGCGGTCGTCAGACGTAGTCATGGGTTCAAACGGATGACGAGTAAGCTGGGAGAGGACAAGAGATAACGACCATGGAAGAAGCGGCGGGGAGACAGAAGGGTAGAGATGTTGAAGGCCTTTGAGGAACTGCTTGACTGTAGTGTTTCTGAAAAGGGCCAAGGAAGGAGAACCATGTGGTTGGTAAGCAACAATCGCGGAGAGACAGACTTTGAGAGAGGAAAAGGCCAGTCCTTGCTCCTGTAAAGACAGGAGGAAATGGAGCACTGTTGACAGAGACGCCAGAGAAGGGGTCTCACTATGGGCATCCACGAAAGCCGCGAACTTGCACTTGTACTTGTAGGACCTGCGAGTGGATTCCTTCCTAATGGCTGTGAGGACTGCATGAATAGCAGGAGAGTCTAGAAGGTTATTCTCCATGCGTGCAGGCATCCAAGTGTGAGAAGAGGTCAGGCATGCACGGAAGTCGCATCCTGCGGCCCCCGGAGATGGTGAGAAGGGGACTGAACCAATGTTGTCTTGGCCAATAAAGGGCTACGAGGATGGCATCTGCCCTGTCCACAGCAATCTTGGCCACCACTTGGCCCAGGAGAGGAAACGGGGGAAAGATGTAAAGGAACCACTTGTCCCAAGGAAACTGGAACGTATCCTTGAGAGAGTGGTGTTCCACGCCAGCTCTGGAGCAATAGCAGGAGCACTTCTTGTTCTGGTCAGTCACAAAGAGATCAACGGATGGAGTGCCCCATCGGGACACTATCTGGCAAAAAGCTGCGCTGGAGAGGGACCACTCATGGTGGCATGCTGTGTCTCTGCTCAGCATGTCCACTGTAGCGTTCTCCCGTCCCGCTGCAATGAACTGCAATGGGGTGTATCCGCAGAGGAACGCACCAATCCCATATGCGCAGAGCCAGATGGAGCAGGGTGGAAGAGTGGGTGCCTCCCTGCCGATTGATGTAACAGACACCTGTCGTATTGTCAGATAGAATCTGGACAGTTCCGGAAGGCCCAAAGGGCCTTGAGGATTGCTAGGAGCTCTAACACATTGATATCTAGATGTCTCTCTAAGCTGGTCCAGTGGTCCTGGACAGAGAGACTTTTGTAGTGGGCTCCCCAATCTAGGAGAGATGTGAGACTGTGGCATGGTGTCTGTGGAATCCTCATCGGAATCATAAGAGCCAGAGGATGGAGAAGATGGAGGCCATCGAGAGTAGTGGGCTCGAGTAGCCAAGGATGCGCCAGGAACAGCAGGTGGAGCAGAGACCGAGACCGGTATGATAGACAGAGTCGGTATGGAGGTCAGTACCAAAGTCAGTATTGGAGCCGGTGCTGACAATATCGGTAGAACAGTTGGGATTAGTGCAATGACGGATTCCGCTGGTAACGGGGCTGACAAAGTATATGGAGGGAGAGATGCCGCCTGGCTGTCTGGCAGAGACCGAGACACCATTGCTGTCACCCAAGGTGGAGGCAAGGCAGCCTGGTAACAAGGGGATCAATCACGGGACCAATGATGAGGATGAGATGGAGAGCCTTGGGAGTAGACCGATCGGGACTGAGAGCGGGACTGAGAGCAATGGTACCAAGGCGAACGACGGTAGTGTGATCCCGAGGGAGAGTGTGACGGGGAGCAAGAACGTCAAGGCCGATATGAGGACCAGTGACACACATCAGGATGGTATCGGTCATGATAAGCTGGCGAATAAGAGTAATATGAGCCGGGTTGCTCTCTCCAGAGATGCTCGTGGCTGTAACGAGCTATATAAGATGCTGAGGAGAAAGCCCAATCCATTCTTGCCGATGCAACCTCATGAGCACCATGATCCCGACAACAAGGGGATCTACCTCTTTCACCATGTTACGGAGAGCGGGCCACACTGGTTTGAGGCCGGTCTTGGGAAGAAGACTGAGGAGCATCCGATATAGGTGGACAGTCCATCTCAGGGCGGCCAGAAGAAACAGCCAGAGGAAGTGGAGTCTGGGAGGATCCCCTCCGGGCTGACCCGACGTAACAGTGGAGAAGCAGTAGGCTGATGGTCCAGGTCAGATGCAAGGTTGATGGTTGCCAGGACAGAGAGCACTGGAGGCTGGTTCGAATCACTTACCAGCGAAAGAGCAGGAGCCTCAGCCTTGTCTACGGTGGAAGCCTGCGGCTGCGTCAGTAGAGGCATAGGTAGAGGACTGAGAGAAATTGGTCAAGTGGCCGACAGATGGGTAACAGGCGAAGGAGAGCGGTCCTTCTCCTTCTTCATTTTCTTCTTTGGGGCCACAGAAGAGTGGTGAGAGGAAACCCTCTTCCACTCTGCCAAGGTAGGTACCTTGTGAGGCCGATGGATTAAAGTCTGCTATGAGCTGGAGGAGGCATCTCCAGAACTAGAAGACGGAACGACAGGCATCTTCGAGAGCTTCGGAATTCTCAGCAAAGAAGAGATTGGCGGCAAAGTCAATAGAGTCAATATCGATGTCAATACCAAAGTTGTTGATACCGACGAGGGAGTTGATACCGTCAACGTCATGGTCAAAGACGAGGCTGTGGTCAAAGATTTCAATGTCGAAGAACTTCGCGAAGGCCACGTTGAAACAGAGGCGGTAAAGAGAGCCGTATTCAAAGCCACCTGGTCCTTTAACCAAAGAGGCTATTCCCAACAGTAAGATTTCAAATGGGAGGCCCTGTTCTTAAGCATCTGCGAGGTAAACTCCTTGCAAACAGAACAGGCCCAAACATTATGGCTTTCCCCGAGGCAGAACAAGTACTCAGGGTGGGCATCAGACAGTGAAACCTTGCGGCTGCAAGTAACACACAATTTGAAAAGAGAAGACATAAGAGGGGGGAAGAGCCCTTACAGTCTTTATCCTGGAAGGAAATAGCGAGAAATCCAAAGAAAATCTGAAGAACAGAAACTGCTCAGCAAGGAAACCTTCCAAGCTGCTAACTGATCGGTGGACGAAAAGAAACGAGGAGAGACCGTTAGTTTGGCAGGACTGAGCATGCTCAGTACCAAGTGGGGCAGAGGTTCCTGCCAAGCTGCTCAGCTCTGGCACTTTCTAAAACGCTACTGCGCATGCATGAAGATACCCATTGTGTGACGCACAGAGACCACGAAGAACTTCACAGATCAGATTTGCTAGATTCAAAATTACCTGCAATTAAAAGCAATTATGAATGCTGTACAACAAATTTGCTTTAGAGGACAGTTCTCCACTAGCAGTAAGACTGTCAACATTGTGGTTTCCAGTGTCTATTCTCTCCTGTGCCTCTTTTCCCCTTCTTTTCCTAGGTTCCTCTCACGCATTTTCATGAGCACTCTAGTTTCTGTATAACGTGAAATTCCCTCCCTTCCACATATACTAAACAATTCTTTCTTTGGAAATTGCAAGACTGCTATATATCATGATTCTCTTAGTGAAAGAACCTCTAATGCAGAAGCATGAAATATTCATAGATTTTTTTACACAAAATATCCATGACTCTTGCATAGCAAAAATATAAAGTGTTCCATAATGAATAATGGATTAAGTTTATACATTACAAGCATTATAAATATGTGTTGGGATAATGAGTGACATACTTAGAGTGAGGAGAGTCTATATTTGAGGATCTACATTAATGAATTATTTCAAGAAAGTAGAAGGTTAAAAGAAAAAGAGGAAAAGCAACTTACTGTCAACACTGCATGTGTACAGAATAGACCAATGATGCTTTTCAGAACTATGTGGAGCCTCCTTTGCCAAGCTCACCATGAATAATTTGTTCTGTTCTCTGTAGATAAAGTCACTGAGATCTGTCTAGACTTGGGGTAGGTCAGGTTGATGTAACCTTGGCAACAAGTCATTCAATTGTTTTTTATTTTTTTTCAGGTTGTAGATCTCATGGATATGATCAGGATGTGTCTGGAGCCCTGAGAGTTAGCAAACTCTTTATTAGGATCTTGACATCCTAGATGATTAAATCAGCCAAGGCAGACTGGTGCTCTGGTTAAGGGAGGTGGGTGAAGCCCCACTACAGGAGGGGCCTGTAAAAGGATATCTTGCTTTAAAAGGGCAGCAAGAAGACATTTAATAACAAGGGCATCTCTTGACACAGTAGACTGGGCTAATTATACATCAGTCTTTAACATGTACCATTCTTGGTCAAGGTGATTGAGAAGATGATACTGGTGCAACTCCGGACACAACAGAATATACTGACTATTTGAACCCTGGGGCTAAATTACTCTGCCCAGCTTCCATTCCTTTCTCACAAAGGGTCAGGCAACTTTGCCTTGCAGCTTAGCATTTCTCTGTCATGTCTAGATCATGTTGAGGACAATAACGGCATCAGCACACTACCTCCAGGACCTCTTGAAGAAGGCTCGCAGTCCCACTGCTGAAGCTACAGTTCAGCTGCTTTGGGCCAAGGGGTCCTAAGGGTCTCTGGCCTTTTGGGTTTGGAGGTCTCCAGTATCTTGGGCTCAAGGATTTCTGCTTCTTTGATGATGCTTGGGCTTAGAGTCTTCTCTGTTAGTACCACCGATGCCTCACCCTTTTAATCTGTGTCCAGATTCAAGTTCAAGTTAAACTGCTTCAAAGACATGGCCCATTTTGTTAAATATGTAGAAAGTATGGTAGGATTTGGCAATGTTTTCCCTTTGTGTAAACAACATTTTAGGAATGGAGGGCTTTGTCCAGAGACACTATACGTTATTTTTATTAATTATGCTTTTATTCAACTCTTTCTTCAAGGGAAGTAGACATTGCCCCCTAGTAGCTGCTTTATCCTCACAACAGCCCTCTGAGTAAGCAGGTTGGAGTAAGTGGTAGGTACAGATAGCTGTGAATTTGGTATAAGTCAGATAGCAAAGGTAACCGGCAAAGATGTGTGCTAGATCCAGAAAAGACAGTACAGCTACAAAGTGCATTTCCAGCAGAGGTTGAGTCTAGCCCAATAAGACTGTGAATACTCCAGCAAAGGCAGTGTTTAAAGAACAGGGCAATACTTTAGTAAACCATCAGCTGGTAGCTCAAGGCTTATCCATATATCTCCCCAAGCCCTTAGACACTACTACTCCTTGAGACCCACAAGTGAATCTAAAGGTTGTTATGTAGAAATCTGCTGGTTTAGATTTCCTCAGGGTTACCTAATTCTTACTGCTAATTGGATTTTACGTATTATAAAAGGGTCCTAGACACGACAGATGATCCTCTGCCTAAGCTGTGCTCAGCCGAGCAATGGAAGGAAGATAGGTGGCTGGGCTAAGCTAGTCCAGGACCTGTTAATAACCAAAAGTCTCTCAACAGATATTTTTGTCTTTGAGGGATTTAAAACTAAAGTGAGGGACTATATTTATAAATTGGATAATGAGCAGGACCTAAGTGTAATTAAAAGATCAAGGTTTTCACACTGGTATCATATCGTGAAACCTAACCATCTGAGAGCTCAGTACCTACATACACTCAACTTTTCCCTCTTTGAGAATAGCATTCACAGAACTGCGTTTTCAAATTATGCCAACATCTGTTTTAAATGGCAGATACAGAAACATTCCAAGACACCTAAGACACATTTGTGGCATGGGGGAGGTAGAGGACATCATACACTACCTATTTTTCTGCCCCCTTTATCAAAATCCTCGAAAGAGATTTTTGGGACATATTCTGGCTCCCTTGCAAGGTGAGACTCCCTACATAAAACTTTGCTGGTTGCTCTCAGATTGTGGTCCACTGGTTACACATAAAACAGTTTTATTTGCCAAAGCTGCTAAAAGCATTTGCGCAAATTATTTGAAAGAGATTGCCACAGACTGTGCCGGAGACTCTCTGATTTAATATTTATATGGATGGATGTATATATACTTTATATTGGTTTTATGGTTTTAACTATATTTGTAATGGCTTTTAGTCAAATACAATAAAATTTACTGTACTGTACTGCTAATTGGTAGAGGTTCCCTGGTACTGTGGCCTTATATTGCCATTTTCTCTGTGAGTAAGAAAGGCGCAGAGCTCCAGCCTATTTTCCTATTAATTTGAATCAGAGAGAGAGAGACTGTGCATCTCAGACAGCCTCTGAAGAACTCTTAACGAATTCAGCATCAAAGGAAGTTCTGGTCCTGAATGTCACCATCTTCTAGTTTGTTGCCATTACTTGTGATCCATGCCACAGTGTGCATGTCCAAAATTCCTTATTAGTCAAAAGAACAATAATAATAAAGTTAATTATTAAAAATAGCCACATTTCATTAAGCATTTATTGTGGGTTGAATAGTACTTACCAAGCTCAACAGGTAGTCTTTTAATAGGATTTCTTTCTAACAGCAGAGTTTTCAACTGCCTTTGAAATAAAAAATTAAATAACAACTATTTAAATATAAAGTGAATTTTAACCAAATGGCAAATATAAATTAGTTCTGTAATTTATATTCTTGTTACAAGAACAGTATTTCAAAGAAACAGAAATATGCAATTAGATCCCAAAAGTGATATAATAATGATAGGATTGCAATAAATATGGGAAATATGAGTATCATATATTAGGCCACAAAATTTTGAGTCATCAGAAATGGGTTATTGGAGTCTCTGCACAGGTCCAAAACCTATTGTGTGAGGCACAGAGACCACAAAGAAAAAACACATTTAATCATATCACCTGAGGTAGGTCTTTCAAATAATTCTCAGACAATATTAAGTACTTAGATTTGTACATGAACTTGGAATAAAAAAGATGACCTGTGAAGATCTAGTTATAACATGACAAGGGAAATGCAACCCATGAGAACTAAACTCTCTGCACTTTCCTTCCTAGAGCTTCTTTTGCCCCAGCCTGACTCCATTCTGCTGTTACAGTCAGAAAAATAAGAGCTTGACCAAATATCAGAGGGAAGTATTTAAATTTATGAGGACTCAGACTTCAGCTATGGTAAGACCTCCATGGTAACAGATGCCAAATCTTGTAGTGGCCTCTGGTACATATAAGAACCCCATAGACTGCTAAATCCCAGATCTGGTGATGTAGCGCTCAGTTAGTAAGCCAGGGCCTCACATGAACCAGGCCTACTCAAGAGAAGTAGGCAAGCCCCATGTATGCTCCAGATGCTAGAACTGACCACTTCTAGACCGAGGGGACTCATGGTTGTTCTTTCTTCAAAATACCAGCCTAAGCACACTATTCTTTAACAGAAACATGAATAATATAATATGCAGCTTGGTTCTTAGCCAAGTGTGTTAAGCTTATTCCTTACACTGCACTTTCTGAGGTCAACTGGAGCAAAATTTAATACAGTTATCCCTCCAGATTTGCTGGAGTCAGGGGTGCATGACCCCTGCAAAGGTGGAAAAATTGCAAATAACTCTAGCCCCCACCCACTTAACACACCAAAAGGTATGATCTGTGTGCATTCAATCCACTGTGGATGCCCTCAAGGACATCTGAGTTTCTGTGCAAGGCAGAAGTGGGTGGCTAGTAGCTTGCTGTCTCCTTCACTGCTGCTCTATGCCATACTTTATAGGGACTTACAAGCCCCATTCACAGTCTCTCAGTTTCACAAGGCTTGAAGTCCCTATTAAAAGTGTCATAGGGCAACAGCAGAAGTGGCAGCAAATAATCTGTGAATAATCAAATCCACAGAAGTGAAACCCACAAATGTATAGGACTGACTCTAATACATAATCAAATAATTGATATACATTGTTCAACAAACATAATAATTAAAAATGCTAATCAAGCAATGTATCAGAAAACTTACTTGTGGCATCCAATTCCAGGGGGAAGCTCTTTAAATCTGTTATACCGCAGATCTAACCAAACAAGATTTGGCAAGTGCTGAAAGAAATCTTCAGGAATTACGGAAAGTGCATTTCCTTCCAGATGCAAATGCTAAGACAAATTATATACATATATACACACATATATGAATATATTATAATAGTTGATAATTGATTGATGTACAATACATGCATTATGAATTTTTGAGAAATACTTAAAATATGTAAAAATTCACCTGAGAATTATATAAGTAACTTTTAGGGATTACAAAGGATATAGGAATAATGAAATATAAATTACAGTATATCAGTGGTTCTCAACCTGTGGGTCCCCAGATGTTTGTGGACTTCAGCTCCCAGAAGCCCCAGCCACTATGGTCAATGCTCAGGGCTTCTGGGAGCTGAAGTCTAGAAACATCTGGGGACCCACAGGTTGAGAACCACTGCAGTATATATTTAGCTCTCCTGCAAAAAGATGCTTAGAAAACTTGCATTCAAGCAATCTTGAGATATGTTATGATCCTAATGAAAATTTCAATGCATTGCATGCCACAGAAATATCCCATATCCATAGGAATCATAGAATCATAGGGTTAGAAAATACCACACGGTGGTTGTGTGTGCTCAATGAAATTTGTTCTATAGTACCAAAATACCGAGAGTCAGAAAATACATGTCACATGACAGTGAATGTTTTGAGTAGCTGTTTTGAGCAGTCTTCCTTTGTTGCAAACGGTATAAGAAATAATTTTGTGTCTTATTTCCATTTTGGGTTTGTTTTGAACCCAAGATATTAAAAAACAGGCATAAACCTTGATAGAAAAAATCTTAATGTTATTTCATTTCATGAAGACCTCGCATCATTACAAAATAATACATACTGAGGGAAATGTCCTCCAATGAACAGAACCTTGGAGGACTGTACATGCTCCTGCATAAGAGACTTTTTCTTTTCCTCCCAAACATCCTCTAGGAGACATGGGGCATGTTTTGGGGGCTTCTTGGGCTGCTAGTGAGCATTTTAATTTTAAAAAAAAGTTTGCAAAATTTCATTTTGACCCCAGAGGGCCTGGGGGCTCTAAACATGATGGAAATGCCTTCCGCACCCTCAGATATCATTCTTAGGCATTTGGGACAAAAATTACCATTTTTGACCCCCGGGAGTTTCTGGAGGGCCACAAAAATGGCCCTGGGGTTATATGCATCCCACGGGCTGCACTTTGTCTGTCCTGCTGTAGGTTTTCTGTGTTTTGCATTGCTATGTTAGTAAACAGCAGGTTGTTTATTCAGATAGCAGAGTTATACATTATAGTTGTCTTCCAATTTCTGTTCAGGCAAGGGAGGATAATGTCTCATCTGAGAACTCATACTAGTTTCCTTCCATCATTTGACAAAAAAATGGCATGAGTCATTTTATTGTATCAATACATTATATTGGCAGGGACAAAAAGAAGTGTCCCAGTGGCAAAAATAAACAGATTTGCTGGGACATTTTTCCAGCTTTTTTCATGTAGAAATAAGTTTATATGGAAAATGGCTGAAATTTAGGGGCAATGTTCACAACTTTCCAGGGGTAGATTTATGAATGTCCAGTTCTGTGTAGATTATCTAAGGCTGAAGGGCTAAAATGCCCCATTCTGGCGCATGAGGCTTAATCTGTACTTTTTTATTTTGAGATTTAAAAAGTGGAGAAAAAAACAGAATCTAGTTTGTACTTATACAAAACAACTATTTTTTAGTGATTACAGTCAGACCTCCACATTTGCTATGGTTAGGGGTGCAGGACCCCTGCAAAAGTGGAAAATTTCCAAATATCAAAATGTGAGTGCCTGTCTGTCTGCGGGAAGGGGCCAAGGCATGGTGGGGAGGACGAACACCCAAAATACAAACCAGGTCAGGGAAAAAAGAGCGAAGGGGCTGGTTTGGCAAGGTGGCTCGAAACTTCTTTTTCTTGCCCATTTCCTTCTTTGTGGGAGAGGCATCAGGAGAGAGTTTGTGGTGGTGAGAGAAATCAGGCTGCGATCCATCCACAGCTGGCCGGATAGTGATTGATAGAGGAGGAGGAGAAGGAGGAGGAGGACCAGGGGTAGGTTTTTAAAGGGCTGCATGGCCTTATTGGAGTCAATGAGAGAGGGAAGATTCCCCTGGAAAAGAAGTGCCTGAGGAAGGGCAGGGATTGGAGAAGCTTGCAAATAAATCCATGAAAGTCAAACTCAGAAATGTGGAGGGCTGACTGAAGATATTTTAAACAAGGTTATATAAGAAATTTACTTTAAGGTTAAATAACTTGTATATATCTTCAGTTAGATGCTGTAGATCTTTTCTACTCAAATCCAAAGAGACTGAGGAATTAGACACAAGATTTTCAAGAGACTGGCGGATACATCTTGATGAATTAGAAGTGGAATGGCTGTTCCTTTTGTTTTGTAAATTCTGAAGGTTATCACCACCACCATCAATTTCTGTAGGAGACTTCTTTTCCTCCATTTGATGAGAAACCACTTGGACTGTATCATAAATCTATGAACTCTTCATCTGAAAGTAAATAAGAAGCTGAAAAATAACAAATGTTTATTAGCAAAAGAGGAAGATATCAACACACACCTCACATACAAAACTGCAAGTAGATAATACAGGTAAATCAACACTCTAAATGTATTTAGGGTTTATACAATCACTTCTGCGGATCAACAGAAGTTACTTCTCTTGAATTATACTACAACACTAATACTGCAAAACTGATGTGACAAGTATATATACATCTGTATCTGTGTGTGTTGGCAGATGCACAACACTGCATCCCCCTTGGATGAAAGCAGTGAGAAACATCTCACTTGAAGTGATCATAGAAAAACAAATTTTGAAAATATTTTCTATCACAAAACATGCAACACTCAGCTATGAATAAACTAAAATAGTTTTTATATATAAAAAGGAATTTAGAAAATAATAATAAGTGTCTAATAGAAAACACTGTTGAATATAGGTGCACACCAGTTAGATGAAACTGCATAATTTGAATATCAGAATGGAACACAGATGAGGCAAAGTTCCAGAATTTATCAGGAGCCTCATAAGGCACCGCCAAGTATCATGATTCTTGGCCTCAATTTACATACAAAGGGGTACATGAATGTTGAAGAGACACGTCTTGAAGTCACTTGCCCTATTTCAATTTCTTCCAAGTCAGTGGATGTTGATTTATTAGACTCCTCAGATTCAGAAAATTCAATTCCAGAGCACCCTCCATTGCTTCTACACTGTAGAAGCCAATGACTCAGTCTGAAATGCTAGTCAGAATCAGAACAGACCACTGAATCAACTGGATTTATTTGTTTATTCATTCATTCATTCGAGTTATGTTCTGCTTTTCTCCCAGTACAGGATCCAATGCAGTGTACAATCTTTAAAAGAACAATACAGATACTCTCTTAATACGAAGGTATGAAACACCATTATATCACTTTCTATTTAAAAACATACATTGAAAACTGTATTAAAACAGGTTAAAAATAGCATTACAAGACACTTAAAACATAATAAACTAAAAACACTACTCCTCTCATTAAAAGATTTATTTGTTGCAAGACACTAAAATCCCAAAACTTCCTTAAATAAAAATGTCTTTACCTGCTGGCAAAAAAACAACACAGAAGGAGCCAACCACACCTTTTGGGAAAGGGAGTTCCATAATTTTGGAGCAGTCTCTGAGAAGGCTCTCTTTTGTGTCCTCATCAGATATGCCTGGGATGGTGGCAGAAGCAAGAGAAAGTCTTCTCCTGCAGATCTTAGAGCATGGGTAGGCTCATACGGGGAGAGACAGTGTTTTAAACAGTCTGGACCCAAGCCATGTAGGACTTTAACGGTCACAGCCAATGCTTTGAATTCTGCCCAGAAATGGATCAGCAGCCACTGGAGTTGTTTCAGCAAGGGGACTATATGATGCTTATTACCTGCCCCAGTTAGCCTAGTCACAGTATTTTGAACCTGCTGGAGTTTCCAGTTTCCAAAGGCAGCCTCAAGTACAGTGTGTTACAGTAATCCAAACAGGATGTAAGCAAGGCACGTGTCACCATAGTCAGATCTGACGTCTCAAGGAATCGGTTCAGTTGGCATACTAGTTTTAGCTGTGCAAAAACCTTCCTAGCCGCCACTGAAACATGGGCATACAGGCTAAAGATATGAGTGCAGGAGCATGCTGAAGCTGTGAACCTGAGATTTCAGAGGGAATGTAACCCCATCCAACACAGGCTGAATCCTGATTCCATGATCTGTCTTTTGACTGACTAGGAACACCTCTATCTTCATTGGATCAAGTTTCAATTTTCCTGCATCCAGTCCATTACTGACAATAGACATTGGTTTAGCACAGAGACAGCTTCCTTGGAACTAGGTGGAAAGGAAAGACAGAGTTGGATGTTATCAGCATATTGGTGACATCCAGCTCCAAAACTCTGGATAGCCATTCCCAGCAGTTCCATATAGATGTTAAACAGCATGGGGGACAAAACTGAGCCCCACAAGTCAGTGCCCATAGAGTCAACAGGAATCTCCCAGCACTACCTTCTGAATTTGTCCCCCCCCCCAAGAAGGACTAGAATCATTGGAACAGTGTCCCAAAGTCCTGTCCCACAGGGGTGGCTCGGAGGAACACCATAGTTGATAATATCAAAAGCCACTGAAAGGTCCAGAAGAAACAACAGGGACATACTCCCCTTCTACAGTTCCCTGCATAGGTCATCCACCAAGGTGGCCACAGCTGTCTCTGTCTCATGGTCAGGCCTGAAGCCAGACTGAAATGGATCTAGATAATCTGCTTCCTCCCAGAATCTCTGGAGGTGGGAAGTCACCACAAACTCCAGAATCTTGCCCAAAAAGGGAATACTGAAGACTGGCTGGTAATTATCCTTTCAATAATTACTTAGCAGTAATTAAGGCACTCAGTCTACCCTCTGCAATGGGATTACCAACTGCATTTAGCACAGGAGCTGCAGAGACACAAATTCAGGGTGTGTGCCACAATATCAGCTAGGCTAGCATGACTTCAGAAATTCTGGTTTTGCTGAAGCAACAATTTCCCTTCCTCGGATGAAATTACTCCGGTCAGCTTTCTCATGATGTCATCATACTGACTGGGCCTGTCCTATTTAAATTGTATCTTCCACGGCTAGAGAAGACCAATGTTATCCTCCTCAGCCCTTTCTCATATTATAGTTCAATTATACTTCAGGTGAATTGATTCAATCAAAGAAGCCTTGATCCTGAGTTTGCTGTTAATAACAGAATCTCTCAGAGGAGTCTCACTGATAGGTTCACTGTGAGTCAACTGACCTGAAGGCCCGTAACAAGTTCTATTACACTGACCTATATACTTCAGCAGGAATCAAAAGTTAACCCCCCCCCCTGCTTGAATTGATATTGTTGCCAACTGGCAGAAGGAAAACAAAAACAAAACAAAAACTCAGTCTGGAGTGAGTCTTTCAGGTCAGTTGACAGAAAATTAGGGGGCTGCTTATTATTTTTCTTCTTAGTTTCTGCCTTAGTTCGAAACTGTAGATTTTTTGGACATGTGAATACACAACTTTCACTTCAGAGTCAATTCTGGTGCCCAGTCCAGGGACCTGATCAAAACTGTTAGGTTCTTGGACCTGGCCTCTCCCTCAAACGTACTCTGGACTTAGTCCTCAGGTCCTATACAGTTACCAGAAATGTTGTTTTCAAGAATTGACAGTGCATAATTCATTCTTTCAGTTGCATGATAGAAAATAAAACAGAGTGGATGATAGAAGCTGGCAATTTATATGGATATTCTCCAGCATTCCAGATGTTTCCAGCAATCATTCCCTTACTCAAGATTGCTAGAATTAAATAATTTTTAAGCATTCCTCATTGCCGTAAGTCTCTAGCTTTAACTATAGAATCCAAACAAGTTGAGTTGTCTTGTTATTTCGACGTGTTCTTATCAAACAATGAAGAGCATTCTAGTCTGTCTGAACAATCTATTGGTACCTGTTGGTATGTCTGGGGCTGCAACCTTCACCACATATACCCTCACAGTAAACTCCAGTGAATTTAATGGGACTTATTTCTGACTAGTCATGCATAGGATTACATTATGAACTGTTTGTGTTTTTTAATTACAAGTTGTATACTAGGGTACAATCTTTCTTACTGTTTCTTTAGGATATTGGGTATGCCAACAGCAGAAAGACTGATTTTTGTCTGTGTTCATCCATCTATTCTGTGCATAAAGTAACAAACAATAGTAGCTGCATCTTATCACAAGCTTTTCATCTTTCATGCCCAATTACTAGCAACAACAAAATACAATTTGTCTCCTTGGTTTAACTTTTGAGGTGGTTTCTTTGCCACCTCCCTTAAGAACTGTTTCCTCTCTTTTCTACTTCAGAACCCTCAAATTATTGTCTCAGTTTAGTTTGCTCATTCCACCACAGAATCTTCTTCGTCTTTCCTCTAATGCACCCACTCTAACCATCTCTCTTTTTCTCTCATCTATAATAAGATCCTTTACCCCAAGCCCTTCATTCACAGCTGTTGCTGTTGCTAGACTCTCTCACAATATTTTCCAAAGAAATAAACTGTGAGAAATTATCACAAGCAATAAATTCTTGTCCAGCTAATTTCAACACGTCCATGAACTCTCATGCTCTTAAAATCAGTATATGAAAAGCACATGTCAGAGTCTGTAGATACTGATTTCTCAAATATACATGGAACTGTTTAATTTTTGGATTTTTTCAGTGCCATGAGCATGCTGAAGTTGACCTCTCCCTCTAAATCAGGAGCAGACAAAGCACACCTTACAGGCTAAAAGTGGACTGAAACTTCCAGTCTTCCCCTCCAAAAGGGGCAGCTGGTCATTTTGGGGCAATTTTTTTCAGAATGTGGGGGCAAGGAAGGGGTCAGATGGAAGGGTCCAACAACTCTGGAAGATCTTCCCCCATCCAAATCCAAGAAGGTTTTCTTGTTGTACATCACTTCTGATGTCAGTAATATGACGTGAACAAGTGAAAGCATTTGGGAGACAGAGGTGCTCCTAGCCATTCAAAACAGATCTAGGAAGATGGATTCAGCCTGTTCTGGATGGGGGTGTGAGTCAGGCTCACAGTACAGTTGTGCTTGTGCATTCAGCCTTGAACCTAGTTGCCTGGGTGATAATCAGATCTGCATTTACAGCTAAGGCCCATTCCTAGAGGAATCAGATCCGGCCATGGTGACACATTACATACCAGCTGGACTACTGTAAGACACTATGTGGAGCCATCCTGAAAAGTGTTTGAAACTTCAGCTGGCTCAGACTGCTGTGGGCAGATTGTTGACTGAAACCAGACTATTTCAAAGACTGTATTCTCTTATTATACAAGCCTACTTAAGTTTTAGGATTCCAGAGGGAGGCTTTTCTCAGAGTCTTACCACCACCAGAGAGGCATGTTTGATGGGGATCAAGAAAAGGACTACTCAGTAGCTCCCTGCCAAAGGAAGCTAGGATAGTTCCACCTCTTTTTTTTCCCCTTCTGCTGACAGGCATTTTTTTCAACAGGCCTTTTATATTCAACATGGATTGCTATTAGTGGAATTTAAACTGGTTGGAGTTGTTTTTTCTCTTTCTGCTGGATCCACTGTTAGTTTTGTGCTTTATGTTTCCAATACCAGTACATTTTATCTGAATTAATATTTTATTATTGTTGGTAGCCTTGAGCACCATTCTTGGCAAAAAGGTGGAATATAAATTTAAGAAATAAATATAAGAGGCTCAATATCACTATGCTTCAGAGAGGAAGAAGTGGGAAATTTTGACTCCTCATTTCGCTCATGCAATTTGATGACAGGGTTTCTTGGCTTAGCATTAGATCAGAGAAAAAGCTCTTTTCCTATTCTTCCACAGAATGTAGATAGGACAGCAGACTCAATTCACTGATTTCTTGCTTCCTAGTTCCAGCATGGGGTAGTGGTTTGAAATTCGACTACAACTCTAGAGACCAGGGTTCAAATCCTTGATCAGCCACAGAAACCCACTCAGCCTCAGAGGAAAGCAAAGGTAAACCCCCACTGAACAAATCTTATCAAGTAAGCAAACCTATCACAGGCTTTTCTTGGTGAGATTTGTTCAGAGGGGGTTTATCATTATCCTCTTCTGAGGCTGAGAAAGTATGACTTGTCCAGGATCACCCAATGGGTTTCTATTGGTGAACAGATTCAAACCCTGATCTACAAAGCCTTAATAAAGCGCTCAAACTACTACACCACATTGAGTCTCATTTCTTAAAATACCTGCTCCTCAGTTGGAGAACTACATTAATTATAATAATTGGAGACTGTTCCCAAAGCAGCCGTATCTTTGTGCATACCTCACTTTCAATTTAAATGGAGATGACCAGAAAGAATTTAGGATTCCTCCTAATGTTGATGCACACCTTCAATTCTACAGGTACAGCTCTTACCAGATGAAAGTTTTTGCTCAACATACAAAACAACTCTCCAGACCTTGAAGTTTCATTTCCTTCAAACAGTTCAAACTTCCTGCACATGTAAGAGCCCCTGTAAGAACAAATGGCAACCCCACAGCAGCATGTGTACAGAACACACTTACACAGTACAATTGTGGACGCAATCTCCATAGGTGACAGTCAACACGTGACCCTTCCCCTGCCCTAACATTCAGTTTAGGGGTATGCGTGAGGTGACTCCACTGGAGCGCAGATAAGAATGAGGAATTCTGCATATGAAGGAATTAAGTTTCTTCTATTAAGATTTAATTTTATGCAAAAACCAATGTCAAAATTTTTTAAAAAATACGAGGTTGAGAGCTGGGAGAGAAAAACAATCTCCCCCTTTCGTTTTGGAATCTCATCTCTTCAGGTTCTGTGTGTGCGTGTGCTGAAGTATGATTGTGTTCAGCCTGTGCTATGTCAGAGCTCTCGCCTTCCTGTAGTAAGGAGGCAAAGCATTCTTAAGACTTTCCACACCCTGCATCTTAACCTTCAGAATAACCACCTTTTCATACTCCCCATAACCGTGAACGAGTCCCTCTTTTCCCAACCACCCTCCCACCCCTTCCCTCCCCCTCACTCTCCCGTCCTTAATCACTTCCCCTCGCGGGTTCTTTACGGCCCACCTGCCCCCTTTCTCACCAGCTAGTCCCAGGCTGCTGGGAGGGACGTCAGGCGCGATGTGGGGCCAAGTTCCCTTAGCAGCTCAGCCAGGCCTTCTCCTCCCACCCACCGTATTTCCTTCTTTCTTTCTTTCTCTTTATGTCGTGACCAAAATGCAACAAACAGGCCGCAGGCAGCAGCTGCCGAGGTCGCCATGGCAACACTCAAGCTGCCGGGAAGCGCAGGAGGCGGCCTCTTTTCGCCTCAGCAGCCTCTCGGGGGACAGGAAGGAGGAACGGAGATGGGCGGCCTCTTCGCCGCGTTCAGGGCAGCCAGAGCTCAGCTCAGCTCAGCTCAGCTCAGCTTTCCAGGCGGGTCGGCGTGGCCCGCCCTCCTTTCCTCGCCTCCCCCTTATTTTACATGGGAGTTTTAAAAGAAAGGAGAAAGAATGGAGACTGGAGTGCAAAACACCTCCCTTTTCTCCGTTCTTAATGTGCGCTCAATACACCTACACTCATTTTGTGAAGTAATGACAGATTTTTCAGCTCCCTCCGTCTTCATTTTGGACACCTGTACTCTCCCAATAGGCTTGGGGCCATTGCTCTCCTCCCAGTACTAGCCCAATATATTTTGCTGCCTGAGGCAATGGAGAGGATGGTGTGGCCTTCTCAATTACACGTAAATGAGTGAATAATATTGGTTTTTGGAATTTGTTTCAACCCTGGCCATGAGAAGATGTCCTTCAGCTTCAGGTGGCAGGATTGTTTAAAGCAGGCAGAGCAGGCCATGTGGCACCTATGCTTCTGAGTGCCAAAGAAAAGGCATGAACGGTGAGGGACGCCTTGGGAAAGAAAAATTGTTGGGGAAGCTGCCACTGCTGCCCACCAGTATCTGCCATCCATAACAGTAGCTGCACTGTGCCTAATAATAGAACTGGCCCTGATCCTTAAACTGGAAAATAATTTTATTCCTCACATGCTCTGTATCTACTTTCTCCAAAGGACTGTATTTGTTTACAGGATCATCTACTACCCTCTAGTAACCTGCTCACCAACACAGACGGTTCTTGCTTTATTGATGAAATGATGAAAATGCCTGTATCTTTATATACGGTGAACCATCAGAGAGGAAGGTATGATTAATGCAGAGTGCACACGCCCCTCCCAGTAGGCGCATATCTCGCTTAGATGTGGCTCTTCAGACACACAGCCGCAGGGGGTGCAGGGAGCACAGAGGCCCAGCCATCTCAAAGACGGGACAATGATCTCACCAGGCTGCACTTGTCCTCCTTACATGCATATTTATTTCCTAGTACAGCATATGGACCCTATTTAATAATGTATTTTCTCATATCACACTTTGCTTTTCATTAATTATGTCAGCTATTCAGCCCTACGTTCCTCTGTTTTCTGACACACATGCTTTACAGTGCCACATTGATGCCCCTTCTTCCGTGTATAAATCCCCATGTTACAATCTTAGCTCAGGCACTTCTTTATAGACCAGCTCAGCAGGGCTGGTCCTACTATTAAAAAGTGAAAGAGCACTACCTCAGGCAGTAAGTTTTAGACATCATGAAAGGACAGAAAATTTTTAGCTATTTGAATTTATCATTGTATTTTTATGCCTATGAGATTTTCTGCCTCATGTGCCAAAATAAGATGAGAGTGCTTTGAAGGCCAGCCCATCTCTTTGGCAAAGTGAGGCAGCTACTTCAGGTACTAGAGCACCAGAGGTGGTGAAATATGTTGCCCCCCTCCTGTGATTTTTCAGGCAACCTTGTTCTCTAGATCTGGCCAGGACTGAAATGCTTGCTTCTAAAGGAGGGGTTGGCAAGTGAAGCCCATGGGACTCTTAAAAGCCCCCAAGACCTCCAGAACCCACAAATATATTAAAAAATTTAGGCTCGTTTTTGGGCTATTTTTTGGATCAAAACTAGCCAAAGTCTTCCAAAACTGAAAATGCAATACTTTCTTTCCCTAACTCCTCCAAAGCCCCCCAACTTCCCAAGAAAACACAAAATAAAAAAGGGCAAAAATCAATCCAAATGGTATCCGAAAGCAGTGCTGCATCACTCTGGGCGCACAGAAATGCTCTGATGTGGCCTGCTGATTGGGTACATGTACCATTGTTACTGCAGTCTAGGCCTACCCAGAGATAGCATCCGATATCATTTTGATATCAAATAATTCAGCTTTCCCCTGCCACCCCGCTCCATGTGTTTGCAAGGCCACCGGACTAGCTCGCAAACAGGCATGGCCGATAATTCCTGGACATTCCATTCTCCACCTAGGCAGGCCAGATACAGCTGGTTTGTCGCTTCAGGGACCTTTCCGGCAAACACCTCATTACATATGCGCAATACTAACAAAGGCTTCCTGCCCTGAGCAGGCTACAGAACAAAGGTTGTGCTGTCCACTGGTAAGCGCTGCACATTTGCATACTGGCCACACTATTGTTAATTCGGCTCTGATTCCATCATACAAAGTTGTGACCTTTCCGAGACATTGTCTTGCACCTAAAACTCGTTGTTTTTCCCAAGTAAGGTATAGCCCGCAGTCCCAATTCGCCCTATAAAACCCCCCGATTCCGAGACCTTCCTCAGATCTCTCCTGAGTTTCATCCCATCTTGCTGCTGCGTTGCTTGGCGAGCTCCCCTCAGCTATTTGAGCTGAGCTTCCTCTCTGCACCCTTGGCTTCTCTCCTGAGGTCCAGGACGACAAGACAGGTGTCGTATCACCCATTTTCCTCTGAAAGTCCCTATCCTTAATTCAACCTCTAATTCAGTGGTTCTCAACCTGTGGGTCCCCAGATGTTTGTGAACTTCAGCTCCCAAAAGCCCCAGCCACGATGGTCAATGCTCAGGGCTTCTGGGAGCTGAAGTCCAAAAACATCTGGGGACCCACAGGTTGAGAACCACTGCTCTAATCTCTTAGTTAGCTGTGTGACTGTGGTGTCTTTAATATTTGTTTGTATCCAATAAAACATCATTTTATTACTTTAAACCCGTCTGGCTGCTTGACTGACCTGACCCCGCTAAATTACCCTGCCTCTTGCTAGCTTAAGTGAGTGCTCCAGCTAATTTTCCCCAAAATTGTGTTTTATTGTTTGGTTGTTTAGGTGTCCCTCCCAGGACCCCCAGTAAACAGGGTAACACCATCCCTGGTACAGTTGCCCAACCCTGCTCAAAAAGATCTTCAGAATTAGACACTGAAGTTAGGATGTCCTGCAGAGACAGTTAGCTTCAGGCATCCCTGCTGACAGTGTCTATTTCTGTGAAAGGAACCTTCACAGCCAATTATTTCTACCTGTCTGGCTCTGTGGAACACAGTGCCTCCTGGTCTGTGTACCTGACACTGCTTTCTACACAGTACATATGCATTCTGTCTTGCTCAAAAGGTGAAATGAAGTGGGGCGGGGCAGGGAACTCCAAGGTGGGTGAGGGGACAGTGAAGATGGCATTTTCCTTCCATCTTAGGAAGCAGGAGAGCTTGGGTCACTGCTAATTATGCACTGTGAGCTGGGTGAACAAGCAGCACCATTTGGTGTCCTACCTTGCCCTGTAATTAAGCCTCCACTTCCCAGTCCTAAAGAGCACTCTGCAGCACTGGCTACATAAGACGTGTTTTCCATAGAGCCAATGTGCTACAGTGAGAATCCTGGATAAGGCCTGTTAAGGTTTATGTCTAGTCCTCACTAACACATGAAGTTCATTGACTGATCACTGCAGTTCTTTTCAGGTGTACAAAATGAATGTATGGTGGTAGCAGCAGCTTGGTGCACACAAGCCCCACTGTCAACACTTCCATTACTGTAGGAAGGAGATTCTGATCGTGTCTTCAGCATGAAGGTGCGTTACAGGCTTCTGTGTTTGTCTTGACACACTTAGAAGTGTATGCATGATCTTTCAGAGGCTTCTGAACAGCTTGGAAGCCCTCTTCAGACATCTGTACTTATGTGTAAAAATCTGATGCTCCCTCCACAGGAGTAAAGGTATTGAAGGTGGGGCTATTAAGCATAAAACCTTTCCTCCCTTTTACATATTTATTCTGAACTCCTAAGGGGGGCTTGTATCTCAACCTACTTCTCACGATTATCATGAGCATAAAATGGGAAAGTATACAAAGAATGCTGCCTTGAACTTGGAGGCAGAATGAGATATAACAAACAAACCCTTATGTACATAAATACATTGGTGTCTGGCAGCTTCACCATAAAGATCCCCTTCAATATCTTCATCCCCCTGATCTAATATCTCATTTTAACTCCTCCTGTACTTCTACTTTCATCCTGCTTTTGCATGAGCCATTAGATCAGAGGTAGGGATTCCTCCCCACCCCATGTTCCTGCCATTGACTATGCTAACTAGAATTCTGGGGAGTCCAACATCTGCAAAAACTCTTTTCCTAATTTTTCCCTAATCCTGTCCTGTATCGTGGAGTAGGTTTGTCACCTTCTCCCCAGTCTGTTCCTTTAATAATTACGTGACACACAGAAACTCAAGAAAATCTTGCATCTATTACGTTTCTGCTTGTCAAAGGGACAGAATACCTGCTAGGAAAAGGTGTCAATTCTAGCTTGGAGATTAGCAACTATTTCTGTACACGTCTGATTCAACTTGTATAATACAAAGAGTCAGATAAGCAACATTATTCCTTTTATAGAAGCAACTCTGATACAGAACAAGTGAAAAAAAAGGATGATATTAGTCTCATCCCATTACTAATTGTGCCATCATTTCAGCTTCAACCAGATCAACGAAAAAATATTTCATTAACTGTATTTCATTATACAGAAGATTCACAGATATTGAGCTAAATACAAACCACACAGAAAATTGAGATAGATGTTCTGCTTCAATTACAGAATATGCAACGTAGATGAAATATTTCTGGGGAAGAACAATCAAGCAGTTTTTCTGAAATTTCTTAGAAAGACAGAATAAAAACAATCTCTAGGCTTTTTAAAAAACCAATCTGTTCCTATTCCAGTCGTGTAGGGACAGGGGGGACAATGGGGGGTGGTTTGCCTCTAGCACAGTGGTTCTCAACCTGTGGGTCCCCAGATGTTCATGGACTTCAGCTCCCAGAAGCCCCAGCCGCTACGGTCAATGCTCAGGGCTTCTGGGAGCTGAAGTCCACGAACATCTGGGGACCCACAGGTTGAGAACCACTGCTCTAGCAGCTATGATTTTGGGGCATCCCAGCTTGTAGCCACACCCCTGTGCGCTGCAGCTATGCCCCCGTGCCATGGCCACACCCTCACGCACCATGGCTACACCCCCACACCGTAGCCCCCCTGCCCCCCCTCCACAGACTCCAAGTTCCACCGCTGTCCTATCCACACATTTTTGGAAATAAATCTATTGAAACCTAGAAAACAGAAAAAGAAATTAAAGAGGAAATCCAGTGCAATATCAGTATGCAACAAGTTAAGAGGAGAGTTTGAATGTTCCTTTTAAGAAGAATGACTATAATGCCATGCTGAAGCCATACTTGGATGATGCTCTACTTATGGATGGATTCAGTATGTCTTTTTATTCATCCATCTTAAAAAGAACTGTCCAAATTCTGCAGAAGGGAAATGAACTTTGAGGTTAAGAGTAATGGTATTAAACACCTTAAAGTCTGCAATATAGAGAGGATAATTCCTTGAACCAATGTTGAAGATATTAAAGGGGCATACTATATTTGATAGTCTTGTCCAATCATAAAAATTGAAGAGTAAAGTACAACCACCGCCTAACCAAAAAAATCCAAGGCCATCACCAGGAAAAGCTTATCTTTTATGAACTTTAGAATTTGTTATACCTAACAATTACTAAAAATAATTCTCTGCTATAGACAACTTGAATAATTAAAAACACTTAACTCTCAATCGTATTTAAATCTCTAAGATAATTAATGTTATTATTGTGATAAATATGGATAAAAACTTGGAGAAACTTTGTGAACAAATGTTAACACATGTCTTCACTGCAACAACTGCAACTGTGGCAAGATGTGCAGAGATTTCTGAAAATATGGGAGACTGCCATTAAGAAAACGTCACTGTATATATCAGAGTGGCATTAAACAGCTGAGACATCTAACACTTTGATAACATGGTCATGTGTCAAAATGGAAGTGGGGGACAGGCATACTACCTTAAATGCTAGCACAATTTATGTCCTAAAATATTATGCAAAATACAACAAAACATACAATAAAAATAAATTTTAAAATATTTTGCAAAAAAACTATGCAAGATTTTACTAAAATTAGTTTCATAAAATACTCTTTGAAAAGGGTGGGGGATAGCATCGACAGTGCAACTGTAAACAAGCTTTCTTGGAAATAAGTCCAGGACTTGCTCAAGAGATTTTGCTGCTTGAGGCAAAGGACCAGATGACATCCCTCCAGTCCATGTACACAAGCTAACTGTGAGATGAAACCAGTTTAAGGAGTGTAGGATTAGACTGTGTGACACTGTGACAAAGTTCTGGGGGTGTGGTTATTTGGATTGCTAGTGCAGCCTGAATGCAGTTTGTTAGCCAACCAGAATAGTACCTCCGGAGAGAAACCCAGCCGAGTAGAGTGTGGGAGGGACTCATGGCTCAGAGAGAAATTTATATAAAGCCAAGGATCTGTGGCTATTTTGATTCCTTCAGCGAGAGCCTAGCAAGGAGCTAGGGAGTACAGTCCCTTAGTCAGCCACAGAGTGTGGCAATTTGGGGAGGGTTAGTTCTCAGTGGAAGCCTAGTGAAAGGCAGAAGAATAAGTGAGGATTTGGTCAGAGACTGTGACCTTGATTGGGGTTAAGCCTTTGGTAGGAGTCTAGTTAATGTGCTGTTATATGATAATTGCAGCTTTTGTGAAAGTCCAAAGACATAATTGAACTGTTTCTGAGCAGGGAGTCTGTCACAGACACACACAACTCTGTTCTCCAAGAGAGGAAAATAGCTAAGGGGCTTAGCAGAATTAACATAGGAAGGTTGCCATTTCTGTACTCCATGTTACTTGTCTCATTCTGCCTGGTTGTAGGGCTTATTCCTAGTCTCAGGCAAGTAATATTGAAAGGACTGGTATCTAAAAGAAAATAATTATCTAACCCTTTCCACCTTCTGTTGGTTTTTGAGGGGACAACAATTTCTAATTGATATCATGAGATACTGTAAAATTAATTCTGTGATACATACTTATCTGGTTTTTTTTCCTTTTATACCTGAGCACCAGTAAAGTGTATTGTAAAAAACACATAAAATAAAATAATGGTGTTTTTAAAGTAATTACAAAAGTGATCCTATATGGTCATTTCCACACGGGGTTTTTAAAACAGGGCAGAGCATCCTCCAGGGAGGACGTCTGCACCTGGGAGCGGACTGGGTCAGACCTACTTAACGTAGATCCACACCTCAGCCTGCTCCGGAATGACCCCAAGTGGTCGTCCAGTGTGCTTTTGAAAGACCACTAAAAGCAGGTCTTTCAAAAGCACGGCGCGCGCCAGTGCGAGCCTGCTCCTTTGTGCAGATTTGCAGGCTCGCCCCAATGTGAGCCTGCGATCTGCCAGGGGTGGGCTTTAGGCTGGCGGGCTTCAGCGGTTGATCGAGACCCTCGACCAACCGGAAGCTGCCATTTGGGATGCTGGAGCAGTGCGTATTGATGAGCACGCACTGCTCTGCAGCAGCGTGGACTGGACCAGGGAGCCAAGAAGTCCGGTAAGTAGTATCATGGGGCGATTCCCTCCTCACATGTGGAAATGGCCTATGTCTCTCAGCTGTGACAGACATATGCAATCTGTCACCACCAAGCTAAACATAGTCCGTCCTCAGCTATGTATGTGGGCTTCCAAGTGCTTGATGCACTTTCCTTTCTGTTTTTGCAGTCACAATCTGGCAGCAAAATGAAACGGTTTCACTAAACATACCTGTAAAAGAACAAATTCTGTAGGTCTACCTTAACTCTCTTTGCAGCTATCAAACATAATGGTAGCAGCTTAGGTACTTGTGAACTACTGTAGTCAGGAGCAATCATAATTTCCACTCATTTCTATCACAGCTTTCCCAGCTGAGGTATAATGTTAGAGTGCCTCACTTCTTAGCCTACAATACAAAACTGCAATGAATAACAGTAGGAAAGATCAGTGAGGAATTGCATCAGTTTGAAGCAGATTTATTTTCAAGAGGATTTATGAGGATTGATAAAAATCCACTGCATAGCTAAATGCAGACAAAGAAAAATGAAAACATAAACTTAAATTATTCTTAGATAACCCTTCCCTAATCTGTGAATAATTGGATTTATACAACCTGTAACTCTAACAACACAAAAATGAAATTGCTAAAGTTAGCCAATATTCTAAAGTGAATTTGCCAGACAGACACTATTATAAAACTGTTGCAGGCAGTTAGTGCGGGAAGCAAAGTACACAGAAGTAAAAGAACAACGTAGACTGATGTCACACTGGACCCTTCCTTTAAAGAGACTCATTTCTGCCCTGCTAGATTAGGCCTGAGTGCTAAATCAATAGTCTAGTACAGTTTTGGGTACACCATTTTGTAATGTTATTTTATCTCTAAAAATCCTTTCAAATCTGAAACAATTTATTACTTTGAAATTTTAAATATGAAATAAAATAAAAACTGGCTGCCATCTGCCTCTTATCCAAACTATCTTCAGCCATTAGCTGAGTTCCTGACATATTATTTGTAAGGATTTCTCTTTGCAGTTCTACTATTTTGGAAGCCTTAAACAACCAGCTATATATAGTTAACCAGAGCTGCAGTCTGGAATCTACTTACCTGGAAGTCAACCCCCACCCTAAAATCAATGGGGCTGACTTCTGAGTAGACATGTACAAGACTGAGCTGTAAAATATTGAACAAAACAGACACTTCAGTGTAAATCCTGATATTAGTCACAAAAGTGGACCTATTGAATCAATGAGATTCATGTAGATGTTGAATCCATCAGTTGATTTTTTTTTGCTTTAAACTTTATTAGACATTTTCTAATACAATAAAAAAACCAGAAAATACACAAAGAAAAAAAAGACAAGAAAACAAGAAAGATAATAAGAAAAGACAAAGATAATAAATAATAATGAAGAACTAGTTTGCATTTGACTTTCCTGAGAACGATTATACACAACTATATAAAGTCACTTCTCCAATTGTAAATATCATTCATAAACTTCTACTGCTTATTTTTCTCAAAGATACTAATTATCAAAACCTACAGTTATCATATTGGTCTCTTTTTCTTGCAAAAAAACAATTAAAGTTTCCCAGTCTTTCAAAACTGTCACCAGTGATTTTACTCTAATTACTGTTGTCAATTTGTCTATTACTGCTAAGTCCATCAACTTCAGTAGCCAGTCCTTTCTCATTGAATTCCTATATTTTTCAATTTCTGTGCAGTAATCTTGCTGCAGTGGTCATATATTGCAGTATGTTTTCATACTTTTTCTCCAGTTGATCATCCTCTAATCCCAGGAAATATAACTCAGGTTCCAAATGAACCTTAACTTTCAGGATACAGCATACAATGCAACATACAATGTATTTGATGCCAAAATTTTTTGGCCATTCTCCAAGTCCATGACATATGATAAAAAGATACTCTGTTGCTCACATTTCCAACATTCATTAGAAAGAAACATCTTTATGCATTTGGCCCATTTTTTCTTGAGTCAAATACTGTATATTATGTCCAATATTTTGTGCCCACTTTATCTTACATCTTTACATCTGCTCTACTTTCTCTGTTTTTAACAAAAATTTATATATCAAATGTTCATCACCTGAACTCAACTGCTTCTCAAACTCTAATTTACTCAGCTCAAAATTATAGTTTTCTATCCATTATAAATCTTTCTATTATTTGTTTATAAATGTGCCATTGAAAGCTATAACTTTGGCCCTTTCCACACCGGGCTATTAAAACGGTGCAGAGCGACCTCCGATGGAGGTCTTTTGCACCGTAGAGTGGACTGGGGCGGACTACTTTTTGCAGTTCTGCACTTCAGTCCGCTCTGGAGCAACCGGAACTGGTCGCGCAGCGTGTTTTTTAAAAACTTCTTTTTAGAGGTTTTTAAAAAGCACGGAGCGCGTGACTCCGTGTTGCTCTGTCGCTGCACTCTGGTGCAGATTTGCAGGTGTGCACTAGTGCATGCCTGCAGATCTGCCGGGGGCGGGCTTTAGGCTGGCAAGCTTCTCCAGTTGGTGGAGAGCCTCTACCAACCGGAAGCCACCATTTTGGACACCAGAGCAGTGCGGAGCGACGAACTTGCACTGCTCCTTGTCCCAACGGACTCGCCTGGACGCTGAAGAAGTCCGGTGAGTCCTGTTTTTGCGCGGTTCCTTTCCCACATGCGGAAAGGGCCTTTGTGACAATAGTTCTTCATTTGACTTAATTCTATATTCTTGGTCAAATTCCAAGAGATCTTGATAAGCTTCCAAACTGCAGTGATTCTCCCCTCTCACCATAGAGTCCAGACCACTTCTCTAGACCTTGTAGAGAGACAGACACTTAACCAGATGGTACTACTGAGTTACTACTACAGTAGGCCATGTATAACACGAGAGATCCATTCTGGGACCCTTGGCATTATACAATTTTCACATATAATGTGCGCCCCCCCTTTTTTTTCTTACCCAAATGAACAAAGGAGACATCATGGCCACTGAAAACTGTCAGTATTGACCTTCTGATGTACAAGTATAATCAGAAGAGGAAACTTCATCAGAAGCAATATGGTCAGAATGTGTTCCTGGACTGTAGTGCCAGGATGATGTAGATAGTTCAATGTCAATATCAGGTCCAGAACTTCCACCTTCTCACTTAAAGAAAGCACTTTGCAGATTTTCTTTGGCTTATCTGGATTGACAGCATTGACACTCTTGTGCTTTGGGGCCATTATTTAACAGCAAGACCACTTTGCCTGCACGACAACTTCACCAGCTACTGCCAAGCAACTGAACTCAAGGTAGCATGAGCAGGATAAGGTAGCACGAGCCAGCAGCACCAGATACCACAAGCAACATCAACTGTATGGGGAGCCAACAGCAGATACTGTGAGCAGCAGGAGATACTGTGAGCAGCATGAACATCACAAGGTGGTTCTTTGCCTATAATTGAAACCACATAAAACAAACTTACATTAAACATGGGCATACTATATTTTATTACTTGTAACATAATAGAGTCTGATTAGGACTACCACATCAAAACAAATTTGAGGGTGATAAAGGTAAGACAAAGCATTGGGTATAAAAGAGGTTTTATTAATTATTCATGGATGGATGCAGATGTTGTTTTTGTAGCAAAGAAAAATCATATATCCTTGAGACAATGGGGACCAGAATCCCTTGGTGAGGATAATGATCTTAGGTTTCCACAATACATTAGACATTGCCCCCTTGGCCAACAGTTTCTACGTAGTGACACATGAATTCTCAGGATGACAGGAGGATCAATCCACTATGTATGGGTTGTGATCCTCACACCAGCTGATACAAGAGCTGTCCTCATTCCAAAAACGTTGTAACCATTAAGCCCCAGTCCCCCTCTGGTCAGTTTTTACTTCTCCTGCGATCCAGCTAGATGTGTTTTGTCCCTCTCCGGTACTTTAGTTTGTATGTTAGATATGGAGCAGGAATGGAGAAAAAGGGGAAGAATTTGAGAAAGGAAGGGGATAAGTCTTCCCAGACAGTTGAGAAAGCAGTTATTGGCCACAGAATATTAAAAGATGATTCTGTTTGGAGTACTGCTGTGCAGCTGGGCTTGGACAATGAAAAACAAAATCCCATCCAGAAAACCACATTACAGAGGGTCACAGATGATGGCAGATGAGATTCTGTCCATAAGACCAAATTACAGAGTGTCATAGACAAGGAAAATCATGCAGATTTAAGAAGAATATTTCTGAGCTCAAGTGAAAGTGAGGCAGATGAGGTAAAGATTGTTGGTGGGCACAACCAGCGAGTCCCAGACAATCAGAAAACAAAAGAAACAGGCAAAGGGACCTCAGAGAAAAAGACAAGAAAAGTGGAGAAGTCAGGTAGTGGAAAAAACATTCAAAACAGCCAGCAGTAGCTTCGAAACTTACAATAGCGACTCCCGGGCGCCATCTTGAAAATGCCAGTTCTAAGATGGTGCCAGTAGCATCTAACTGGCTTCCTGAAGCCTCTGAGGGAGGCGCAAGGGGTGGAGTGGCAGTGCATGTGCACAGCTTTGCTTATCCAATAGTGTCTGGCCAGAAGGAAGCAGGAAGGGCTGGGGTTCAACAGAGAGAAGTGTAAGGTCCTACACTTAGGTAGAAAAAATGGAACACAGAAATATAGGATGGGGGACATGTGGCTGGATAGCAGTACATGTGAAAGGGATCTAGACGTCTTCATAAGCCACAAACTGAACATGAGTCGGCAGTGTGATGCGGCAGCCAAGAAAGCCAATGCAATTCTCGGCTGCATCAATAGGAGTATGGTGTCTAGATCGAGGGAGGTACTGGTACCACTTTACTCTGCTTTGGTTAGACCTCATCTTGAATATCGTGTCCAGTTCTGGGCACCCCAATTCAAGAAGGACATGGTCAAGCTGGAGCAAGTCCAGAGGAGGGCGACCAAAATGGTGAGAGGCCTGGAGGCCATGCCCTATGAGAATAGACTTAGAGAGTTGGGGATGTTTAGTCTGCAGAAGAGAAGGTTAAGAGGGGACATGATAGCCATGTTTAAATATTTGAAGGGATGCCATGTAGAAGAAGGAGAGGGCTTGTTTTCTGCTGCTCCGGAGACCAGGACAAGGAGCAATGGATTCAAGCTGCAGGAAAGGAGATTCCACCTGAACCTCAGGAAGAACTTCCTGACAGTCAGGGCTGTCCGGCAGTGGAATACACTGCCTCGGAGTGTAGTGGAGTCTCCTTCCTCGGAGGTTTCTAAGCAGAGGCTAGATGGCCATCTGTTGGGAGTGCTTTGAGGGTGTTCCTGCATGGCACGGGGTTGGACTGGATGGCCCGTGTGGTCTCTTCCAACTCTACATTTCTATGATTCTATATTGGCCAAGGAGGTCATGGTTTCCGATGTTGCTGCAGATGACTCATGCTCCACCATGGAGATTACTGGTGAGGGCATATTTGCTCACTCAAGTTCCAGTTTGTCATCCGGACCCCGGATGGTTTTGTCTGGCAGCATGAAAATTGAGTGGAAATTTCTAGCAGAACAAGGCTATGCTGATAGGATGGTCAAGACTGTATTGGGTTCTCGCAGAGAGACCACTCAGAAGATATATGATAGAACTTGGAAAACTTTTCAAAAATGGTGCAATACTAAGGCAGTAGATATTGTGGAAGTGAATGTGTCGCATATCTTGCTTTTCCTATAAGATGGTTTGGATAAAGGTTTGCATCCTAATACCTTAAAAAGGCAAGTGGCGATTCAGCGATTCTGAATTTGGAAGGAGAATCATACTCAAATCATCCTCATAAAAGGAGGTTTTTCAAGGGAGCCACATTAAGTTCTTTTCCTACAGTTCATAGGCTTCCCCCATGGGACCTAAACCTAGTGTTAAATGCATTAATAATGGCACCATTTGAGCCGCTAAGAGAAACATTCTTGAGGTTGCTATCTTTCAAAATGGCATTTTTATGGCTGTAACTTCAGCCAGGAGGGTTTGGGAGTTAGCGGCGTTATCTGTTAATGAGAATATGTGTAAATTAGAACACGATAACTAACTCTGTGTTTCAACCCCACAGTCTTACTAAACATCTAATACAAAGGTAGGGGAGATTCACTTACCAACTTTTTGTCCAGGACCAGTTCACGCTTTAGAACACCTTGGATGTGCGAAGAGTGGTGAAGATTTATATTAAAAGGACTAAAGGATTGAGCCGGTCAGAGGCTTTGTTGGTTTCTGTGATTGCCAGATGGATTAAAGCCTGCATATTTCTTTGTTATGATTATGCTAAGGAGCCAAGACTTAGTAATGTTTGGCCTCATTCTATGAGATCAATGGCGACCAGTGTGGCATATGCTTCCTTGTCTTCATTAGAAAATGTCTGTAATGCGGCAGGCTGGAAAGAACGTACAACTTTTATTAGGCATTGTAAGATGGATGAATATATGTCTGCTCAGGCGGCATTTGGTCGTCTTGTTTTGCAGTCGGTATTATAGTTGGTGGCCCACCCAGGGTACAGCTTGGGAAAGTCCCATACATAGTGAATTGATCCTCCTGTTATCCCGAGAATGAAGAGTTGGTACTTACATGAACAGTCATTCTGGGATGACAGGAGGAACAGTCCACACCCACCGCTAGGTTAGGGAAAGGATTTAGGATGTGGATATATGATAGCATATATAGTGAACACTAGACAAAGGAACTGACTGGAGGGGGACTGGGGCTTAATGGTTAAAACGTTTTTGGAACAAGGACGGCTCCTGCATCGGCTAGCGCGAGGATCACAACCCGTGCATAGTGGATTGTTCCTCCTGTCATCCCAGAATGACTGTTCACATAAGTACCAACTCTTCATTCCCTCTTGAGTAGAGGTGGACAAACATTTTTTGCTCCAAAATGTCCCCAGAGGCACTCTAGAGGGTGTAGAAGACATTTCTACCATGTTTGGGGGCAAATTTCTACCATGTTTGGATTTTAGAAAATTTTTCAATTATTTTGTCCCTCTAGGGGATGTAGGGGCATCTCCACCATGTTTTAGTCTCACTTTGGGCCAATTTAGGCCCAAGAGAGGGATTTTTTGAAACAAGAAGTGATTAGGAAATTACTTCTGCTCACTTCCTGTTGTTAAAAAAGGGTTTATGGTCCAGGAAGGTCCAAAGATATGGTGAAAGCATTTGGAAGCAAAAAGTTGACTTCTTTTTGTGGGAGAAGGTGCTGTGGGGGCGATATGGTCCTCTAGACTCTTCTGCGGTGGGGTTGGGGCTAATGCATCTCCCACTCCTCCCAGTTGCCTAGCCCTGCTCTTGTAATAACTGAAGCTCCTGTCAGAGCTGCCGATGATGAGCAGCAGCTCTTGGTCCCTGTGGCTCAGGGTGGAGATGAGTCCTGCAGCTCAAGAGCTCCCTCTGCTGCCATGGACCAAGCAGGCTCGGACGTTCCTCTGGCTGCTCCTATAGGTCAACAGGGATCCGATTCTGAAGATGCCGTGGAGCCTGTGTCAATCAGCCCACAAACAAGGCGGAGACTCAAGAGAGCTGAGCAAAGGGAGGCTTCCTTGATTAAGTTCAAGAAGCGGTGACTGGCTGCACCTGTGCCTGCGCGATATAATTGTCTGCCTGGAAGCTTTCCTTTGCTTGTGGCAAACTTTCTACAAGCCCTGTCCTTGCTTCTAGTACCCGGCTCCTGATACCTTGGATTGATCTTGTGGCTCCAGACCCCTGGATTTTGGACTCTGACTTCTGCTTGTCACTCTGGCTTAAGTAAATGGACTGCCTATGAGTAATTGCTTGCTTTGACTCCTCCTGGTGGGACCTTGCTATCTCTCCCACTCCTTTCTCTGGGCTGGCTTGCTGCCCGGGTCTCTGACCTTGACAGCTCTAGAGTGTGACTGAAGAAACAGGGTTATGTAGCAAAGGAATCCTTTCTGCACAGAAGCAAGCTTCTCCCCTCTTTCTAGAAGCTTTGACAACCAAAAAAAACCCAAACATCTGTACCAAAATCACTCCTCTACGTCTTTGCACACAGTTATGCCAAAAATCATAGGCAGGTCGGCCTTGAGATTCTGACAGGAAAATGAGCATGTTCTTATATCTGAGTCGCTACGCTAGAGTGAATACAGTCCTCCCTCTACGTGCACAGGTTTGATCATTGCGAATGTGATTACTCATGAGGCAGCGGCTTGCCTTCCTCCCATTCACTTGCCTTTTGCTTGGGTATGGAGAAAGAAGGCAGCACATCCAGGTAAAAGGGAAGGGAATGTGGGGATGGCACATGCATGCCTTCTACACATGTAGGGCTGCCCCTTCCTATTTGCTTGCCCTTTGCCTGGGCAGGTGGAAGAAAGGCACGTGCACCCAGGCAAAAGGCAAGGGAATGGGGGGGGGAGCACACACATGCCTCTTCCCCACATGAGGCTGCCCCCTTCCATTCACTTGCCTTTTGCTTGGATGTGGAGAATGAAGATACAATTGGGTGGGGCAAGGAGAGTTATTTGCCGTTTTTGACTTTCACAAGGGTTCTGCACCCTGAACCCTCATGAAAGCACAGGGGCCACTGTAATCTAGTGTATCGTCTTTTCTATGCCTTCTCTATGTTGTTATTGTGTACCTTCAGGTTGCTTCTGACTTATGGCAACTGTAAAGTAAACCTATCACAGGGCTTTGCAGGGCTGAGAGTGTGTGATGTGCCCAAGCTCATCTAGTGGGTTACCATGGCCGAGCAGAGAATTGAACACTGGTCTCCAGGATCATAGTTCAACGCTCAAGTGCTAGCTCTCTAAGTAACATTTTTTATCTCTTTTCTATCACAGATTTCCTTTTAGAAGCGGACCTCACTATGATGAACTACTGTGATCAAACCACACACTTTCTGGAATCATTTTCTCCATACATAATTTAAATGGGTTCAATTGCTTATCTTTAAGGCTCAAGATATAATTGGATCAGTTGAAAATGTAGGAATTAGTAACTAGTTACTAAACATTTTACTTCT
Source organism: Iguana delicatissima (assembly GCA_948472985.1). NCBI lineage: Eukaryota > Metazoa > Chordata > Lepidosauria > Squamata > Iguanidae > Iguana > Iguana delicatissima. The sequence continues at coordinate 13,674 of CAOKZL010002585.1, read as the reverse complement.
TCTTTTTTCCCCTTGTTAGTGTAAGCATATTGTCACTGTAATTCAGCAATTCTTAAGTTTTACTTTCACAGGTTTTTTTTTTAAATGTGAGGATTCTTTTAGAAAAATGAGGGAGGATATTTTTTGTGTATAATTTTCTAAGCATAAATTCTTACTTAAATTAAGGCCATTAAGAGATGCTCCTTGTTCTCCATCTGGTGAGTAAATACCAGTGAATGACAGACTAAAAACAAGTAGCATATGTCCTAAATTTCCTAATGAGACATCTGGATTGATCCTTGAATAAAACAGAGAACACACAGATTGTGCAAACAAGATATCTAAGTGAAAGACTAGGAAAAGCAAAAAGCATCCATGGCTGTTGAGGTGTTAGCAGGATAAAAGTACTGATAACAAAAAAAAACAAAAAAAAAAAAACCCAAAACCAAAACCAAGTGAATAGCAGTATGTTTGTTGTAAGTTTTATCTCCTTACTATTCAAATATTTCATTACCTGTAACACAATTGCAAGTAGCTTGCAAGCATAAGAGAGCCTCAGCAATGGAACATTGCAGCCAAATATAGAAATACTGAGGACAGAGTAGGTATCCTGTGGGAAAAAAAGTGCTGCTACTTACAGGATGCTTTAAATTAAAAGGCACATAGTACTTTAAGAGATGAATCCCAAGCAGGTAATTTTGTTCCTATGTGAAGAGTGTCAATAGACTACAGCAGTTTAATTGCATTTGATCAGAATAAACTAAAGCTGCATTTGAAAGTGGAACAATTCTTACCCTTAAAGTATAGTACATATGATGTTAACTGCATGAAAGAAAATAATGTGCACTTTCCAAAGCTTCTTTTTACATTAAAAATGTAAACAGCTGTGGGAGGAGGATATGCAAGGCCAAGACTTGCAGACCAGGAGAAAGTTATCCCTTTCCACTGTGTTATGATCACAACTAAATTTGATCCCTGGGGTTTTCTAAAGGAAGCCTCCATTAGTGCCAATAGAGGCTTAGAGCCTAAGGCTATTGCCCACTCTGAAGATTTTGGGGGACTACAGGAGTTCTGATTACACCGAAGTGCCAATCCCAAGTTTTAAACCTATACATGTGAACTGCATCCACACATCTACTAAATACATTCTATTTAGTTTTGCCCTTGTTTATGCTGGAGAACTAATTCTTCTAGCAGATGATAACTCAGAAAAGGCAGGAAGTTGTTACTTATGAAATGTAGACCTCATCTTTCTCTTTTCTGCATATACTGTAGATACAATTTACAATAATGTGAAGTGAAAAATGGGAAAAATCTGTACATCAATAAAATCCAATAAAATCCAATACAGGTAGAATCTAATTAAATATAAACTAAATGCAAATTAAAACCTAATAGTAGAGTGAATCATAACAAACCCAGAAATAGTAAAACTAACTTTTTTTTAGTTTTGTTTAGTTAGGATTAGAGTGTAGATTTAGCTAAGATTAAACTGAATCTGCTCTCTGTGCTCTCTCTGTGCTCCTGGAGGAGGCTGTGTAATCTTTAATCCTCGTCTAGTGATTTTGTTCATAGATGCTTAGCAGCAGATCTAACAGGACTGAATGCTCTTTGGCCTATATACTGACCATACAGACCATCCATGAAGATATGCCTTCTCTCATTGAGAAATAAATGATTTTATGAGCTTTAAAATATTTTCTGGCTCAAAATCACATTCCAAGACAGAGAATAACTGTATATTTCCCTCCCTTGCTCACAAAAAACATGCCTTGCAATCCACATCCCAAAATGCATTTTTCATTCCTACATCAGGTGGGAGAAGATGTTCTCTTGGCACTTGAAACTTAGTCATCTTTACCCTACCAGCCCCCAAGTAATATTTTTACTCCTTTGGGTAGGGGTAGGTATGGATGCACACGGAGGTAGCAGACAGCACTTTGATTGTGGGGTATTTTTGGTGGTGGAAGGTGTTTAATTCAAAGTTCACAAAGACCTGGGACCTTTATAAGTGTTTGATTTGGCCAGTCACAAAAACTTGACGTTTTAGGAGTGACTGAGGCAATGCAAATGTAGGTTAAGTGTTTAAATTATAGGTTTTTTGTAGTGAAACTTCAGCAAAAACTACCAGTTTGCCATTTGGAGGGAAGCATCAGTCATCCAGCATGGTGGGGTACACTTATATGGATTTGTAATATGCTCAATCCTTTTGGTAAGCCAGTGTGGTGTAGAAGTTTGAATGTTGAACTGGGACTCTAGGAGGCCAGAGTTCAAAAACTTACTCAGCTATAGAAACCTACTGGGTGACCCTGGGCAAGTCACACTCTCTCAGCTTAGAGGAAGGTGATGGTAAACCTAATCTGAAAAAATATTTCTGAGAAATCCCTAGGACAGGGTCACAATCAGTCATAGTCAGTTTGAAGGCACATATCAGTAACACAGATCCTTTTGCAGGATATAACACTAGGCTAACTTCTCTGAGCATTTCAGTTGTCACAAGCAAAATAATTCTGAATGCTTCACAAAAGATTATCATCAAAGCCAAGAAAAGTCAGCCTCAAAGTCATTCTGTCTATAACCATGTGCAGTCCAAAATGAGTAGGCTACTTTGTATAATACAAAGAAACAGAAATGGGGAACTGTTGGATTTCCAGGTATTGTTGAACTTCAGTTTCTATCAGCTCTAGCCAGCACAACCAATGGTCAGGCATTGTGTTTTAGGGTGTTAGTTGAGCAGCATCTGGAGAGCCAAAGGTTCTCCATCACAGATATAAAGTCCTGTTTTCCTAACAATTTTCATATAAATGCTTCTTGTACTCTCCGAAACATCTAAGACCTATTTTTTTAGTTATGGCCTCTAGATGGCAAGGGTAGCAGTCATTCATTAGCTCTGCTAATATATACATTTCAAGAAAAAGCAGGAAAAGAGCTGTTATTATTATCATCTTGTAAAATTGGCACTATTTTCAGAAATGCCAATCATGGGCAACATGAAGTGTGATGCTACTGTTTTACAGTGAAATTGCATGCTCTCTCAAAGATGGAGATGGAGGCTTATCTAAAGACAATTTTCCACTTTTAGTTCCTAAGAATACAAATGGATATGCCTTCCAAAATCATGTTCTTTACTTTAAATGTGTTATTAGAAAAGCAATGCATTCACCACGACCTGTCCAGAAGCATGCCTTGAACATTTTTTTAAAATCTCAAGTAGATGTGCATTATATTTGACCCCGGGGTAGAGTGCTGTGGAAGTAGTATATCTTGATTTTAGTAAGGTTTTGACAAGTTCCTTGTGATATTCTTGCAGGTGGGCTGGTGAACTGTGGGCTAGACGGTGCTACTGTTAGGTAGATCCATAAGCACTTGACTGACCAAACCCAGAGTGTGCTCACCAGTGGTTGCTCATCATCCTTCAGAGAAGTGATAAGTGGGATGCCTCAGGATTCTGTCCTGGGCCCAGTGTTGTTTAAATCTTTACAAATGACTTAGATGATGGAATGGAAGGCATACTTATCAAATTTGCAGATGATACCAAATTAGGGGGTAGTAAATACCTCAGAGGAGAAGATCAGAATTAAAATGAGTGTAGAGAACTGGGACAAAACTAACCAAATGAATTTCAACTTGGATAAATGTAAGGCACTACATGTAGGCAAGAAAAATGAAATGTACAAATACAGGATAAGTGACACTTGACTTGAAAGTAGTATGTGTGAAAATGTCTAGGAAATTAGTAGACCACAAGCTAAATATGAGTGAACAGTTTGATATGACAGCCAGAGAAGCCATTGCAATTCTAGGCTGCAGCAATGGAAACGTAGTATTCAGATCAATGGAAGTAGTAGTCCTATTTGATTCTGTTTTGGTTCAGATTTCACATTGAGTACAATGTTCTCTAGGCACCACAGTTCAAGAAAGATATCAACAAGCTGAAGTTTATCCAGAGTAGGATGACCAAGATGAACAAAGGTCTGGAGGAGGAGCTGGGTATCTTAGGGAGCTGGGTATCTTTAGCTTGGAGAAGAAATGACTGAGAGGTGATTTGATAGCCATCTTTAAATCTCTGAAGAGGTATCTCGTGGAAGATGGAGAGAGCTTCTTTTCTACTACTCGAGGAAGGAGAACATAAACAAAAGGATTCAAATTACAAGAAAAGAGCTTACATCTAAATATTAGAAATATTTTTACTGTAAGAAATGTTTGATGGTGGAATAGACTGCGCAGAGGGTGGTGAACTCTCCTTCAGAGGTGTTTAAACAGATAATGAATGGAAGCACCTTTCAGAAGTGCTGTAGCTGTGTTTTCCTGCCTGGCAGGGAGTTAGACTAGATGTCCCTTGCAACCCCTTCCAGCTAAAACATTCTGCAATTCTATTCTATGAATCTGTGAACCTATAAATATATCAAAAGCAACTTAAAACAATATGAATATTTTAAACATTCTAAAAACAATTGAATAATTTAAGTTATTAAAGTTAAAACTATCTAAAACCATGTATGAATATGGATTTGGATGAAAGAATTAGGCCCCAAAAGCCCAATTTTAATGTGTTTCTAGAATGAGACCAACTTTAGTACCAAGTGGATGTCCAAGGGGTTGGCATTCCAGAACTGTAATGCAGTTGAGACAGTTGAGAAGGCCCTTTTCCATTTCTTCACACAGTGCATTGTTCCCATTGGAACATAGAGGAAGACACCCCCCCGCCCCGCTGATCTCAGGTGTTGGTCAAGTATATATAAGGAAAGGCACTCCTTCAAATATTAAGGTCCCATATAATTAAGGAATTTAAATGTCATCATCAGTACATTGAATTTAGACTGGAAAACATATTTGCAGCCAGTTCTTTAAAACTAGCATTATCCTTTTGCATTTTGCACTGCTTTTGAGTTATCTTCAAGAGCTGCCCCGGGTAGATTGCAGTGCAGTAATCTAATTGGAAGGTTAGCAGTACACGAATCAGGACTAAGATGTCCCTGTTCAGGAAAGACTGTAGCTGGTGGACCTGTCAAAGCTGGTTCTCCATGTTCTGAGCCAAAGGTTCTACTTGAATTTTTAGTAATGGCAACAAATGTTGAAGTGCTTCTAAGCTATGTATGTGCTCCTTCAGGGGGAGGCCAGCCCTATCCAGAGCAGGTTTTGCTAGACCTGAGAACCCTAAAGGCACACATTCTACATCTTATGAGAATTCAGTTTCACTTTATTAGCACTCATCCATCTACTTACAGCATTCAGGCAGCAGCCTCTCACCTGCACAGTCTAACTGACTCTACCAACAAAGAGAAGTCTGAGTTTCACCAGCACACTGATAATACTGAATCTCAAAACTCCTAATGACCTCACCCAGTGGTTTCATATAGAGAATGGTGTGCAGAGCTTGAACAAATTCCTTCTACTACAGCTCCCAGAATTCCCCAGTCAACATGCCTATGCTAGCGAGGGGATTATGGGAGCTGAAGTTAAAAAAGTAACTTTTCCAAGCTCTGATGTTCTTTAATTTCTGTTGTGGGGGAAGAAGCAAATATGGGACATATTTTGACTTTTGACATTTTTTTTTAGAACTCCTGATCATTTTCTTTTAATCTTGTCAAGCATGCTCCCACTTCCATTTGGCACAATCTCACAAACCTGAAAATATGGGTTAAAAATTCAAGGCCACAAGTGGTCAGAAGTTTATGGTTTCATGGGGGGGGCATTGTGGGTTCCCGTATCTCATTGCTTGCAGAATTGTTGGTCCTGGGGTCTTGCTAAGAACAGAACAATGGGAGGTGTTTTTCCTCAGGGGAAAGGTATAGTCTTGAGGTGGCCACAAAAACAGCCTTGGGGCCACATGAAGCCCACATACCACATTTCCCTCTTCTGTAGCCCTTAACTATATAGAGTTTTGAATTAAACCCCATAAGGGCCAGATTTCTCCAATGTGTTTGAGAGGGCTTTGTTGTTATAAAAGGACAAATACAGTTGTATATCTGTTTTGTGTAGTTGTATGTGTGTTATGATAAGTAGCTTGCTGGGGGGATGTGTTGCTCAGGTGTGAAGTATACACTAGATGACTTCATGGACTAAAGAGCAGGGCAGCTTATTTAAAAAGCTAGATTTTTTTCATAGGCATTTTCAAAGAGTTGAAACAAGTTTTATTGATCTCGTTGGGGAATAAACAATGATCACTGTAAATGAACCTGTCAGACTGTGAGAACATATAAACTATTTCCTTTTCTAAACAGAGTACAGGTTGAGTATCCTTCATCCAAAAACCCAAAATGCTCCAAAATCTGAAACATTTGAAAAACGGAACCCAATCTTTTTCCTGTAGAGAACATGAGGGGATTACGGAAGCTTTCTTGGGATTGTCTGCATGTGTATGCACTGCTTGCAAAGTCTCTCAGTCAGCCTGTCACCTTTTTCTCCCCCTCTCAGCTTGCTTTGGACCATGTGTGTGCTGTTTGCAAAGTCTCTGTCAGCTTGGTACCTTTTTTTTCTCAGCTAGCTCTGCAAGCAGCACACAGGCATGCAGTCCAAAGCAAGCTGAGATGGGAAAGGCATCAAGACAACTAATATCTTTGTAAGCAGTGCATGCAGGTGCACATGGTCCCAAGCAAAGCTCCATAATTCTGTTATGTTCCTGACAGGAAAAAGGCAAGAGGAGAAGAACTGACAGAAGAGCAGACCCTACATGGAAAGAATGATATATAATCTCATTATGTATATGCAAATATTATAAAATGTGGAAAAATCCAAAATCCATAACAACTCTGGTATCAAGCATTTTGGATAAGGAACACTCAATATGTCATGATGGAACACTGCAAAATGCACAAAGAGTTTGGTTTCAGCTCTAAAGCAAAAAAATCAACTCAATTGTGGGTGAAACAACAGCTATCACAAACCAGCTATAGTCATCTATATTAAGAAATGGGCAAGCCTCCACACATTTGTCCCTCAACAAACCTATTGTTTATAGTCAGCCCTCCACAACTGCAGTTTTGACTTTAACGGATTTGATTATTTGCAAGTTCCTCCAACCGCTGCCTCCACCTCATGAGCTTTATTTCCAGGTCAATCTTCCCTCTCAATAGCTCTGATCAGGCCATGCAGCCCTTTAAAAACTCTTCTTTGGTCCTCCTCTTTCTTCATTACCAGCCGCCTGGCCAACTAAGGATGGATCACAGCCCGATTTTTCAGCACCACAAATCCTCTCCCAATGCCCCCCAAAACCTAAGGAAGGAAATGGATGTGAGAGAGGAAGCATAAGGCCACAATGCTGACCCACCTCCTTCCTTCTCTTTTCCTGTCCTAGTTTAGACCTTGGGTGTCCATTCTTCTCACCATGCCTTGCCCCCCTTCTCACAGATACATACATATATTTTGATATTTGCAATTTTTCCACTTTTGCAGGGGTTCTGTGCCCCTAACCCTAGCAAATGTGGAGAGCTGATTGTATTCACCAAGAATCCTTCCAGATTAAAAAAGAAGAAGTACAGCAGGCAGACTACAATATTATTTATTTAGAGTTTATGGCTCTGCAGGGGTTTGGATAACACTAAACATGCAAGGATCTGATGCTGAAATACTTATTTTGCATGCAGTGAAATGTGTGTTGAAATCTTTTACAGAGTGTCTTCCTCCTACTATCTTTCCAGGTAAAATTTCAAGCTGCTCATTTTGAATGACAAGGTTGCTTTCAAAAACTTGTCACTCCACCACTGCTCCATTTCAGACATAGCTCCAACTGGTACTGAGGAATTATTAAATCAGAAAAATGGACAAATTAAGAAACTGACTTTAAAAAAAATTGCAATTTTTTTTCTTTACAAAGACTCTGTGTCTTTATCAGCTATATGAAAAATAGAAGAAACTCATGTGTTGAAACTGAGGAAAAGTTTTCCTCAATAGTCACACCAGCACTGGGCTGCAGTTGTTAGCAGGCAGAACATTGCTATCAAGATGCAATGCATAAATTGTTAGTTCTTTGAAAGAGAAAATTGATATCCTGGTCTTCTTTCGCACATGCTTTCTATGATAAAACCTATTGTTAGTCCCAGGTAGAATAGATCCATTTAATCAATTGGATTTATTTGGGTGTTGCCTAGTCCTTCAACAATTGATTCAATGGAGCTACTATACTTGGAATAAACCACTAGAATTGAGGTCAGTTTCTGTGGAAGTCACAGCATTGTGACATCATGCTAAGTGCTTCCAAATTTACTTCTCTGAAGTGAATGGTGGGAGGAGGCTGCCATAGATCATCAGGAAATATTTGTTAAAGGACCAGAAAATAGGAGAAGGATCTCTGGGACACCAGAACTAAAACTCCTGATATTACAAAAAGGATGTTAAAATGAGAGATAGCTCTCTGAGGTCCTGCTGGTAAGATTCCTCAGTGAGGGGAAATGGGGGAGGGGAGTGAGAAAAGAGGAGGCCCTATGGACTCCTTTGGGGTTATTAGGTAGCCGGAAGGATCGGTGGACTACTACAATCAAGTATGAACAGAGATACTGAGGATTTAGTAGAGGCACTTGAAGATTAATCTCAGGTTATCTTGGAGTAAACAGGATTTAAATCACATCTTATAAGCATGAGAGTTTTAAAATAATTTTAAATACATAAAATGTTAAGTCACCTGAATGACACAATTATCCAAATGGGTTATTTTCATCATTCCTTTTCCATGTTCTGCTTTTAAACAAGGTGTGACTTGGCCTTGCCTGGGCAGAGGCACCATATGGTACCTCAACATATGAGCAGACTTCAAGTCTCATTCCTTTGCATTCCTCACCCCAAGCTTGCCAGCCTTGTGTTTAAAATGGACTTTTTTTTCTTTTTTTGGTGAGCAAAACCCCATCCTACTGCTGGAGGCATGTCCTCTCTCCCATGTGGCTGCACTTTCTGCTGTGTAATGGCTGCTGATGGTGAGGTGCTCTCTTTGCTCCTACCTCTCTCTTTTCAAGGTGGCCACCAGAGGTAACTAGAACGGAAGAACTAAACTTTTCTCCCTTTGAGGGGAAAGTGCCGGTAAGCCCTTTACTGTGTCTTTTTTCTCCTCCACCCCCCAACGCTGGGGCCAGATACAAAGGAATGGGAGGGGGAGCTCTGGAAGGAAATTGAGGGGATGGGAATTATTTGTGATTTTTCCACTTTCACAAGGGTCCTGTGCCCCTAACCTTCACAAATGTGGAAAGGCTACTACATTCTGAATGAGAAGGGTTTCAAAGGTAAAAAGCAGAACTTTCATTGAGCTTTGAAACAGACTGAAGCCAATGTTGTTAGTCTAGCACTGCATAGGTAGAATACATTATAAAGCCCAGTCGTAGTAAGTAATATAGTAGCGAGTCTTCTGTACCAATTGCAGTGTCTGAGCAGTCTCCAGACATAAACTCACTTCTAACTAGTGCATGGATAATTGAAGCTAGATTTTATCTCAAGAACAAATTGTCAATCAAAGGCACCACCCAAGCACCATTTTAGTTATGGTGTGTCAGAGCATCCAACATTACACAGATGAAAATTGGGATATGTGTGGCCCAGAAACACTATCATGTAGTCAAACTGGCCAAAATTATTAATGAGGAAGATGACAAAAAACAGGAGAAGCTGCAGCAGTTTGCTTTTGCCTATTAGGAAGATTCTGCCCCTCTTCCTCTCTTATTGCCATACCCTACCACCCTTCCTGTGAGATATGCAATTTTTATAAATTGGACTTACTAATGATTAGAGAACATGATCGAAGTCACACTGACTGGAGAATGTGTTTCAGGCTCAAGCTGACCTGAGATGTATTCAGGGTCATGAGCAGTGAGGATTAGGTTGATAAACCTGATGCTGATGGGTATGTACTAATCCTTTTATCACTCCAGGCTGTTTGCATTTCCAAATACAATGAAAGATGAATTGCCCAGGTTGGTGAGCAATCAGAGACCATTCCTTGATCTTACACTATGGAGATCTTCTCTATACACCCTATCTAAAGGAACATTTAGAGATCAGTCTGAGTCTCATCAATGTTTTGCCATCCTGGAATTAAGCAATCAGTCCATTCCAGACCCCTTTGTCAATTCCATGGGAAAGCCATTAATTACATCTTTGTCATCACACCCCTTCAGAGCATGAAATAGGGTATAAAAACCCTAGCTTTGACTTCAGTCTTGTAGTACGTTGGGCATAATATGTTGTGTGTGGTGCCCCAAACTGCCACTCTGAATCACTCTGGTGTGACTCCTGTCTTCAGGACTGGTAATTATCATCCTTTCTACCCAATTTCTATCTGTCCAACCTTTCTTGCTTCACTTTCTAATAGCCTTGCATGGTTCTTACGAGTGTGTGATTTCCCGTTGTTACCCTGATTTCTGGGGTCGCTTGGGGGACACCTCGATATGCTCCACGTGATGGGGAATGGAAACTAGCCAGAGCACAAGCAATAGCAGTGCGAGAGGCAGGGTAACCTAGCAAGATCTTTCACCCAATTTTTACGGGGTCAGGCCAAGCCAAAAACCAAGGAAAATTGTCTAATAAACGATTTTATTAAAAATAAAGACTTGCGCATGTATGCACTCAGGCACTCACTCACTCAAAACCTAGCGAAGAATAAAAAGAGAGGAAATTGGATAGGGGGCTTTGGAGGGTTACAGTTGGGGAATACTGCACCTGGTCCTGAAGTCTGGAGGTCTGAGACAGCAGTGGAGAGAGAGAGATGAGACTCAGCATGTGGAGGGCTGAGGGGATAGCTCAATGGACAGAGTGACGGTCTGCTGGGAAGCTGAGAGCGATCTGGAGCGATCCAAAGAACTGCTCCAAAACTGGGTCTATTTATGGGGGAAAAGGTACCTGGAGGCCTAATCCTTTCCTGGGGAGAACAATAGGTGCAGGAGCTAGAACAAAGCTCCAAATGTCAAAGTCCTTTGTGTGATTGAATTTGCTGGGGTTGTCAAAGCCTCGGCTGTATGCAAATCATCCTCGCTTGATGGGCAGTTTGTTAGATGCAGTAATCCCTTCAAGCTGGTTCCTTGGGGTTGAGGACCCTTTTTGTATTTTATGTTTTACATGTTTGGAGGTCTCCTGAAGCTATGTGACTATGGATTTACTAGCCTGACCAGGTTTTTCCTGTTTTTGGCTGTTCAATCGTGCCTGCCTACATGCTCGTTTGGGGGACCTCTCAATCATGTGGAGATATTTTTAATATTAAATTGTAGACCCCAGGATAGGATTATCTACCTCAGTAACACCGTGTATTTGTCAATTTGAATAAAACACTTTGTTAAGTTTATTTGGGTCCTCTCTACAGTTAGTACTGGAATACATAAATGAAATGATCTTGCTGTTACCCTCCTCTCCCAGGCCTCCTTGAAATATAATTTCCCCATATTCTAAGGAGACACTGGCATTGCAGGTGGATCCCAATGTCTCCCACCTCTTAGGGTAACACTCTCTGCCCACTGAATTAAATGAATGCAAACTACTTTTGCACTTTGAACTTGGTTTGCAGCAAATGAAGTAAGCTGAAGGTGAAAAATGAGAGGAGGAGAGAGAAACTGGGACATTTTACAAGCAGTTGAAAAGGTGGGATGTCAACTGATTAATCAGGAATGTCCCTGTCCCTATTGATTAATGAAGGACAATTGGAGGGTATGGTCAGAGTGCCAGACATGAGGCACATTACAACTTTCAGTATGTATACATACCACACCAAAAACAACACAAACTAGATGCCAGAACAGAAGAGATTATTCTAGTGGGACACAGTTCTGGAAGCAGAGGATATAGAGTAATGAATGTAAAGACTGATAAAGTTACAAGTAGATATGAAAAATCCAGTAACTCCTTTGAGACTGAGGAAAAAAAATTCTAGCATAAGGTCTTGGAGATGCCAGTCCATTTCATTGCTTATGTCTGATGCATTTCATCAGATGGAATTCTTGAAAGCTTATGTGAAATATTTCTTTTTCTCAGTTAGGGAAATCCATCTTTGCATACAAATATGACTTCACAGCCTTCCCCTCAGCCTATTCAAAAATCAGCATCCTTCTTTCTCATACAGTGGTACATTTGCATCTTGATCACTAACAGTAAAAATACTCTTTCCTCCTCATTGTCAGTGCATCTGTAAAGCATGGGCAGAGTAAGAGGGAGATAACAGTGCAAAAGTCATTTCCCCATTACAATTTTATACTAGTTACGTTGTCGCTTGATTATGTCGTGCACACTTGTACTTGTCTGGACTTTAGTTTCCTTCCACACTGTGGCTGTTACATTAGCCTGGTAGAGCTAGAAAGGTAGCATTACCAGATTACATTGCTGCTGATGTTCTTGTGGTGGTGGTGGTGATCCTATCATAGGGTTTTCTTGGCAAGATTTATTCAGAGGGGATTTACCACCATCTTCCTTTCAAAGGCCACTCTTCTTATCATGCATATTTGAGCTCTTCAGATCTACTGCTACTGCTAACATATCATGACCTTTCGGTTGCATGTTATACTTATGCATATATATAACCTGCCCATTGAGCATAGTAGGTTTTGCATCTGATTAAGCAGTCTTGACTCTATGAAAGCTTATATCACAGAATATCTGCTGCTCATTGCCAAATGACACAAATGTCCTTTCTGGATGTTGTTCTGCTGGTTCTTGCACATTTTTCTAACCAGTAATATTGGACACATAATTCATGTGCTTCCTGTATAATCTTACATCTCAGCTATAATGCTAGCAGACTTAATTTGACATATAATTTTAATGCTTTGTCCCCTTACTCCAAGTCTCTGCAAATTTTCAGTATACTGTAAATATATGTTGGTGTAGTTATACTGGATCCTGCAGTTGCACAACTGATCGCACAACGGGTATGATGGGCTTAGATTTGCCCACTGTGCAACTGTGAATTAGCTCCCTACCCACTAAGTCGAAGTGTGAGAAAGGGTTGTGTGCACACTTGCAGCTCTACTTAAGGCTCACACACAAACTCAGAAAATGCAACTATGTGTGCTATGATTTTTACACTAACTTAGGGCCCAACAGCATCTCTGCTATTAGCACCCTTGAACTCTATGAGACTGGCTTCTGAGTAAAACACAACCATGTTGCAGATGACTTCTTTGTGGAAGCCACTAAACACAAAATGTTTATTTCCTACATGGTCTCTTTGAAGTCTTAGAATAATAGTCCTAGGAATGTGAAAAAGGCTCCATCTCTTTCTTTCTCTCTCTCTCTTTTGTATGCTCAAAGTAAAATTTAATTTAGGGCTGTTCTTTTGCTGCTTGGGAAATTATGTATCCATTATGAGGCTTTTATCTTTCTTGTTCTACTTGGGAGTTTGAAAAGAGCTAAATAAACATATGCAAGACCATGTTAGTGAAGGAAGCCAGGCTATATATTAAACAGAAACCCCCTTTTCTGTAAAGTGCCTCTTTTATGCTTTTTATATATACAGCATGCAATTAAAACGAACAATTAAGTAAGAAGAGAAAAACTGCTGTGAAGTAATTGGCAGGGCTAATTGGAAACAATTTGAACTTTAAAAAAAAGTGGTTATCCAGCCTATTGCAAGAGTTGTTTAAAATATAGAAAACATTAAATTGCCTGGACTACATAATTATCCAAAGAACTGATTTTCATCATTGTAACTCCCAGCAGAAGTATCCAGGATAGCTGATAGTGAAAAATCCTAGGATGGTGCAGTCCAGTAATGTCTGGAGGTCTGATTGA